>JANAVB010003400.1:48593218-48619970 GCA_029216955.1 Iris pallida | reverse complement strand
ACTACGCATTTTCCTGTATCAAGCATCAGGTCACTGAGGCATCTCCTAATTGCTCAAAGGTAAGTCATCATATGTTTCTACAGTTCAGTAGGTACCTGATCAACTGCCATGAAGCAGATGTTTGCAGCGTCCTCTGAATGTTCGTTCTGAGTCGCTGGCTTCACTTTCATGCCATATGCTGGTGTTGGCATATTTCCGGGATGTTGATCTCTTCAGGTTGCCTTTTTCATACCTGTTGTTCTTCTTGCTCGATGATGAGTTGGTGGGACAGTCCTTCTTCATATGTCCCTTCTTCTTGCAGCTATAGCAGACAGCATCTTCTTGGTACCAGTTGTTGCTGTGTTGTTCTCTTTGACTCTCTTCTCATGTCTCATAAATCTTTTGAACTTCTTTGCTAGGAGTGCTTGATCTTCAGCGTCAGATCCACTGTTGTCTGAGTCATCTTCAGCAGCTTTTCTGTGCTGAGCCTTGAGGGCAATAGTCTTCTCCTTTGGTGCAGGCTCTTCAAAATCTTGTAGATCCAGTTCATGAGTGAGTAGCTTACCCATGAGTACTTCAAGTGACATTGTGGTGAGGTCGTTTCCTTCAATGATAGCTGTAGCCTTCGGAATCCAGTTCTTGGTGAGAGCTCGCAGGAGTTTGCGAATCTTTTCGTGGTTACTGTATTCTTTGCCTAAGGAGGACAAAGGGTTTACAATATCCAAGAACCTCTCGAACATTTGTGTGACTGTTTCATTTGGCTTCATTTTGAACGCCTCGTACTCTTGAGTAAGTCTGCTGACTTTTGGCTCCTTGACTTGAGTCGTGCCTTCATGTGTAACTTCGAGAAGTTTCCATACACCATTTGCCGTTGTGCATGTAGATACCTGTTAAATTCTGTTCTATCTAAGGCACAAAAAAGAGCATTAATGGCACGTGCGTCAAGACTGGCCTTTTTCTTTTCTTCCTATGTATAACTGTTTTGGGGTTTTTCAACTAAAACACCCTCGACATTTATACGAGGTGGCTTCTGATAGCCATCAAGAACAATAGCCCATAAGTCAAAATCAAGAGACTTTAAGAAGAAACTCATCCGTGTTTTCCAATAAGTGTAGTTAGTACCATCAAACAGAGGAGGTCTGTTTGTGGCCTGACCTTCACTTGTGAATTTTATAGTAGCCATGTGATGTGCTGTGATCTAATAAATAATGAATAAATAATAGCACTTTTACCTTGCTTTACCTGTAACACCCTCTGATACCAATTGTAGGAACGATATAGTAAAGCGTAATACTCTAGAGGGGGGGTGAATAGAGTTGGCAGCGGAATAATGCTAATTAAAAAAGTTAGCAACACAATCACAGTATATAATCACAGATGAAAATAAAGTAAAGGCAGAGTTCAGAAAGCAAACGCAAAGACAGCGATGTATACTGGTATCCCTCTGTTGAGGACTAATTCAGTCGGTAGAACTCTTGCTACCAGTTTGAATCCACTATAGGAAAAACCGCAAGTTCTCTTACGAAGTCCTTGCAACTTCTACAACGCGAGCTTTGATACGAAGAACTCGTCCAACTTCAAATGTGAAGAGGTATTCTTCAATCAAGCCTTCTGATTACAATCTCTCAGAAACTTCTAGACCGTACCGCACTGGCAAATCGACTAAAGGATTGTAACTGGCTTGGGATCTGAAAATGAAAGCTCTAGAAAACTCTTTGGAAGATAGAAAGCTTTTTAGATAGAGATAAGATTGAAAGTGAATGAGTGATTTGAAATGATCGAAATACTTCTCTATTTATAGGATTTCCAAAGGGAGAACTCTGTCAGAATTCGGGCAGAACTCGATGAGCAAATCTCGGTCAAATCCGCAACTGCAGGAGGACCAAGTTCCAGAGAATTCAAAATCAAAGCGACCACCAACCGAACTCTGGTCGAACTCTGGCCGAACTCTGGCCGAGTTCTGTCAGGGTTAGGTTAGGGTTTTTAAAATAGGTTTTGGTGATTTTTGAAAACCTTTTTGAAAACCTTTTTGTAAACAATTTGATAGGTCATTTTAAAAACATTTTGAACTATTTTGGGAATAGCCTATTTGCCAGTACGACTCGGTGTACAATGTATTCCTAGACTCAAATAAAAGAAAATTACATTGCATAGGAAATACAGACTCAAGTAGGCAAAGATCTTCAGTCTTGAACGAAGTGAATATCCAATCTTGCTTATGTCCAAGAGGCTGAGAATGTCCCAACAAGCTTTGTATATCCAGACAGAGTTTTGATCAATTATTAAAATCAGGTTGACCATATGACCAATGGGCCAACATACTTGTCCGATAAGCTTAATCTAACCAATCCCTAGGAAAAGTACTTATCACAAACACACAATACATCTATAGTTATACTACAGGATCAGTCAACAAGGTTTGGCTATTTCGGTCATCTATCAAGTAGAAGGTAACAAGGCCTAAGACTGGGTCAAGCAATCCATAACAGTGTCCAAACAAGTTAAAGGGTCAAATAAGACAGAAAAGTTTATTGGAATATCTCCAAGAATGGTACGAAGACAACGAGATGTATAACGAGAAGAATTACCAAAGAGGTTAACGAAAAAGAGTTTAGTCAAGTCATAGGAAAGATGGAACACAAAAATAATTATGTCCAAAATAACGCGAAAGCAATCCTATTGGAGAGTCCTAGAGAACCTGTAATCCTAGTTGTAGATGTAGATAGAATAGAGTTAATCAAGACGGGGAAAAATGATAATAATAAGAATTTATTCTTGCTCATTCGGTCATAACGAAGTGAACCAAGCTGAGATATGATCTGATAACCATATATGTCTTCCTGAAATCATGTTGCCAGAATTTTTGCCACACCAGTAAGCCTAGATGCAATAAACGATAGAGTCATAACTAAGGTATACTCCCTAAAATCATATTATCTAGAATCCTCGCCACGCCAACCGGTATGGCTGCGAGAAAATCTAAATTATATGAGGATAGTATATCCAAAATCAGGCTCTATGTTTTTGTCATACCAGCTAATATGGCTGCGATAAATTCTAAACTCCATAAATAAAGCAGACGTTTATCTTATCAGAATATATAACAATTTAATCCACAAAATTTATCACGATGCAAGATCAAAGTCAACAACGAAAATCAGGAATTAAATTCAACAACGAATTTAGAGGAGAGCAAATAAAACAGGTGAAAACAATTTCTAGATAAGATTAGAGTGAATCCTCAGGGGTCATCCCAAAGGTACAAACTTGGTCTAAATTGACCCACTGAAATACAAACAAGAGGCTAATTATAGCTAACGGTCCTATGCTGTGATGAGTTCTCCTATGTTGCAATCCTAGAAATCCTCTAGGTGTTCTAAATGTTATTCCTAGTGTTATCAAGTTGTCCTAGATCCTAATTGCAGGCATGCTTGGTACAATAACGTAACCAAACAATTTAGTCAGGACCTGCATGGGCCGCCAAAAAAATGTCACGACCCGATACCCAAATTGTTGGGCCGGGCCGAGCCATGTCCAGCCTACGCTTGGTTAAAGCGCAGTAAGCTGTTCTAAGAATAGACAATAAATGATCTAAGCTACTAACAGTTCTAAAATTACATTTAAAGTTCATCACAACACAGCATCTATAAGCGAAGGTAACATAAGCACAGACTTAATAATACATAACCAAAGTATCTAACTAGAGACAAAGTCCAGTATCCAAATATAAGTACATACCAAAGTCTAAGTCCCAAAACACGAGAAAGATATCTAAACAAGGTTCCCCGCTGGGGCCTCTTCTGGAGCTAAGGCCAGGTCCTCAAAGTAGTACCATAATATGTAACACATAGCATTTCCTCCTCGAAAAGTATAGCTACAACGTTATCCTGTCAGGACGGGAGCAAGTACAACCTCTACAACTAAAGTACTGAGCATATAATGAAAGAGATGTACAACAAGAAATATGGTGTGATAAGTCTATAAAACAGGAAATACTAGAAACATGGCCTCATGGTACAACTGGGATCACAATATCATAGTAACACAGGGAACATGGCATATCTGGAATCATGGTATATCTCATAATCTATCATGGCAAGGATACATATGTCATAGAGACAGATGTATATGTAATGTTTAAAACTGTAGCAAGTACGTGATCGGTCAATAGATGTACAATGCGCTGTGGCACATAATGAAATGTACATACGTACAAGTAGACAAGCATAGGTGTACATCCGTACAGAAAATATGGGATATTTACCTGCGGCAAGGTATGCATATAAAATACGACCAAGCTCGCTACTATAGGGGGGTCGTGATCACGTACACTACTATCAGTTTCCCCATAACCCATATTCTATCATGTGAGAGATACGAGAACAGTAAAACATGTGGGAAATACTGGGAGCAGTATAAGTACGGCAGGTACTGGGAGCAGTACAAAACATGTGAATACTCAAGCCGTATAAAGCATAGTGAAACATGTGCTGAGAACCAGTAAGAAGCATGTGAAGATATGATAACTGTCCTAAGCATGGTAGGGACCAATTTAATGTAACATGTGAAGATTTAACTTGCAATTATTCAGAAAGCTACTAACAGGGTTAATACATGTTCTAGCATTAAAAGACAGTAAATGAGTGTGTAGATGTACTTGCCTCGAGCAAAACAAGAATACTAGTACGAAGATATAGATGCCTGGTGTCCTGTCAATAATGATATACAAACTCAGTTCTAAGCTATGTTCAATATTACACTAGTGGTGAGACACGACTCCTGACTGGATACTAACTAAATGGGGACCTAGCATAAAAGTCTAATATGGAGTGCCACTATACACAAACTAAATCTATAGGGTCTTTATACTAGTACGGGGTGAGGTCCAATACGACTAAAACACAAAACAACATAAAAAGTTGCAAGTCGTAATTATTCAATAA
Source organism: Iris pallida (assembly GCA_029216955.1). Taxonomy (NCBI): domain Eukaryota; kingdom Viridiplantae; phylum Streptophyta; class Magnoliopsida; order Asparagales; family Iridaceae; genus Iris; species Iris pallida. The sequence continues at coordinate 48,615,048 of JANAVB010003400.1, read as the reverse complement.
TTAAATCAAACTGCACACTAAGTTCCAACAATTTTAGAGATAGACAAAAAGCTTAAATATATAAAATAAAGTACCAAATAATCCTTGTTAATTATAGAAATTTATACTAATTTTTCTGGGATTTATAAACCCTCATAAATATTTATTAAAAATCAGCAAACATAAATATACTAAAAATGAGTTCTGTTTTCCTATTTTTATAAAATACCAAAAGTACTTATTAAATACTGGAAAAATTATAGCTAAATTAACATAGTATTTAAATATAATTTTTCTAAGATTTTTACAGCAATTAAAATATATAAAAATTCAAAACCAGAAAGTAACAATATCTAGAAAAATAATTAATTATAAATTAAGGATAATACATAATCAAAATCTACAGATGTTGTCGGATGATAAAAAATATTACCAACGTGTCCAGAACGGTCAAATCAGCTAGGATAGCCTACCCATAAGTCCAATTTAGACACAGGGGTAAAACGGTAATTTCGGGTCAAAATGATGTCCGCCGTTGGACACACTTTGCACCGAAAAACGTGTTAGAATAGAAGTCTACAAAACCTAGCAAATTATATGTCCACGAATCCAAAATGATGATACGAACCCAACGGTATGTCCGAAATAGGATTCCGATGTGCCGATCTCAAAATGATACGTTGACGCGACACTTGGTATCCGATTTGCACGAAAATACGTGCCGGAGCAAATGTCTTCAAAACTCAGCAAATTATATGTCAACGAGTCCAGAATGACGATACGAACTCAACGGTATATCCGGAATGGGATTCCGATGAGCCAAACTCAAAGTGACCCGTTGACTCGAAAAGTGGGACCCGTTTTGCACCGAAATGCGTGCCAGGTCCCACGTTCTCCAAATCAAGCAAATTTTATATGAAAACATGCCAGAACGATGCCACGAGTCTACTGGTGGTGTCAGAAATTGAATCCGGAGTCCCGGGTTCAAAAATGGAATTTAACATGTGCGATTTAAAGAATTCGGACGGCCAACTTTGGCGTCGAATTCAACCGACCAAACGTGCTTAAAATGAAACGAAATCTAAAGGAGACAGGAAGATGGTTATACCAGCTATGCACCGGAACTGACGGTGCGCAAAACGGAGCTGCGACGGCAAAGTTACGAGCTGACGAAGTCGGCTCCACGAAACTGTCCAAAAATAGTTCAATTTAAAACGTCAACTTGGTGGCCAGTTTTGAGGTATCAAACGACGAAATTAACGGATGAAAATTGACAGAAGTGAAGATGGATATACCGAGATTGCGAAAGAGCAAAAATATCGCCAATCCAACGGTCGGATCTCCCAGAAAATGCACGAACTTGCTGCGACGGAGCGCGAATTCTGAGTTCCAAACTCGCGCGTCACGACGGGATTTCGTGCGAAATGCACGAATAGCCCATGCGTCGCACCGGGGAAGCGGGCGGTGGCCTGGGGGAGTTCGCCGGGGGGTCGCACCGGTGGGGGGGGGTCGCCGGCGGCGGCGGCTGGCCGCGGTGGCGCGCGGCAGTGCACGGGGTAGCGCACGTTTGTGTGCGCGCGCATGCGCATGCAGCTGCTGCTGCGCTGCGTGTTGCTGCGTGAGCGTGCGGCAGTGGCTACGGTCTCCGGCAGGGGCTGGCCTGGCCGGGCACGGCGGCCGAGGGTCGACGGCGGCGGTGGTGTTGATGTGGTGGTGGTGGGAGTGGTTGTGAAGGTGATGGTGGTGATGATGTTATGATGGTGATGAAGTAGAGAATGGAGGAGGAGAAGAAGGAGAAGGAGGAGGGGGTGGTGCTCGGCTGTAGGTGGGGGGGCTGCGGCCGAGAGGGGGTCGGCTGCGGTGGAGAGAGGGTGGGGGTTGAGTGTGTGTTGTGTAATATTAAAGAGTGAGAGAGAGAGAGTTAGTTAAATGTGTGTGTGTGATATAAGGAGAAAGAGGGAGATATTTGAAAGAGAGAGGAGGAAAGTATGTCGGTCCACAGGGGGAGGGGGTGCTGTGAGGTGGAGGTGAGGGGGTGTGAGTTGTGTTTGGAGAGAGAGAGTAAGAGAGAGATATTGAGTGAGATATATATTATATATATATATATATATATATATATATATATATATATATATATATGTATATATATATAAGGGATATTAAATGAGATATTTGTAGAATAGAGAGAGAATAAATAGATATTTAAAATAGGGAAATTATATGGGGTACTCGGGCAGTCATGAAAGAGCAACGTGGAGCTTGGGTTCGGGTTCGGTCGAACCGGGTCGGTCGAAATCGGACAGGGGGCAATATTCGAATTAAATGCGTATTTATAATCATGGGAAAATAAATAATATACGGGGACTCCAATAAATGGGACACAAGCGTCATGCGGGTAGTAGGCTTCATGTGGGCCAGGTCTATACTTCGGGTTGACAGGTTGGGTCGATGTCGGGTCCTGAAATTAAATTGGAATTTAAATCAGGTTTCACGGTAGAAAATAAATCGGCCTAAATTGACCCGGAAGTTGTGCGAAGAAAATGGAGCATAAAATGGAGTGTCTGAGTGGGACACGAAGGTCATGGGTGAAGAGCGTCTCGAGTAGATCATTCATGAGAAATTGGTTTCGAGAAAATGGCTGATCTGGTGCTCCTAAATTAAAAGCAACGGTAACGTGCAAACGAAGATCAAAAATAAAAGTGGGAATAATTATTCAACGATTAATTGGTCTAAGTTGACCCGAACTTGCGCGATACAAAAAGAGCACAAGGGAACGAATTCAAGTGGGACAGGATATATCAAAACGAAGATAGTCTTATCTACTTCAAAACCCATGAAGAGAGTTTACAGAGATTGGTATCCCTGACGCTCCAGAGGTCAAAGTCATGGAAAGGTACATTAATGATCTAAACAATTTAATAATAAAATATTTATCGAAAAATAATTCATTAAGAAAAGCAAAAACCCTGAAATTCAGGGGGCTTACATATATGCAGCTGGCATGCTACGTTCCTAGTCCTATGTATTTTGGGACTGGGACGTTACATATTTTTTTGGTGGCCCACACAGGTCAAGATAAATTGTTTGGTTACTTTACCGTACCAAGCAAGCCTGCGTATGGGATTAGAAATTCAGGATCTCATCCACATATATGACATTCTATCTCGCTTTCATTACGAACTCCCAACTGTCTAACTTGATTGCTTCTTGTTTGAATTATTCTTCCGTAAATCCTTATCCCTCTTTCGTGTGTACTAGGTCGTCATGTTCCACCATTCAATCACACTACTAGTTCAACTCTTATAAGTTGGGTAGGAAGCCTCACAACCTAACTTCCTTTGACTTTAACCAATGCCTTAGACAAGAAGACAGTAGGACGACTGCATAGGCACGAACACCGGATATGACTTAGATTCTTAAGTAGCTTAAGCTATTTATATTTTTTTTCATTATTATCTCGCGTATTTGTAATTGGACTACCTTGACTAATGTTGCCATTATAGCCTAGTTTTGCGAGCTTACTCTCTCATCGAGCTTGTTCAGGACATGTTTTATTGTGGTTGCCCGCTGATATACTGTCTTATCATAACCGATGTATTGTGGTCTGATCAACCATAGTGCATTTGGTTCGCCTTTCGTATGATTTTACGTGGATTGAGATATGGTTAGCTAAACTCTCTTTCAATTGCTTGACTTGCAACCTATCTGAATCTATTCTAACATTGCCCTTATCTTCATGCCAGTAATATGACTTTACACAGCGGACACACCTTTCGCCTAGCCATCACATTTGGTGATGCGATTACCCAGGATGGACAGGTTTCCCCAATGACTCTGGTGACCCCGTATCAGCTAGAACAGCAGCAGGATACGACGATCCCATTGACGGTACAGCAGGAGGCCCAAGTACCCCCAGTCTGCCACGAAGGGCAGACTACTGCAGTACCCTCAGGAGAGAATGCACCATCACCTTTTCCTCAGCAATTTTCACCACAGTCCGGATCCCAACTGCCTCCACTTCCGACTGATATGGACCCGACCACCCAGTTTATGTATGCTATGCTATAATCTCAGTGGCAACAAATGGAACTGTTGAGGCAGAGTATGATGACCTACTTAGCTAGACCTCCACCACCAGCCCCGGTACCAGATCCAACTCCAGCTCCACAACCATATCTGGGCTCCATTACGAACTTCATCGACATGGGACCTAAGAATTTTAAGGGTACCGAGAGGTCCCTTAGAAGTTTCCGTATGGCTTATCAGCACAGAGAAATACTTGAAGGCATCCCAGTTGCCAGCACATGATTGGATGACAGCAGTGGACTTACTCTTAGAAGACAATGCTCACCACTGGTAGAAGGCTGAAGAAAGACGACTGGGCACTAGAATCACATGGAAGGAGTTTTATGACCTCTTCTATGAGAGATTTTCCCTATCCATGTTTGAGATGCTCTCTATGACCAGTTCCTTCATCTGAAGCAGGGGAACAAGTCGGTAGATGAGTACGATGCAGAGTTCAGCCGTTTGAGTAGATTTGGTGCGGCATTAATCCCGCCAGAGCTGAAGAAGGCAAGGAGATTCCATCAGGGGCTCACACCAGAACTCAAGACTTTTACTACTACACAGTCTCGAGTCTCTCATGCAGCTGTCTTAGAGGAAGAACATACCCAGGAGCTACTTCGCAAGGAACAGCAGGCACAGAGATGCTCCACATCGATAGCTGCACCAGTTAGGGCGACTCAAGGTGGATCCACCAGAGGGCCTATAGGACAGTACCAGCAGAGGCCCATACCCTATAAGAAGCCCACCTATAACTACTGCAGGAAGAAGGGCCACATTTGAGACGGATGTCGGATTCGTCTAGGCTTATGCTCGAGGTGCGGATCAGAACAGCACCGGATTATCGATTGTCCCGAACCGCCAAGGCAAGGGCAAGCATTTACCATGGCTGTGATAGACCCCCATCCTGAGATTAGAGATTTGGCAGGTATTATTCTACTTATACCATTATTCTTTATTTAATTCATGGCTTAGCATTTGAGCAATACATTCATCAGCTTGGTCAGCATGCATGAGCACTACCTTCGACACCATTAGAAATATCATGAATATAGTTTAGCAAGCTTATAAATAGAACTCTTGGCTTCTTCGTTAGAATTCTTGAATGATGTGCCTTAAAAATCTGTGCTCCGTCAACAACACTCGTATGCTTTAGATGTGAGGAAATCACCCAATCTCTACGCATATCGTTTCGATACCTTACCATGGCTTCGATATTCGGAGCACAACACTAGCTAGTTTCTTCCAACAAATTTTACCTTCATGAACTAGACGAGCCACTCTACACACATGACACGCATATCCTACACAAACACACTTCCATGTGCTTTATTTCCACTACCCCACACGTATAACATAATTTTCTTAAAGAAAACCATAGATGACCATCTCGTCCCATTTTATTTTTTCAACCATGCAATATTGACCCATTCCTTCAAACGAACTGAATATCCATGACCCATGCAAGACTAAGAATACACTATCTGGTCTCATATGGTGTCAATTTGGATTCTTGTATAACTACCTCATCCATCATTTCGAAGATCGAGTACGATTAACGTAGATACTCTTCCTTCATATTTAGCCTTATTATTTTATTTTATTTTTATATATATATATATATATATTAATATATATATATATATATATATATATATATATATATATATTATTTTTATATATATTTTATATATATATTATTTATTTATTTATTTTTAATTTTGAGGACAAAATTTTTATAAGTTGGGTATGATGTAATTCCCCAAACATTTTAGAGGATTTTTTTTTCTTTTTATTACTTAAATATTTTATTTTGAATTATTTTATTATTTAATTATAATATAGTCTTAGTCATGCTAAATTTTTATTATGCACCCTGACTAGCCAATATAGCAGGGCTAGTGCAGTCAAGTGCCTTGACTAGCATATTAGTTGTATGTGCCACTAGAATTATTTTATGGGAATATTTAGTTGTTTAAATTTATAAATCGAATTATGCCCACCTTTTTTATTTAATGTTTATTTAAATTATTTATTATTTATGGGACTTGAAAATTTATATTCTTTGCAAAAATAATATTATTATTAATATGTACTCTCCCCTAATATCCATACCCCTTAATTTGTTATTATTTTTGTTGTTATTATTATTATTATATTATTATTGTTGTTATTATGTTTATTTTAAATTACAGTATGTAGATTATTAATAAGCTTTGTTATTGATTTAATAATTTATTTAATAGACTTGTTATAGCAATAATAGGTACTATTGATACAAAATATTTATTCAAGTATGTTAGTAATATCTTAGGAATTTAGGATTTTTTTTAGATTTATTTAGATTTTATTGGTGTATAAATATACATATATAAATATAGGATATATCCATATGAGTAAAAAAAAGAAAAACAACCCGCAGTACTGTTCATTAAACAGTGCTGCCAACACCCCGACCCTCTAGAAATCGTGAGTAGACACAGCAGCTAAGTCTTCGTGTTTAAAAAAAATGAATTCAATTAGAACGGAGCTGGGTCAAATCTTCTAAATTTGATCGCAACAATGGCCTTATCTAAACCTCTTTGAAAACATATTTGAACACGGTTGAACTCGGATTTTTTCCAACCGAGTATATAGGCAAGCAAAATGGGAATAGGGAAACCCTGCGTTCGTAAGAAATCCACCCTCGAGATCGAGTTTTCGATAAAAAAGAAGTCTCGAACCCCAGGTGTGCATCCCAGGCCGTTTGCAACCACCGTGCGTGCATCGAAGCGTCGCCAAGATCGTCGAAACCGATCCCGAAACAGAGATACCTTGTTTCTAAAAACTCTGCCAGGTATTCAACTTCTCTCAAACTTTTCTTCGATTCTACTTGATAAGTTTTCGATCTAGAAAATCTTAGGTAAAGCCCATCTGACCCTCTTCAAAATCCTTCAAAGGAATTTTGTTATACCCCATCATCGACCTGAAACACGATGCAAAGTCGAGCAAAAAACATGTCGAGAACAGAGCAGTAAGGCTGTCCAAACCCTCGACTTAGAAGCCAGTTTTTGAACCAGATATTAGAGATTTTGAAAAAATATTCAAGATAGTTGCATACAACATATATGACATCAAGATGATCTTCATAGTTTCAATTTTCAATTACGAAATAATGAAATAAACCAGTTTGAAATTCAGGAAAAACAGTTTTCAAAAATGATAATTTTCAATAGAACTTTTCTGATACGACGTGCGTCCTGACAAACCGGGCGACATGGTCATGCACTATATGCATCGAAAGGCGCGTATGGATGTTGTCAACGTGTGTGAACTGACGGAACTCGATTTCGTTGCGTGTGCGCGACGAAATCAGTGCGTATCCGTCAAGGTACCCCGTATCGTTACTTTGCAAACTAGCCCATAACTTTGTGCATGTTCGTCGTATTGAGACAAAACTTGTGCCATCAGGACCGTATCATTTTTCTGGTCCTGTTACGCCAAGTTTGGTCCGAATCTGAGAAGGTCGACCGGAACGCCTTTTTGGCGAGCTCGTGACCCGCTCTAATGGACAATTTGTGCACGGCCAGCGGAATCCAACTTTGGATATACGGTTGGGTTCGTCTCCTCAAACGGACCCGTAGACATGTAGTTTGACGACTTTGGAGACCGTAGGTTCTGGCACACGTTTCGGTGCAAAATGGGTCCAACGGCGGACATCGTTTTGATCCAAAATTATGATTTTGCTCCTGTTCCAGAATTGAACTTTTGGACAGGCATTTCCTATTTATTTCTTTTATGCCAAAACTGTTCGTGATGTTTATTTCAGCATCCAAGGTCGTTCGTAAAAGTTGGCTTTCATTGCCTCCCTATTCTGACGATTTGAGTCATCAGGCATCGCCATTCTGCACATTACCCCCAGGCAAGATACCTTGCCACCAGCTATTTATTTACTTAGCTTATATTCATGCATTATTTATTATTTTCTTCTGCAAAATAAACTGTGATACTTTGTTAAATAAAGTTATATTCCTGCTATTTATTTACTTATTACACATTGAAACCTAGAGTTAATGGACCACCTTGTAGTGTTGCATTTATAGGCCTTGACACATTTGTACCACGAAGTTGTGAGTCACATATAGAATTCGGACATACGTGATTGGCTGGCCACCGGTACGTATAAGCCGTACGATAAGAATAACCGCTAATAGAGGTTGCATGCTTAGTTTGACTTAGCGGTTAATAGAGATTTTGTGTTATGGATACAACATAGTAGGCATTGGACGGAGAGGACAATACCTTAGCGTATGGACTACTATGCACTTTACCTTTTGTAACCCGTGAGCTCCGCCGGAGACGCGAGTGAGATTACCTATGATTACTGACGGCCACTGGCGTTCTGCGAAACGTTATGCTCTTATTGATTGGGCCTCTAGTGCCCCAAGGGGGGACCATCCCGATCCCATTTTAGCCAGGGCCCATGCGTTGAAGGATGTTCTTAAAACTGCATTCACTTAGATTAGTTAGGCACCCTTATCCGTTAGGTATGAGTACTCTTGGTTTAGGTACTTGTATTTGACCGTGGCTTGGAACAATAACTTGTCGCAGATTAGTTTGCCACATCTTGTCATTGTTTGGTTATAGGTGTGGCTTACTACTCCGATTGGAAGGTATTGAACCTTGTTGGGGTCCGGATACCATATTGGATTCATGACTTGGAAAGATACTTCACCGTGGGTTATTGTGCCTTCTCTTGTCCTTGTTTGTTAGGGGGATGGTACGCTAATCCAAATGGTGAGGTATTGGACCATGTTATGATCCGATCTGACTTATTACTATTGAGCAGTTTATATTCTGTTTATGTGGCATGTTCTTTTTGTATCTTTTTACGTCCCTCTGAGGACCTGGTGATTTCTCCAGGTATAAGTGTGCAGGACTTTCGGCAGGAGTATGGCTCCAGTATAGACTCATCCTTCACGCTCGAGCGAGTCGTACCTTATGATCGCAGCTGCCCTTATTGGGTGGAGGAACCTATTTAGTTATCTTTTCTTATTTTGTTTATCTTAGAGGTTGGACTCTTTTTCCTTTTAGTTTATTCTAGTATCGGTAGTGGATTTGTCTCCACTCGGTCAACCATTGTATTTTGACATTCACTTTGATTCATGAGTTATATTTTTTACATTATACTGTGGATAAGATATAGCTTTTACCTGTGACTGTCTATTATGAATATTCACAATACAGCTTATGTGTGTATTCGATATTTCCATATATTGTAGTATATCTTGTATATATGCAGCTGGCATGCTACGTTCCTAGTCCTACGTATTTTGGGACTGGGGTGTTACAAAGAGGTTCAAAGTTATCCAAGATTTCTAGATAACATCGTGTATAATAATTGACATCAATATATTGCAAAGGAGAAGCTACTTTATTGATATTTACATCATCATTTACAACAATACTTTTAACCTTAGCCGATGGCTTGCTAAGATTAATAACAAGAGGAGGAGAAGAAGAAGGCTTGTTACGACGAAGGTCGATAATAAGAGCCTCGAAGAGGTGAGCTCCCTAGGCACCATCTTTTTAGCAGGAGGATGCTTGGTGGAAGGAGAGAGATTGATGGTCAGTGTCTGAGAAGACGAGGGACGAGAAGTTCATCCCTTGACTAGAATCACCAGGATATCATCAAAACTCTCTTTCCGGTCTTCTTCGATGTCCATAGCCAGTACGACTTTCATGAACTCCTTTTTATACATCCTGGAGTATGTATAATATACATCGATGCCTCGGAAGGGATTAAGATTAGCCACTTCTTTTCATATTTCTCCGTTGTCATCAACATATTTGAAGCATTGATGGAGAGTAGATGGCACAATGTTATGTTCATACAACCACGGCCTTCCTAACAATACATTGTAGGAGACATAATTGTCAATCACATAGAAGGTGACCTTCGTACGGAGATTGCCAATTTGGACTTTTAGGCGAATCTTTCCCAATGGTTCACTTCTTCCATAATTGAATCTGAGAATAGTCGTGATTGTTGTTTGAGAGGTTGTGGACTGGGATTTTAAGTGTATCCAACAAAGTTTTCAGCAAAATGCTGAGTACAGATCCCGAGTCGATTAAAATACGATCGACCTTCATGGTATCGACATACCCCGTATAATAGAGAGCTCGGTCATATCGATTGTCCTCTAAAATCATATCATCCTGAGTGAAGATGATATTAGAAATCAGTTCCATCACACTATGATAGTGAGAGCATGCCACTGGTTCCTCGTCTGGTTTCTTGAGATGTGCCGGACAAGCATCAGCTTGCATCAAAGCTTCACTTAAAATATTTCGAGTTTTCCTCGAGAGGCGCAGGAGTTCAAAAATTGATAATCTTGCCGGAGTATTGGCCAGTTGAGCCAATATATCAAAATTATATGGCTTTTTGAGTTCTTGAAGTGGAGTTTTCTTCAAGCTTTTATCAAAGCGAGCCGGCTGCTTACCTTTGTCAGCTACAGTTGGTTTGGGAGGAACATGTTCTGTTTGGGGTGATGATGCCGAAGGAACTTTGGGACAGGAGGAGAAAATGTCGGAGGGGCATCAGAGACTGGAGGAAGAGTAACAACATTCTCTTGACCTTCTGGATAGTCTCTGAGATAGAGCCTCCCAGATCTGGTACCAGTCATGTCTTCTTCTTCCAGAACTAGTGCAAAAGAAACCATGTTACAGTTCTTCATCCAAGTCTTATTTTTGGAAGACTTCTTTTGGAGAGATGAATAATCTGTCCAGAATTCCAGACCAACACGAGATTGATTGTGTTGAAGACGCAGAAAAAGAGGTATATGAGCTTTCCCATCATTCAAGCCAGGGGCTTTCTGTAGATCGTATCCCATCTTTGTCATCAGTTTACGGAACTGCTGACTGTACCAATAGAATTCTGGCTGGTACTTGATTTTCGGCTTTGGTACCTCCGTCTTGGAAGAAGAAAGTGAAGCTGCTGCTGAAACGAATATAGCATCCAAGGGTGAAAGATGATCACCCAATGATGTCATGTGGCATGACTTATATTTGGCTGTCTTTTTTGTCTTGTTAGAAGAAGCAGGTGGCTTTGATTCAAAGTCAACGACCAAGTCGGAGTGAATCCACATGATCTTCCTTTTATCGGTCGACAGAGGTACAAGACCGTCACTTCGTGCTGGCGAAAGATTGACGATCTCCAAGGTAGCCTTTGGAATGGGGACGACTCCATCCTGTACCAGTTGAGCAGAAAAGTCATCGAATTGCAGAAAGATGACATTGGCAGTCACGATCTTCTCATCTTATTGAAGAGTGATAGCCTTCGCATTGATCAGTTCCTGGATCTTCCCTTTGAGCACGTAGCACGTCCTGGTTGGATGTCCCAAGAATCTATGATACATACAGTATTTAGGATTATCAGTTTTATCTACTTCATCTGGCCGTTTAGCTTCGGACAGTTGAAGTTTATTGCTCTTGATTAGATAATCAAATATGCTCAAGATGTCATCTTCATCGAAGGAATATTCCTCTTTGGGATATGGTGCTCTCTGTGGAGGTGCTGTCGATGTAGGTGTTGATTGACCCATATTGATGGCTAAAGCTTCTTTGCCTTTACGGTTGTTCTGACGACCATCGATGTTGGTAGTAGAATGCTCATCTTTGTCCAGTTTAGGCATCTGAATGCCTAGCTGCTTGAATTTGTCAGCACTGTCCTCAGCTACCCTGCCACTTACGACGAAGGAGGTCTAATCTTGGAATTATATGGTCCAGTCCACATGCTGACTATAGGTAACAAGTTTAATTTGCATGTATATTTGTCAATGCATCTAGAGTACCCAAAGGCATCTTGAGTACCTCACGACAGAAGTGCTCTATGAAATCTTTAGCAATTTCATTAGGCCTTTGTTTGATCTTGATAAGGGCCTACATGGTCATGTTATTTGTTCCCTCATAGAATCGTTCCAGGAATATTTGTTTCAGTGATGCAAAAGTTGTTATACAGCCTTCTGGCAAACTATGATACCAGTCGTAGGCTATCCCTGCTAAGCACCCAACGAATACTCTAGTGAGTATAGCATCGTTTTATTGGAGTTGGGTAGTCATCACCTCGAAATGGTTGAGATATTAACTAGGAGATGTGCTGCCGTCAAATAGCATTATGGTTGATAGCTTATACTTAAGTGGAAATGGAACTTCCTTCCATTCTACAGGATAGGGTTGTTTGATCCCTAGCTTCTCTAGACCATCCTTTTGCTTAAAAGTTTTAAACTGATTTTGCAGAAGTTTGACCGCCTCAAAAGGATCCCCTAATGCTTGAGGAACCGTAGACTGGTTTGATGTATTAGGAGGTGGAACTGCATAATAATCACCACCCCCAGCACCAGACTAACTTGGAGTAGCCTGAGCTGGTATGGTAGCATTAAGAGGAGATTATACCTCAGGCCAGTATTGGCAAGTGTAGATGCTGCTATGTGTTCTTGAGTTAGAATTTGAGTCACAACCGGTGGAACAATATGTTGTGCTACGATCACGGCATGCATACTTGTAACCATTTCAGTCATAGTTTTCATGTTGGCCTCTAAAGTAGCGATCCGCTACTCCTGATTGGCGGAGCTGGAAGCATCTTATTCTTCATTTGTGACGTAGGCAATCACTTCTTTAGCTACCGATGATGAACTAGTGGATAAGATAGTCCGATCAGAGTCCTCGCTATCGGCATCGAAGTCATGTAGCAAACTACCTCCAAGATGATGAACAAGAAGATTCCTTTGACCGAGGAAGTCTCGATTGGAATCAGGAAGATTCCTTTGACCGATTAAATCTCCAAGGTGAGGAGTGGGATGATTTCTTTGACCGAGTAAGTCTCGGCCTCTTGATCTTGTGTTTTGGTAAACTCCTTCGCTGGAGACACAAATTTGATCAAGGTATTGCTGACTAGGATTATGGGATGCGTTATGTCTTGTACGTTTTCCACCCCCAGTACTACGGGATGTCATATTGGCCGAAGCATACAGTAATTCATCTTCATCCACCATAATGAATTCAGGAGTCCGAGTGTAATTCAAGCGGTCAAAGACAGACCGTTTAGCTGATTGACAACAACACTTGATTACTACTTCATGGTGATGATTATAGTGATGTTTCTGATGTGGAATTATAGGTGTACGAGATGGTCCTGTAATCTTCCGCTTTGTACAAAAAGAACGTGGAGATCGGTTACAATGATAGGATAAGGAGAAGTCGAAGGCACATATTCTTTAATTATGTTAGGAACATGGTTTCTGTTATTGAGATGTCATGTCCCCTGAGTGTACAAAGAAGTACTGAGTTCATTGGCATAGGTGAGAGGACTATTGATCTTAGAAGTCTTTACTATGCACAATTTAGTAGGTAGTGCAGATTGTTCTTGATGCATCATGTGACTTGATGAAGTTGATGATGTTCTGCGCTGGTTAAGGTAAGTGCGCATGTCAGAATCCTGTGCCACTTGCTTGTCTGTCTGAGACACCATCAGTTTTTCCTTCTTTGACCTTGATATGTGCGAGGTAGGAAGATCCTAGCTTTGGCTTGATTGCCACTGGCCAACTTGATGAGGAGTGGGCAAGATGTCCTATTGTTCTGTGCACACTGTTCTAGCACGTTTGGTACGACGCAGATGGGCAGCATGAAGTGAACTTCGAGTAGAGTCTATTTTCTTGGCATCTACTTGATTGTCTCTGCCAAGAGAAATAGAGTTTCTACTCTAAAGTGTTCTTGCATTGATTGGCACAAAGGTGCAATCAGATGCATTTTCCACCGAATCCTGGACTAGGAAAGGATAAGGAGACGCCATAGGTCACTTCCTTTTATTCTGTGCAAGGACAGTGATAGGTAAATTCTCCACCAAGTTTTGATTGAGGAGGAGTGAAGAGTAGCCACAGGGCACTTTTGTTTGGCGTCGAGACAGTGATTGGCACATGTTGGGAGGAATGAGAGATAGCCATATGGCGCTGTCCCTTGATTGGCACAGAGGGAGTAGTTGGCACATCGTCCACCAAGTTTGGAACTGGTAGAGAATAGGGAATGACCACAGAATACTTTCCTTTACTTTGTGCAGGAGCTATGCTTGGCGCACTAGAGGACTTTGGAGTCCAAATGGCGCGAGTCTTACTGTCTTTAGAGACAACAGTAGTAGATGAGCACTTAGCACCCCCTGCGCTAATCATGGCTTCGTAGGCAGTTTGGTCGACTTTCACGACCAAAGTCTTATGCATCGTGTCGGCCAACGCAACATCACATTAAGTTGTCACTTTCTCGCCATAGGAGAAAGTCGTTCCTAGCAGAGTCGCCATTTTGTTTGCAAAAATAAAAGGTTGACTACAAACTAAGAAAAAGAAAAGTACAATTGATTTTTAGGAAAGTACAACTATAGAAATCTGATCAGAAGACGATCACTTTATCCTTTGGACGATTCGATGTCGAAGAGGAAAGCCTTTGGAGAGTGCTGCAGCAATTTGCTCAAGAGATTACGATCATTAGTTATGCCCCAGGAATGTGATTTTGAACTCTAATTATCTGATTGGCGCACAGTGCAATTGGCGCACCATCAACCAAATGTGCGAACGGTTGGCTTAACTGCATGTGACACGTTGCATTCTATAAGAGAGATGTGCTTGGTCGTTGGCAGTGTAGCATGCACGTTCTTCGAGATTTGTGGCATGCGTGCTACATCATCTTTAACTGCTTCTGGATGTTGACTTGATAAATTGGCGCCAATTAATGATTGACGCATACTGTAGATGAGCGCCATCTGTGAGAAAGCACTAGGTCTGTGATTATGTATGTAGTTTGCTCGCTTCGTGCCAACTTTATATGGCACACAGATAACGACAAAGGTTATAATGATGACTCTGAACATGCTTCTTGAGCGATGTGTGCTCAAGATTCGAAGCAATTCTCCTCGACTGACGTGATGTCAGTCATAATAACATCCATTTAGCTTCTCCGTGAAGACTGCTACATGGCAGCCAGCACCATGTAGAGTTGAGAGCCATCTGGAATGGTGTTCCATCTAAACTCAGGCGCGAGTTGATAAATTAAGCTTTGGCTCCATCTATGAAATGGCGCATAGTGATGTTTAATATATTTTGATCTTCTACAAGAACCACTATTTGTCTACTGTTTATTCTTTGTATAGAACAAAGTCCTGTGGAATGATGGCTTGGAAACCTTAATGAGTTCTCAGATATTTGGGATGTCCGACGTGCTTTACAGGAAGCACGGATAGCACAGCACTACAAAGAAGCATAGTACTCCATGCTACAGTGGGATGACACCACATGAGGTACCTAGTGAGGGTAAAGCCTCGGTTTCAGGCCAAGTCACAGCGGCGTAGCACCGCACATAGGCAAGAGGGCCTAATTTCGTATAATGAAGAGTGGTAGACAGCACTACAAAGAGTTTAGGCCTCATGTTACAGTAGGTGACACCACATGAGGCAGTGCCTCAGCTCTGCAAGGCATGTCACGACGGCGTAACACTGAAAGGAAGCAAAAGGCTTCATGCTGGATAGTTTGGCACTACAAAGAGGCTGGACCTCATGCTATAGTGGTATGACACCACAGGAGGCATTGCCTCGGCTTTGGATCATGTCATAGCGGCGTAGCACTGCAAGAAAGTAAAAGGCTTCATGCCAAATACTCTTTAAAAGAACTCACCTAGAGTGTATGAATAGAGATGTAGGCCATCTCTTGAGGGAAATCTTGTAGACACCCAAGATACATACTTTGAAACCAAGCTGGCATAAGGCCTTTAATGTGCAGTCAGATGCACAGTTGATGTCATTGTATGAGTGGAAAAAATTATAGTTATGGTACAGAATTCAAGGCATAGTCCATTCTTGTATCATGATGTTATTTAACCCATATGGAAAGATTCAAGTCGTAGCGACATCTATCCTAATGCATGATGGACAGTCACTATAGGGAACGCTCAACCCATATATATATGTGGAAGATTGTTGGTGTTTTGCCTTAGAGACTAGAAAGATAGTCCTACATTGCCTAGGCCAAATATATTGTATCTCTATATAAAGCTTTACTTGTGTTGAGAGAATCACATGAGGTGTGGAGAGGCACATGGGTGCCATGTGGGGGTATTTTTCTAGTGGAAAGAAGACTAACTCCACAAAAGAAGCATTAATGCTTTTTGTCATGCTCATGGAATTATTTTCCTATGGAACTAAGTCCCAAAGGGGCTTAGCGACTCGGATTCACACTCGGACTATAGCTCGGGTTCGGGTTCGGGCTCGGGCTCAAGGGCGCAAAGCGGTACTTTGTTGGCGCACTTTGTACTTAGCACGTCAGCATCCGCGTATGGCATTTTGTGCGTTATTGATGCGCTCATCTTATGCGCGAGACACATGCGCAGACGTATGGACAGGAGCATGCGTGGGCTAAGCACAACTATGCACATATGTGCGTTTATGCGAATGCACACAAGCGCAGTTGCACTGCTGCGCGCTTGCGGTGCTGCACGTCTGTTCTGCTGTGCAGCTACGCATAGGCGCACGGGCTGACGGGCTGAGTGGGCGCAGGGGCGCAGGTGACGGATGATGTGGTTGATTGGAAGACTTGAGCAGTTATGGAAAGATTGAGTCAATTATTCAGATCCATCTTTTATGGGATTTGAATTTAATTCATTCAAAATTTTCTATTATTTGCTCATATTTTTTCATGTCACGACCCGCACCCGAGTAGGGTACGAGTGCGTAACAGCGTCCCAACCTACGCCGCAGAAACGGCATAGAACGCTGTCTAGGTCTACCATCTATCAATAGTTATAATATCAAAACCTGTCGAGAATGGTGAACTCCGAACGGAGGACAAGCAGTGACAATATAATATACTCAATCACAAACTCTAAGAATGACGATAGATAATAATGAAAGATAAAGATAACAAGATTTATAAATATCATCCTGAAAATCCAACACAGAATAATACAAGTCCAAAATCTCTGAGTCAACAATCTCAAACAGATAACTAACATTGATAACAAGCCAGAGTAATCTGGAGACAGAGTCCAGTACTATACTAAATCAACTAACTATACCAAGGCCTCATCTGCTAGAGCTAGCCCCTGCTGCACTAGGGTATCCAACTCTATACCAACCACGTCATGAGGACCGTAATAGGTAGGGCACTCCTCCATCATCTGTAATATTTTCAACAGGTCCAGTCAGGACGAAAACGAGTACAAAATCTCAAACAACAGTTCTAGTTATACAATACTGAAAATTAGCAGTAGATAGAGAGAATATACTAGGTAAAGTAGAGCGTACATGCATCCTGGCAGAGTATATCAAAACTGTAATGAGATAAAGCAAGAGAACAATGTATAACATGTACAAAATCTGGAACTGCTATCTATATGAGTTTAGCACTAGTTTTAACATGTGATCGGCTTAGAACTTGATACAATATTTGGCCTGGCTAATCATACGTGAGTGTATGATTAACACTATAGTGATATACAATGGTGATACAATGATGATACAATATGATACTGTGGGGTATTGATCACATATCTACGCTAACACCCCCATTCCTGACTAATATAGTGGATCCAGTCATGACACGTTATGACACGCATTCTCTGGGACGTAGCGCTCCTTCACAGGAATCGTGTCTATACAATGAACAAGGAAAATAAGGAAGTCTTGTACAAGACATACCATATATAAGAGGAATAACATCTTATGATGGAATATCAAACCATGTGAACAATGTGTCAAGAGAACAAGGATATCTACACTAAATACTAGAAACAAAGACGATATCATAAAACATAAATATTATCAGAGAATGTACTCGTCTGGTACTCTGAATGACTGATGAAAACAAATGTCTGAATTGGAGTCTCAAAATCCTAGTTAAGGTAATACAGGTTATGATGTATTCAAATATAAGGTAAATGAAATATACGATGCAGTCTACATGATTCTAAGTCAAATCTAGGTCAAAGTCAACTCTAAGTCAAACCTGGTCAACTGTCTAGGTCAAACAAGGTCAAAGGAAGCCAAACTAAGTCATATTAGGTCATATTAGGTCATAGCAAGTCAAACTAAGTCAAACTAGGTCAATCTAGGTCAAATTTGGTCAACAAGTCAAGATTGGTCAACTATGAGTCAAACTTAGGTTAAACTTGAAATCAATCTAGGTTTTTTCCCATGTATCACATCCATCTTATATCACTATAATATATGAAGTAAACCCTCTAATCTCATCCATAACCTATAGACTAAACCTACCCTCTAGTATTAATATCTAACTAGTATCACATCTAAGATACTAACTTGGTTTCCCAAACCAAGATATCAACTTGGTATCCTACTCAAAACTCTAACCCACACTCACACACTAACTCAAATCCTAACTCAAACTTCCAACTAAATTTTTAACCTAGACTCTAACTCACTAAACACACACACTAGATATACACACACAATGGAAGATTGGGGGGAAAGTGGGCTGCCAAAGGGGTGGCAACCCCCTGCTGCTGCTGCTGCTCCTTTTCTTCTTCTTCTTCTTCTTGCACTCATTCCTATCTCATTTCAATTCAATTCATATCATTCTTTCATCCCATTCAAACATTCATTCATTCATTCTTTAATTCTTCACTCACTCTATTCCAATTCAACCATTCAATTCAATTCAACATCCATTTCATTTCAATTTCATTCATCCTCCTTCACTCATCCCCTCATCTCACACACTCGAGGCAACCAACCCAAGCCAAACCTGGCCTAGGCAAGTGCCAAGCCAGCAAGCAGCCAAGGCTAAGTCAGCCTAGGTAGGGCCTGCTCACTGGACTGCTGCTGCTCAACCTTCATCCTCTATTTTTTCTGAAACAACTCACCCTATAAATCATAACCTCTCTAACCCCTATCTCATTCCTCTCAAAACCTGAGAATAATCACATATTCCAATTTCCCTTAATCCTTCAACCTGAGATTCAATCCCCATACTCTTAGTCCTCACAACTATCTACATATATACCTAAAACTTAACTGAAAATCAGGGATATATGTATACCAAAGCCTGAACTATATATAAGACTTATATCTATATACATATACTCAGATTTTGATTTACCTACAACTAAGCCAATGTAAACAAATATATATAAGTAACCTTGAACAAATCCTAATAACTAACATACATTCATATACAAAATTGGAACTTAATATTGTAACAAGTATCAAGAAATCCCAATACAAACATGAAACTGATTTAGAACTCATTTTGGAAGCCTAGGATCAAATTTGAAAATATTTCAACAACTGTCAACATGTATCAGAAAAATCCCCTCTTTTGAAACCAATACCAATTTCAAAATCCCAATCAAAACATTCGAAACAAGGGAGAAATATATACCAACATAGGGGGGGTCAGTCGTGTCCCATAGTGTCAATCAGTGACACAAAATGTGTCCAAACATGTATTTGAACCGTGTACAAGTGTAGGTACAGTAGTAAAAGAGGGGGCTCGTGCACGTGTGTCGAGCCCTCTAGGACACGACACACGAACTCACAAGTGTCGTACACGTGTCCACAGTTAGTATAGGTCTAGGGCTTGGGTTAGGGTAGCCTGACACGAGTCTAAGTGTCCTCGTGTCCGCGTACGGAGTGCGTGTCAGTCGCACTTGTGCGCGCACGTATGCGTGTGTGTACGACCCGTGCAGATCAAATATCTTCCAAAATACTCGATGATTTCACCCCAAATTCTGTGTGCACTGTGTTAGTGGTTGCCCGCACCCACACACCAATTTTCAGATGTCGGGGTATCGTGTTGTGTCTGCTAGGACACCCGAGTAGCAGGGGAGCATAGTACTCCCATGTGCAGTGTCCAAACAGTAGATTCGTGTCCAATTTGGACACGAACAGAGACCCAAACCCAACTCAGTCATCTACAAATCAATTCTCCACCTATTAGGCTACCCAAATCTGAAATTTGTTTTGAAATTGGTTTAAAATCAATCCATTGGGACATTTCACCAAACACCTAATTAAAAATACCGATACGTGTCCGATACGGGTATCGAACGGATACGAAATCCTGCCAAACTTGGGCTACACCTAGGGGAACCCTAAATGAATGCATCTATGAAGAAAAATCATGATTTTAATGGGTGTAGATAGGTTTACCTATTGAGAGTTGGAATCTCAATGTAAAGGGCCTAGTATCGATGTTTTCCTCGATTTGCAACGGTCCCGAAGCTTCTAAACCCTTGCTAGCTATTCTCAAATGGCTTCTACTACTGTAGGGGAGTCTAATGCAAAAGATTAGGCTAAATTTGGACTTGATTTGATGAAATGGGGTGTTTTGGGGAAGAACACTAAACTAGGGTTTCTATTGAATTAAAAATAGGCAAGGGTGTGTCATTAAGTGTTTAAATAGGGGGGAGCACTTGATGGCTGGTCATTAGATGAATTATGGTTAGTTCTACATGTAGATGAGTGGCTAGGGCTTGTCCACCCAATTCCAAGCCTTCCTATTGCTTCAATTAGTCATAAGGATTTCTTTTTCACAAATATCCCAATGGTAAATATCCTACTATAAAATATCTAGATATTACTAACCTTGTTATGTAATGGATATTTCTAACCTAATCTCTAGGCCCATGGTTAGCCTCTAGATTAGGAAAATTCTAGATTAAGGCCCTAACTATCAATTAGCACATTACTAAAAGGCCAAAATCCATAATAATTCAAAAGTCACCAAATGACCAAAATATCCTTAGCCTAGAAAATAGAAATTTGCTAATCTAAACACTTGGTTAGGTCTCCGTGGTCATGGTTAGTCTCTAGGCTAAACAGTTTCTAGGGTTGTACTAGCAAAACTAAAATCACAATACACCAAATTAAAATAGTATTAAATAATTAAAATTCACCAAAATTATGGAAAACTGAGAAATGACAAAATTACCCTTGATTTTGAAAACTGGTAGTTACATTTCACAATTAGTTACGACCAGCATTAGAGATTAGGGTTTCAGCCCAACTCTATATATACTCTCTTCGTGCCTTCATTGAGACTGGCTCAGAAATTAAGGGACGAAGAGAGTTACGCAGCCGCTGCCATTGGAGTCCATGGACTTCAGCGAGTTCGTGAAAGGAGGTGACAGCGAGCGTTCCAAAAGTTCTTTCGAACTTGCTGGTTCCTGAGAACAGATCGCAGTAGGACGAATCTTGCTTTGAGCAACGGTGATCCTTCTCACCCCAGCAAAGTTGTCTTCATCAACTTCGGATCTCACAAAGAGACCGATTCTTCAATTCTGGTTCTCACAAAGAGACCGAGTCATCAAACTCGTATCTCTCAAAGAGAACGAGTATTCATCTCCGTGTCTCACTAAGAGATTGAGATTTCCATCTGAGATCTGTTTAGGGAATAACAGATCCCTCGGTAGAAATTATTTTCATTTACTATTTTTAACCTTTTGTAGTATCTGGATGTACATAATTTGATATGGACATGTTGCCATGTTGGCCCCGTGATTCATGTTAATGTAATGCTATTGAGTTCTTGATGGGTGATTGTATTTGTGATATTTGATGATTCATGTTTTATTGAATATTGGAATGTTAATCTCTTTCTAGCATTTGAATGAAACCAAAATAATCATTTGAGTGGCACAAAATAATAATATTCAAATCGGCTTTAGAAATATACAGACACTACAAACTATTGGTATAATAATGATTTTCATTGTTTATTTTCCCACAAAATTCTAGCTCATTTCCATACAAATTT
>JANAVB010003400.1:48530718-48588218 GCA_029216955.1 Iris pallida | reverse complement strand
AGGAATACAATAATACAATATCAGAATGCCTTCAAGCCCATTTTACAAGCTGTGTCATCGACCAGCTGGCGCTTGAGGCCCTTGTGAACGAATTCGCCAGGTTTTCCTGACTCCGAACATCAATTACTGCAATAACACCTCTCTTGATAAGATCGTGTACTGCCCTGTGCTTCAACCGCACAGTCCTCTTCTTCCCGTTGAAAAGGTCATTTGATGCCACCCGCCGCAGTCGCCTGGTTGTCGCAGTATATCGATATCGCCGGTATTTGCGCCCCAACCACTGGAAGATCATACATGAGCTTCCGAAGCCATTCTGCTTCCTCGGCTGCGGTATCAAGTGCAAAGAACTTAGATTCCATGGATGACCGCGAGAGCATAGTCTGCTTCTTCGACTTCCACGATATAGCAGCTCCACCCATTGTGAAAATGTATCCACCTGTGGACCTCTCGTCTCCACCTCTGAGCACCAATTGGCATCACTGAAGCCTTCCACTACGACGGATCTCCGCTGTAGTACAGTGCATATGTCTGAGTCTTCTTGAGATATCTCATACCGTTCCACAGCTTTCCAGTGTTCAACACCTGGATTGCTCGTAAAACGACTCAGCATTCCCACGGTGAAAGCTATGTCAGGCCTCGTGGCAGTAGTAGCATACATCAAACTCCCGATTACGCTTGCATACTCCACTGCCTGACGCTTTCCCCTAAATTAGGCTTTAGCTTCAGATCACACCTGTACGGCGTATCGATCCATGGAAGATCCCGATACCCATAACGAGTGATCATTTTCTCAATATAATGAGACTGTGACAGCGCTAGTCCAGTGTCTGTCCGGATGATCTTGATCCCTAAGATTACATCAGCTTCCCCCAAGTCCTTCATACTGAACTTGCTTGAGATGAATTTCTTTGTCTCCGTGACACATCTAATATCCGTACCTAGGATAAGCATGTCGTCCACGTACAGACAACGATCACACCTCTTCCATCAGTGAACTTCGTGTAAACGTACTTGTCCGTATCGCTGACCATGTAGCCATTTGACCTATATAACTTTGTCAAATTTCTCATGCCACATCTTGGGAGCCTGTTTAAGACCGTACAAGGATTTCACCAACTTGCAGACTTTGTCTTCAAGACCTCTGATGAAAAATTCCTCTCTGTTGCATGTAAATCTCTTCGGTCAGCTCGCCATTTAAGAAAGTCGTATTCACATCCATCTGATGTATCACCATATTTATTGCTGCGAGAGCAACATTCTGATGGTGGTCATCCGGGCTACTGGAACATATGTGTCAAAGTAGTCAATTCCCTGCTTCTGAGAAAACCCCTTGGCTACCAACCTAGCCTTGAACTTGTCAATAGTTCCGTCTGCTTTCATCTTCTTCTTGAAGATCCATTTGCATCCGATGGGTTTTGCTCCTTCAGGAAGATCAACCAACACCCAAGTATTATTTGAGGTGATGGAATCAATCTCATTGTCAATCGCCTCCTTCCAGAAAACCGCATCTCTGGTCTTCATCGCCTCATCATAGGTAAGCGGATCTGCTTCCACATGATAGGTGACAAAGTCACTTCCGAAGTCCTTCGGCCTCCTCACACGCTTAGCTGACGGCTCAGCTTGTTCTGGTTCAACCGTTTTTAACAACAACATCTTCTTGGACCACATCTTCATTGAAGACTTCAGTCTCTTGTGCACCCTCATTATTCTCCGGAACATCCGGAAGAAATATTCTTGTGCCTTGCAAACTTATCTTCAAAATATTCTGCATCGCGAGATTCAATGATATGATTTGACTCAATATCAAAAATCTTCGAGCATCACTCTTCTCGGCATACCCCAAGAAGATCGTCTTTGTAGTCCTTGTCCCAAGTTTCTGAATCTTTAGATCTGGAAGCTTGACATACGCCAGACACCCCCACACTCGAATGACATTCAAGTTAGGTCTGACCTTGAACCAGAGTTCATGAGGAGTAACGTCTGAAGTTGCATGAGGCACTCTATTTAGAATATAAGTGGCCGTCAATGCAGCTTCTCTCCAGTAGCACTTAGGAAGGCCAGCAGTCAACAACATTGAATTTATCATTTCTGTCAACGTCATATTCTTCCTCTCAGCTACTCCGTTTGATTGAGGAGAGTACCGTAATCTCATTGACATTCCATGTTCCTTACAGAACGATGCGAATTCATGAGACCTGTACTCCCCACCTCGATCACTTCTTATCCTTTTGAGTTGTTTCCAGTCTGCCGCTCAGTTTCGGCTCTGAACTCCTTGAACTTCTCGAATGCTTCGTCTTTAGCCTTCAGCAAGTAGACGAACGCATACTTTGAGAAGTCGTCGATGAAGGTTATGAAATACTTCATCCCGGCCTTTGTAGAGAACTGTTTGAAGTCACAGATATCTGAGTGTACCAACTCCAGAAGATCTGTACTTCGATTAACCCGAGAAAAGGGTTTCCTTGTGATCTTCGTTTGAGTACAAACTTCACATTTTTCTACCTTACCCCCACACTTGGAGATAAGTCCTAGACTAGACATTCTGTTTATTCGTTTACAATGAACATGTCCTAGCCTATTATGCCACAACTCAAGAGTATAAGCAGAAGGAGTGATTTCATTAATTACATTAATTACATTGGACTGATTTACAAGCTGAATCTTGAACATTCCTTCGGTATAAAAAGCTTTTCCGAAATATGTTTCCTTAATAGACATCACCATCTGGCCAGCATTGATGTCCATTCTGAGGCCTGCATTGCAGAGTAAGCCTCCCGAGATCAGGTTCTTGGCGATAGCAGGTACGTGCTTCACGCCTTGAAGCGTCAGAGACTTGCCAGAAGTCAGCTTTAGAATAACCGTCCTGATCCCTAGAACTTCAGCTTGTGCTTGGTTCGCCATCACAACCGCTTCAGAAGTGGGTGTGTAGGTGGTGAACCACTCCTTACTGGAGCAGACATGGCAGGTGGCTCCAGTATCTACCCACCAGTCTGAATCAGATCCTACAGCATCAACCTGTCCAATCATAGCAATTACATCAGTAATCATTGAGACTTTGCTAGGCTCACCTTGCTCTGATTTCTTGGCCGGTGCTGTGCATTCACTTTTGAAATGGCCCAACTGGCCACACTTGAAACAAGGCATCTTTACCTTAGATTTCTTTGACTTGAAAGAAGTTTCCTTAACATTCAAGTTGTTAGGGTTCTTCTTCTTCTTCTGAAAATCTGCACGCTTTCCTTTTCCTTTGGTTTCTTTGATGAAACTAAGTTTGCGTTAGCCATCTGCTTGGAAAGCGTGTCAACTTTATGTTGAGCCCTCATCTGGTCTTCAACGTAAATTTTCTGCAGGAGATCTTCAAGGGTGATCTCCAGCTTCTTCCTATGCATGTTTGCATAGAACTTACTCCACCCAGCGGGGAGCTTTGAGACAATCCCTCCAACGACAAACTTGTCGGGGAGGGACATAGCCTCGTCTTCCAACTTCTGTTGCAGCTTCAGAAATTCTTTGACCTGCGGCAGCATGTACTTCTCGTCCTCAAAGAGCCATTTGTGATATTTTTCAACCACAAATATTTTGCTCCTGTTCTTGTCTTCTTCGTACAGTTTTTCTAGAGACTCCCATATGTCTCTAGCGATATTCTTCTTAGAATAGGATTCTGCTAGGAATCCTCCATAGCATTCAGGATAAGCAACCTGCAAATGCTATTTTCCCTTCTCCACTTGGCCTGAAGTTTAGTAGCCGCAGTGATTGCGGCAGCAGATCCAGTATCTGGAACAGTAGGTTCCTCTTCAAACAATACGTGATCAACGTCTCTAAGTTGAAGAGTGAGATAAACCTTCCTCTTCCAGACTTGATAATGTTCTCCATCAAACTTTTCTAATTTGCAAAAGTCAGTATTGACGAGTGAAGCATTAATATTTTCCATCATAGCAATAAAGCTTTGAGATTGTTATTGCCGAACGCCGGGCACGCTTTTCGATAGAAAATACAGAAACTGAAACAGTTGTAAGGACAACGTTTCAAATGCATTCCTTAAAGAAGGTTTTGCAACAGAGATCCAGAAGGATTCTGCAATTACGAGATCTAAAAAGATATCGTAATTCACGAATAATCTAAAGAGATTTTCGTGATCGTAGCAAACTGACAGTAGTGCCTTCTAAAAAAGATACTGACAGAACTGCTAAAGGCAACAGAAGGGTGACAGGCGAGAGATGGAATTGCTGGGGTGAATAATCACCGTTGCTCAAAGCTTTATTCGCCCTCTGCGAACAGCTTCCAGGAACCAGCAAGGTTGACGGAAAACCTTGGAACACTCCTGCTCTTCTGACTCCTCGGAAGACGGCGAACTCCTCTGGCAATGGCTCTACTCTTCTCTCTCTGTTTCTGAAGTAACAGAACCCCGCGTACTAAAAAGTACTAGTGTTTGTGTTAAAAAACACGCTCACTACTCTGTTGTGTTAAAAACACTTAGAGTTTTCTTCTGGAATTCTGATTTCTACAACACTGAGAGAGAGGAGAGAACCTGCATATATAGCCCACGGGGCGTTGCCAAGCAGTTGCCTGAACTTCAGGGTAGTGGCTGAACCACTCCTAAACGTGCAGCAACTGCTGCAACTGTTCCCGCTCTAATATGCAGCCAGCCATACGCACTACGCACTCTACGCACACTGCGCACGCTGCGTACGCTGCGCGTACTGGGCGTACTGGGCTGCGTAACTGGGCTCGCGTAACGGGAGGATGCTGACGTGCTAAGTGCAAAGTGCGCCGACAAAACGCCACATTACGCCTCATGAGCCCTTGAGCCCGAGCCCGAGTCCGAGCCCGAGTCCTAGCCCGAGTCCGAGTCGCTAAGCTCCTACGGAGCTTAGCTCCATGGAAATAAATTTCCAAGAGCAAAAAGCTTACAGCTTCTTAATTGTTGATTAAGCCTTTATACCATTAATAATTAATCCCATGGCACACACCCATGTGCACTACATGTGCATCTCCATAAAGAGCAAAGACTCGTATATATGGAGATGCACATTCCTTTCTAGCCGATGTGGGACAAAAAACCAAAACTAAAGGCTAAAAACCCAACAATATATATATATATATATATATACTCTTAAGTATTTCAAAATGTTCTTGAATAATAATCATTGGCTTCTTTTTTTTACCATTCATATTAATTCAAAATCTTGTGAGAAATTAAATAGTTTTAGGATCTAATTTGTACGGAAAAAAAAATAACGACTGTTATTTTAAAGAGTATTCGAAGCTTAAAAATGGAGGTCCCAATCTCTCCTCGATATATATTTGTGCGCGTACATATGGTATTGTTTGCTGGCGTGATTCCACTATTGTTCCTTTAGGCTTTGTCTGTCTGGACAATTTTGACTGACCGAGACCTAGCTTGCATGTCAAGTGGAGAAGGTACCAATCTTCTAAAAGAGCACGTGCACCGCGCGGTGCACGCGCGCACGACGGAGGGCGAAACAGTTAGGGTGGGAGGGCAGAGGAGTAGAGAGGGAAGGTGGGTAGATCAAGCTTCGACACCGGCGGAGGAGGAGTCGATGGCGGCACAGGAGTGGGGGAGGAAGAATGGGGTGTGGCAGTGGCTCTGTGCTCCTCGGCCGCGCTCCTACCAATAGAATTTTAGCTTCGAGAAACAGTATTAGCCACGATCCTGTCGCACAGATTGCTGAGTACTCTGGACTCTGACCAATGATCACTTCTATCTTATTATTATTATTATTAGTTTATGTCTTTATGAGGCTTATGCTTAAGCCGGTTGCCTCCCCTGGTGACTATTGCATATTCATAGGGACAAGCTTCTACTTTTCCACTTTCAAGCAAGCAAAGAAACTTTGTTATTGGAAATTCAATTTTAACTTTTTTTTGTATTTTTTTTGAAACCTAAAGAAAAGAAGTTTTTTAGTTTCTTAAAACTTGTGTTACGTAGAATTTATATAGTTCCTTACAAAATTTGGAGGAACATGATATTGTGTTCCTTTGGGCTAGTTTTTTTTTTTTTTTCCCTCTAAACAAAACATACCTTTCTCTAAAAGTGCGATTCATCATTTATTGCCTACATTTTATTTCGGCATCCTTGTTCTGTGGAGCATCAAGGTGTTCAACAAGGTGTTCCCTGCAGTACTAAATAGAATGAATAGCATATACAATAAGAAAGCTACGTACATAGAATCTGTAACAAATAATCCTTGATATATATACATAGAATCATCAAAAGCTTGCGGAACAACTTGTCTTTCATAATATTTATTACTTGGAAAATTCTGTTCAACATCATCATGTTTGCATTATTGTAATTATTATTTTTTGTACACTCCAATCTCCACTTCCCTCTGATATATAAACTGGTATATTGATCACGAATAATGGCCTAACAGTACTCCTGTTCCTTCTAAGGGAAAGGATGCAGCGAATAGAACATAGGATATATATCATTTTCTTCATTTGGTTTCTTTTAGAAACCTTTTACTTGTATATCTTCTCTAAAGTTTTCTAGACCTTTCTGAGTAAGATATTCACTATTTCATTACCAAATAGCTGGTAAGTGTTCCTTCGGTGGCTAATTTACACATCGTTATGTACATGGTACATATAAGTATCTATGACTGCACATATGTGCGCAAGTGAGTCTACAAACATCACATCTGTGAGTGAGTATTAGTTAGAAACATTCTATCACGATGTATCTTTCCGATCATAAAGGATGCCGCAACAAATGCAGCACGCACACGATTCAGTTGGAATAATTATTGAATGCTTAAGCCGTCATGTCTTGTTATAGTAGAGAATAAAGGATTAATCAATATTATATAGAAAACCAAAAGCTAGCTAGCCACAAGGAGATATAAGATGTTAGGGGGGAGAGAGAGACATAAACAGTAGACTAAACTCATTCCAGAGATGCTTTCCATGACAAGTTTAAATCGGAAAAGGTAACACACCAGCTACTAACCTTTTCCACAGACGTTATCTCGACACCAATACCCCCCCCCCCTTTAATCGACATTGAAACCAATGAAGAAAAGGAAAAGGAAAAGGAAAAAAGAAGAAGAAGTAGCTAGCAAACTAACAGGGGTGTTGAGGCTTAAGATAGAGAACTAGATCATAGCATGCAGTTTCTCTTATATTAATAAACGTAGCTGAAAGAAAGAAGGAAAAAGAAGGGCAAAAAAAAAGAAGAAGAAGAGAAGAAGAGGACTCCTAACAGTAGCAGTAGTAGCAGCAGCAGTGGTAACAGTGAAGGAGCTGTGAAAACCCTAGCCTGGTCAGTCGGTGCCTAGAAGGGAGTGACCCCCATATTCATATTAGCTGCAGCAGCTGCAGCATAGAAGCTATCCTTGAGAAGAACGTCCTCTCCTCCTTCCTATATAAAACCCAGAAATATTCCCAAGAAGAAAATAATATATATTAGAGCAATAAATCGAATCAAAACCAAAAAGAGGAAAACCCATGAAAGAGACCAGTAAGCAGTAAGAAATTCTTTTTATGCATTACCTGCTGGCGGACACTGTTCTTCTCAGGCCCTGATCGGGCATCAGACCGAAATGAATGTGGGGGAAGTGGGCCCACTGTTAGAAAAAGCGGGGTAAAAGTCAACAAAACTGGAATGCAAACCCTAGCTAGCTAGCTTAGCTTGTTAACACAGAGAGAGAGAGAGAGAGAGAGAGAGAGAGAGAAAGGGGCCGGAAGGGCTCGCTCACATTTTTCGCAGCGGCGCTAAAGGCCTCTCTGTGAGTAATGTCAGGATTCCCGGCCTTAATGCGTTGGATTTCGTCCCTGCAATGCAAAGGTCCATTCTCCAATGTAATTTTGATGCTAGCTAGCTAGAAGGTAAAACTAAATTGAAGAGACAATTTAGAGAGCCGAAATTTGGAGGAGAGGATGGATTTAGGTTCAGTAGTATACTTGATAAATCTGTTATAGGCTGAGGGAACTCTCTGCCTCTTCTCAGGAGCTGCATCCACAAGCACATACATACAGAAAAAGAAAAAGTATTTACTAGAGGAAAAAATAGTGTAACTAAAGCAAGTTCAATAGTCTCTCTCATTTTGCAGGGAAATATAGATATCAAAGAACATGTATCTTTGCTACAAATGGAACTCTCTAATATAGTTTCCCTAGTTTTATGACAAAATCACGCGGTGGATTATATATTTTGTCTGGTGAACAAGGAATTATTCTAGCTACAGCAAAAATCAGTGTGTGCGCGCGAGAGAAAGAGAGGTTTCCTTCGGACCAGAAGACAATTATAATGGTTTCGGCCTAAGTATTTGTATCAGACGTTCACATTGTAACATTAATTTATTTACATTATGCTGTCAAATCTTTCATGTTTTTTTTTCTTCTTTCAAATAACCACATTCGCTTCTTAGATTCTAGGTATAAAATAAAATGGGAGAAAATAGCAGATTTCACTGAAAATACAATGGTTAATTGTATGCAACGCTCCTCCAATAAATTAACAAACGAACAAAAGTTTAAACTGATCATAATGTCTTTGCCACTTTTCTCAAAGATGAAAGTTAAAAAAAGAAAATATAGAGAAAGCTCACGTCTGTTGACAACTGGGGCTTGAATTCGTGCTTCTTCGACTGCCTTGACAGGAGGCATGAAGTTGGTATTCAGATTTGGTGCATCCATCAGCAAGCTTGGGGTGGACATGCAATTTCATCCTACCAAGTGGTCACACATAAAATCAAGCTAGGGACGAAGAACAGATAGAATATTAAAGAAGAAAGATCAGAGGAGCTTTTCACAGTTATAAGGAAAGAAGAACCCACTTGCTGGTTTAGGTTGTTCTGTAATAGTCGTCGTGCCGACCGAAAGGTTGATGTAAACTTACCAATATATTGTGATGGATAGGAGCAAGAAAGCACTGCCCAAAATGGAGCTGGTTTGTTGCTGGAAGCAGCAGTCCTCTCATGTTGACGGAGAGAAGGTTGGTGCAGTGGCCACATCTCACGGTCACAGTATTGAACAGGCTAGTGCAAGGAACGCTCACCTACAAAGTAACATGAAGATGCATGGAGAAATTAAATTAAAGGAGGAGAAAGAAGAAATAATCAAACCCAAAAGAAAAAGAAAAAAAAAGACACAAATAGTAGATCGTGGAAGGAGATCTACAGTGAATTAAGGAGGAAAGGGATGATGAACACATACGGCGAGGACTGTGTCACAAAAGTTGCAGTGGACGTAGCAGAGCTGCTCTGATGGCGGTGGTGAGAGGTTGTCCAAGAAAAGGTGGCTGAGGAGGAGGATGACATGATGCTTAGCTTGCTGCTGGCCGTTTGCCCTAACTACAGAAATCTGATTTGATGGTCCAACGGAAGTTGACCTTCCTTGAGTTTCTATTCGGTTGATTTGATGCCTTTGATTTGATTTGATGTGCTTGGGATTGATTGCAGCAGCTGATTTCCTAACCTTGGATCTGTTGTTCCGATTTGATATTAGCTGCTGGTGGGAGGATAAAGAAAGGAAGAAAGAGACGGTGGAAAGAAGGAAGAGAAAGGAAGGGAGAAAGAGAGTGTGCTAGAAAGACTAGTGTAGTGTAGTGGATGGCTGGCTCAGAAGACCGTGTAGTGTAGGTGTGAGAGTATGAATTCATTAAAGATATAGACCAGACCCAGCCCTCTTTCTCTCTCCCCTTCAAGCATTAGTTGATATTATAGAAAGAAGAAATAAAAACAACCAATGATAATAATTTTTAAACTTTGAAAAAAAGAATCTGGATGAATGAGTGATGGGGAATTATTTTCGAAGTTACTGTTGCTGCTGATGCATGAACGAATGTATGCATTTAAAATATTATCCTTCAGACAGTTAATTTATGAATTAATTTATTCGGGATCGATATAAAAGATGAGCAATGGTGTTCTGCTAATTAACATACGCCTAGGCTAGGGTTCCATGGTACTCAGGTGAAATAATATTAAAAGAAGCGGGCCATGGGGTGGGTGGGGCATGTTTTTGTTTTGGTCAAGAAGACCATATTGTATGCAACGGCACGAGTTTACTGCTGGATCTTTTCAAAATCAAACTTGAGTTCAAATATTTGCATGGATAAAGAAGAGATGTGTTGTGCATATATAATGTAGCATCGGTAGTATCTTTGTGTATCGCGCGGGTGTAGCGGAACGGACGGTGATAACGACCGCTCTTCTGATCTTCTGTGTATCTGAGTCCAGAGGGAAGTCCTCTTGTAGAGTAACAGGGAGAAAAGTTTTTGGTCTGCATTCCCAATGAAAGAGAGAGAAAGAGGGGGGGGGGGGGGGGGAGAGAGAAAAAAGTGTGAGAGAGAGCAGGGGCGGCAGAGGTGGGGGAGAGCAGCCAGAAAGAGACGTTTGCATGGTCCTCTTAGCTTTCCCTCACTCACCTGTTGCTTTCATAGTAATGAGAGAGAAAAAAGTAAGAGAGAGAAAGATAAAGAGTACAGTTTTCTCGTTTCCCGGATTCCATCTACTGCCTCCCGGGCAATAGCCAGAGAGAATTCACCTGTTTGGAATTATATTCCATACACGCAAGTGCAAAACTGTGGATCCAAATATTGTCACTAACACATAATTTGGCATACATGAACTGCTGCTGTAGCCACAATTTGAATATGCAGGCTAGACTGGCTAGTAATTTTTTATTCCAAACAAATTGTAAAATATAAAAGGAAAAAAATTATAAATTAGTCACAAAATATTTTTGATAACAAAACCGTATTATATTAATTATATTACATCATACCGATAATAATAGTGTTGAAGTTTTTCTTATGCAAGGTTATAAAGATTGACGTTCCACGTTTAAGAACAAACCAAATTGATATATCAATATATAGCTATGCTTAGTGTTGCGGTATGCACTGTGTGGTGGCCCAAGTGAGTGCTATATGAGATGTTTTCCTAGGTTTTAAGTATAACTCCTTAAGAAAACAATTTTGCTTCTTGTCACTCTCCTGGAAAAATATTCTTAGGAGCTAGCGACTCGGACTCAGACACAAAGTGTCACATTGATGACGCACTTTGCACTTCGCGTGATGCTTGTATGGATATGTTGCGCTCGTGTGCTAGTTTTATGCGCAAAACACAGAAGGAAGCACAAATATGGAAAGATTAAGTGAATCAATTATTCATATTCAATTTTGGCTTAATTGTAACTTGATACCCTCAACTATTTCAGTTTTTCAACTTCATACTCTAAACTTTTTTTGGTACAACTTGATATCTTGAAAAAATTTAGACAAAATACCCCTAATAAAAATTGAAAGCTACCCCTCTTCCCTCTCATAGTCAACCCCCTCCTTCCCCCCCCCCCCCCCCGGCGCCGCTCCGCCTCGCCCCATGACACCCATCGCCGCTGCCCCCCTCCCGCCCCGGTGCCCCCAGCGCCCCTCTCCTCCGGCCCCGTGCCCCCAACGCCCCCTCTATCCACCCTCCGCCCCCCATGTCCCGTCCCGTGCGGTGGTTAGGTGGAGGGAGCTGGTGTGCGGCAGCATGGGGGGAGGGGGGAGGCTAGGAGGTGGGTCGAGGGGGGGGGGGGTGTAGTGGGGGCATGAGCATGGGAACGGGGAGGGCATGAGCGTTCCTTAAGTTCTTTCATGAACTTGCTCATTTCTTGGCACGGATCGCCTAGAGGGCGAATCTTGCTTTAAGTAACGGTAATTTTTATCACCCCAACAAGTCATATTTATGGGTTATTTTTCTACTACTTCTTTCTTCTAATTGTAAATGTCTTGTCTCAATTGCAAATGCGTTGAAAGAAGAACGCAATTTGATTCTTGAGATTTTATAGTCAAATATATATAAAGTTATTCCATTGAAATGGAGCAAACTTGTTTGCGTGAATCTCTGACTCTCCACTATAATATCAGGATCAAACAGAGAGTAGACTACAAAGTCTTGCATGAATCTTGGTTCCTGACCTCTGTGATTCGTCTTTGATCTACCTCAAGACTAACAATCCCAAAGCAAGATCTGATATAAATGGAGAACAACTGTACAAGTCGCATTGACACAAGTTTTAAGAAACTTGAGAAGTTTGATGGTGATGACTGCAAAATCTAAAAAATAAATATCAGCCTCAATCTTCAACTCGTAAACGTTGACTACATATTGAGGACATTACTCTTCCGAATACTGTAATGCTCGGAGGATTGCTGAGGACATGGATGATTGAGGACATTACTCTCCAACAGAAGTAGAGGAGATACAATAATCTCTGCATGTTGTTGATTCTGAAGGCCATGGATGATTCAATGGCGAAATCATAGAGTAAGAAGGTCCATGCTAAGGACATATGTGAGACTTTGAGTACTACAAGTATGACGAGAGTATGTCCAAAATTTATCTCATTGACAAACTCTTCAAAATGTAGTTTGAAGATGAAAAGACGTTGCTTCCACAAGTCATTAAATTACTCAAGTTACAACAAAAACTTGAGGAAGAAGGCATAAAGCAAGATGACATGTTCATGGTAGGAGCCATTGTTTCCAAACTTTCTCTTGGTTGGAACAAATTTGCAACAGACATGGAGCATAAAAAGATAGAGGTCAAACTTGAAAAACTTCTACATTGGTTTCACATTGAAGATGAAACCATGGCTCAAATCAAAGTGGACACTCAGTCCAAACTGTAAACTCCCAGATTTTTTAAAATTTATTATTATTTATTTGGCCTAAATATTGATTTTTGAAATTTTTTAATATATTTTTAAAACAAATATTTATTATTTATATATAGCCTTAGCCATGGTTAAGTTTGGAGATGCTTGTTGACTAGAAATTATGGCATGTCTAGTGTAGTCGTGTGCCATGACTAGCATATAGTCATGGTAGAGATGGCCTAGCCATATTCATGTCCCTTGTATGGTAATAAGTTATGTTGTGGCTTAACCCATATTTTTTGCCTTAATTTAATTATTTTTATAAGCTTTGACTTTTTACGAGACTTGGTTGTACCAAACTATGTCACGACCAGCGTCCGGTATAGGGGTACGAGTATGTGACGACGTCCAGCCTACGCCGCAGTATCAGCGGTAGAATGCTGTCTAGGTCTACTATACTAACTTGCAATATATATTATAACCTATCAATATATCTCAACTCCAATCGGAGGACAAATAATAATAATATTCATACTCAATCACAAGACTATAAGGAAGATAAATGGCTCGATAAAGATATAAAGACATGATATGAAATATCTAGTAGAATCTAACATAAACATAGTACAAGTCCAAAGAGAGTCTAAGAGTCAACAATCTCAAATACAAGTCTAAAATAATAACATGCCAAGAGTCAAAAATTGGAGACAAATCCAGTACAAAATCTAGTCTAACTGAGTCGCTACTAAAGCCTCCTCAGCTGGAGCTAAACCCTCCTGGATCGGTGTCATCTGTCCTACTCCTACTACATTCTGTAGGCCGTAGTAGGTAAGATAACTGTAAGCCCCCTGAATTTTCCGAATTATTTTTCGAATTTTCTAATGAATTATTTTCAATAATTCATTTCTATATAATTAATTTTGATCTTTAAATGCTCTTTACCGTGACTTGGAATTCTAGAGCATCAGGGACGCCAGTCTCTGGAAACTTCCTTCTTGAAGTTTGTAGTAGACGAGATTATCTTCATATTGATATTTCGTGTCCTACTCGAACTTGTTCCCTTGTGCTCCATTTGATTCGCACAACTTCGGGTCAATTTAGACCAATTTATTGTCTGCCGTAATTTGTGATTTAATTTCCAACTTAATTTCCGGGCCCGACATCGGTCCAATCCAGTCGACCCAATATATGGCCCTGGCCTGTTTTGAGCCTACTATGCACATGCCACTTGCGCGCTATCAAATTGATCTCTCTTGTGCCCCCAATTCATCCATGAATTAATTGGTTTAATTTATAAATTAATTAAATCTTGGCTTCGACTTTGCCCAAACTTGGCCCAACGTCCGATCCAGTTTGGTGTGGGCCCTGTCATGACTGCCCGTACACCCCACTGATATTTTCCCATTTTTCTCCTACTCAAAAATATCTCTCTATATATATATAAATATCTCATTTTCTTTCTCTTATATATATATATATATATATATATATATATATATATATATATATATTTTTTTTTTCTCTTATATATATATACATATACATATATATATATATATATATATATATATATATATATATATATATATATATATATATATATATATATATATATATATATATATATATATATATATGTATTATAATATAACTCTCTCACTCTCTTTCCTATAACAAACACACACACAACCCCAACCCCTCCACCTCACAGCCACCTCACCCCCTTGGCCGACCTCCTTTTCCCTCTCCCCTCTCTTTCTCTCTCTACCTATCACTATCTCTCTCTCTCTTTCTAAATATCATATATATTTATATATAATAACTCTCTCTCTCTCTCTCTCTCTCTCTCCAAACAAACACTCACCTCACCCCCTCACCCTCTCCCATCACAGCAGGAGCACACCCCCTCCCCCTATTCCTAGTCGAACCCCCCCTCACTCTACTTTTTCTCTCTCAAATATCTCACTCTCTCTCTACTCTCACACTCTCTCTCTATATATATTAATACACATACATACACCTCCTTCTCCTCTAAAACCACACACAACACCACCACCACAGCCTCCACTTCTCCCTGGCCGAGCCCAGCTCCCATGTCGAGCTCCAACCCGAGCTCCTCCCTCTCCTCCAACCCGAGCTCCTCCCTCTCCTTCTCCTTCACCATTACTATCATCACCACCATCACCATACCATTAACATCACCACCTTCCTCCACCCCCGCGCGACGGCCGCCGGGCCTCCTCCACCACCGGCGACCGCCGGCGCAGCACGTGCGCCAGGCCAGCGCGGCCCCTCCCCGCGCTCAGGCGCGCTGCAGCAGCGGCGCGCACATGCGTGCGCGCGCTGGCCGCCGTCGTGCGCCGCCGCGCCGCCGCACGGCCGCCGTGGCCACCCCCTGACGCGCGCGAACCTCCGACGAGCCACCCCGTGGCCAACGCCCACTTCCCCGACGCGTCGAA
This sequence comes from Iris pallida, assembly GCA_029216955.1. Classification (NCBI taxonomy): domain Eukaryota; kingdom Viridiplantae; phylum Streptophyta; class Magnoliopsida; order Asparagales; family Iridaceae; genus Iris; species Iris pallida. Next base: position 48,573,159 of record JANAVB010003400.1, on the reverse strand, counting down.
TAGGCTATTCGTGCGTTTTGAACGGAATTCCGTCGGCGCGCGCGAGTTTGGAACTCAGAATTCGCGCTCCGTCGCAACAAGTTCGTGCGTGTTTTTCGGGAGATCCGACCGTTGGATCGACGATCTTTTTGCTCCGTCGCAATCTCGGTATATCCATCTTCACTCCTGTCAATTTTTGTCCGTTAATTTCGTCGTTTGATACATCAAAACTGGCCACCAAGTTGACGTTTTAATTGAACTATTTTTGGACAGTTTTGTGATGCCAACTTCGCGGGTTCGTATCTTCGTCGTCGCAGCTCCGTTTTACGCGCCACCAGTTCCGATGCACAGCTGGTATAACCCTCTTCCTGCTCCCTTTAGATTTCATTTCAGTTTGAGCTTGTTAGGTCGGTCGAATTCGACGCCAAAGTTGGCCGTTCGAATTCTTAGTGTTGCACTTGTAAAATTCTATTTTTGAACCCGGGACTCCGGATTCAATTTCTGACACCACCAGTAGACTCGTGGCGTCGTTCTGGCATGTTTTTATATAAAGTTTGCTTGATTTGGAGAACATGGGTCCTGGCACGTATTTCGGTGCAAAGCGGGGTCCCACTTTCTGGGTCAACGGGTCATTTTGAGTTCGGCTCATCGGAATCCAATTTTGGATATACCGTTGAGTTCGTATCGTCATTCTGGACTCATTGACATATAATTTGCTGAGTTTTGAGGACATTTGCTCCGGCACGTATTTCCGTGCAAACCGGATACCAAGTGTCCGCGTCAACGTATCATTTTGAGATCGGCACATCGAAATTCTATTTCGGACATACCGTTGGGTTCGTATCATCATTCTGGATTCATGGACATATAATTTGCTAGGTTTTGTCGACTTCTATCCTGACACATTTTTCGGTACAATGTGTGTCCAACGACGGACATCATTTTGGTCCGAAATTATCGTTTTGCCCTTGTATCCAAATTGAACTTTTGGACAGGCTATCTTAGCTGATTTGACCATTCTGGACACGTTGGTGATATTTATTTTATCATCCGACAACATTTGTAGGTTTTTACCCTATTATTATAATCCTTCTCCTTTTTTGGTATTTTGAGTTTCGTCGATTCCGGTGATTGCACAATCACTGAAATTGAATGAGTTGACCCTGTAGATGTTATAGAGACTAGCCTTGACCCTGTTTGACCATGGTTGACTGCTTTGACTAAACGTCGAAGTAGACTCAACATTTGACCTAGGTTAGACTAGTTTTGACCTAGAGTTGACCATAGTTGACCAGTTGACCAAAAGTCAACTGTAAGTCAACCATTGGCCTAGTTTGGCCTAGTTTGACTTGGTTTGACTTATTATGGCCTAGTTTGACTTAGTGGACTGAGTCTGACTTAGATCGCGTAGCTTATACTATAGAATCAAGCCTAACACTGTTGAACCCTAATTAGTTTATATATATCTTATCTTTAGGTCTGTGGCATCACTCTGAGCATCGACCCCATTTGACAGCTCAGGACCGCAGGCGAGTACATTCACTGATAGTTTTCATTGTCTTGATATCTGCTATATCCGATTCAGTCGTAGTGTCTTACTTGATTCCGAGTCACGATAGTTCACGGACTAGTATATGTTGGATCATGACATGAGATGTTGTTCCTGAATTTTTTTGGTATATATGTACATTTTCTGTCTTGTTTCATGTACTTGTATAGACACCGATTCCTGAGAGGGAGTAGCTATCCTCTTAGGGAATCCCGTGTCATGACGTGTCATGTCCAGGTCCATTATACTATTCGGGGATAGGGAATTATTAGGGGTTATGTGATCAAAGCCTCCCTGTCACTATTTTGCTAGCGCCACCCTCACCTCACGTAGGGTGTAGCAGACACCCCTTGCTGGTTTATCCAGGTTGGCCGACATGACCCTTTCTAAAGATTTTTCTGTGATTGTCGGGCCAAGTGGATAACCCTACCATGACTCCCTAGCCGATCACATTTCGCTCTAATAATTCAAATCATATTTTATATTTATTGTCGTATCTTATATTCCAGTTCAGTTTTACTTTCTGTACTTCTCACCATGCTATGATTTTATTTACTCACATGCTCTACATGCCTTTACATTGTACCTTGATTGGAGACTAAGTTCTGCTCGGAAGAAGAGTTACAACCCCGGTCCTTGTTTGGTTTAAGGGTTGTAACTCGGCTTTCGAATGGTTCCCAAGTCTTCATATATCTTTGTCTTGTAGTTCATTATACTGTCTCTTATAGAATTTGTCAATTCACATGGAACTGCTGTTAGTGTTTGTACTTGCTCATTTTCCTGACAGGATACCGTTGATAATATTTTAGGAGTTGTTATACCATTAGTGGACTTCATGATGTTGCTAGCTGGGGTGGATCTCACTATTATTCTATGTGAGTTGCCTGGGAGTTATCCTTAGTTAGTCTTGTTGTTCCTTCTTTATTTTTCTGTCTTATGTTTTCTTCTAGTAGTTTCTAGTTGTTCTTGTGCTTTAGTTATCTTTCTTGTCTTATCATCCCTAGCTGTTGTGATGTGACTAGAGTATATTTATAGTTATAGGCCTTCTAGATGTAGTGTATATTTATTGGGTACTAGACAGCGTTCTACCGTCGATACTGCGACGTAGGCTGGGCGTCATCTACGTATTCGTACCCGTATATCCGGGTGCGGGTCGTGACACGTTTTTAGTGGTGGCCCATGCAGGTCAGTCTTTGCAATTAATGCGAAGTCGTGGTAGTACTTGAGCTTTTCTGTACTACTGCGTGTTTTCCATAAATAAATTCACTTTATTTATTTTGTATCTGAGAAAATTACAACTGTAGGAATCTAATCTAGAAGACGATTACTTTATCCCTTGGACGATGCGATGAAGAAAACTCGAACTTTGAAGAACTCGGACAGCAACTGGGCAATCTTTCTGTTCTCTCTGAAATTGACTGTAGTGTCTGATAAAGATAAAGAAACTCTCTTTTATAGAGTTCTGGATAACTGTTCTAAAGCATACGCTCAGTCAGTTACTTGACGTGTGCATAACTGCAGGGACGCATGGCGAATTCTGGTGGAGACACGTTGGAGTGCGGTTGAAAGTAGTAGAATATATCTAGGAAAGATTGATGGCATGGATGTCACGTTGCATAACTTCTGAATAACTGAGTAACTGAGTACAGGACACGTGAGAACGTGTGTTGACTGTATGTTGAAAGTCATCCTGGATGCCTTTGCTGTAATACGCTGTCTTTGAAGAGGATTCATACGCTAGCTTTGAAGGCACATGTCTTGCATACGCTGACTTGGGCAGCATAGAGCCATAGAAGGCTGATACGCTTACTTTATTGATAAGAAGTCGTATGGGGTCCATACGCTCACTTGGATGGCAAGTAGTCGTATGAGATCCATACGCTCACTTGGTTGGCAAGGAGTCGTATGAGATCCATACGCTCACTTGGTTGGCAAGGAGTCGTATGAGATCCATACGCTCATTTGGTTGGCAAGGAGTCGTATGAGATCCATACGCTCACTTGGTTGGCAAGGAGTCGTATGAGATCCATACGCTCACTTGGTTGGCAAGGAGTCGTATGAGATCCATACGCTCACTTGGTTGGGCAATGAGCCTTATGGATTGAAGGAGTAGACACGTGGCTGTCTTCAATCTTCTCAAACATGCCATATCTTCAAATACTGACAAATATTTCTTGAGCGTCGTGCTGCAGATATGATGGCTGACAGACTATCAGAAATGACAGTAATGATGGCTCTTTATTTATGATGGCTGCTGAGCTATCCTCGTAAGAGACAAAAATCATTTCTCGAGAACCTATACGATGGCTAATCTTCATAGGGCAGCTGTCTTTGCACGAAAGACGAAGTGTCAGATTCATCCTTCATTAAATACATGCTGTGCTGTCATCTCAGGAAATAATAAAATATTCACTGAGCGTACGGCCTTTAGATGAGCGTATGGCCTTGGCTGAGTGTATAGTCTTGAGCGTATGGCTTTGACTGAGCGTATGGCCTTGAGTGTATAACTTTGGTTGAGTCTTATGTCAGCGTGTCATAATTTTCACACCCTACACTGCGAGCTTGCCCTAGGATTAAGGTTGAGTCATGGAATATTTTAGGAATTTGGTACTCAGTCACATATTAGGAACTCTTGGTAGATTCCAGGGATGACCCCTGGGAATCTTATTTCGAACTTTTCGAAACTTTTTCCATTTGTTCTGTCCGTCCTGATTTCTGAAACATCTGTCCGTTATCAACTTCATTCTTTCTTGGAATGAGTTTGTGGACCCCAGAGGGAAGGTATAAGTTGAACTTATATATCTCCTAGGTCGAGATGAGAATATGATTCGCCAGTCTCATATCAGGTTGAGATTGTTTTAGATTATATTCCAATGATTTTCTTTTATCTTGACCTTGATAGTACCCTTGGTCATCTCCTGAGAATTTTATTCTAAACTCTACCTCGGGATCTGTTTCCGCTAGTTTCCATCTACTTATCCTTGATCCGTTGTTGAAAATTTTGAATCTTGATGTTTCGTTGTTGACTTCGATTTTGATTTTGTTTGAAGATAAGTTTTTAAGGATTGAGTTAAGATATCCTGATAAACATATTTGATGGAGACGATGGAAACGATAAATGTCTATTTTACTTATGGAGTTGGAATTTATCGCAGTCATATTAGCTAGCCTGACAGGGACATGGAGCCTGATTTTGGATATACTATCCTAGTTATGGAATTTAGATTCTCTTGCAGCCATACCGGTTGGCGTGGTAAGGAATCTAGATGACATGATTATAGGGTGTATACCTTAGTTATGGACTCTATCGTTTATTGCAGCTATGTTTACTGATGTGGCGTAAATTCTGGCAACATGGTTTTGGATAGATGTGTATGGTTATCAGGTCATATCTTAAGTTGATTCACTTCTTTTACCAATTGAGCAAGATAATTCCTACCATTATTTCTTGTTTATCATTATTTTCTCTCTCATCGCATGATGATTTTCTCATCTTACCGTCATTTCCTTCGCATTGTTTAGCTATGTCTTGATTACACAAATCAACTATCTCATATCTACATCTGTCATCTACACTTAAAACTTTAAAAATTTTAAAATTTTCATATCTAATTTGTTTCTTAAGTTTCGATAATGTTAAGATTTTGATTCCCTTCTGTCTATGACCAATCAATTTTGGTCGTCTTATTTATCGTGCCAAAGAGTCTTGGTTGCTGACTAGACTCTAGATGACTTCAATTCCCTTGTGACTTGGATTTTATCCTTGGATTCTCGTGCCCAGCCTTCGTTGATCTTATTCTCCATCTTGCCCAAATTCTGAATTACTCGAAAGTTGATCAACTTAGATCGTGTTGAGACAAATTTCTTTATCGTGGTTGGATTTCAATGCTATTAACCTTCGTGCATTGACTTCCGATTTTGAGCATGTTTGGATTTTGAAACACTCGTGCCTATACTCTTTTCGACCTTGATTTGATTTTCTGATTGTATCTGAAATTTCCTTGTGCTTAATCATGCCTATCTCAAATCCTAAATCAAATTTCAGTAAGCTGAAATCCTATTATCAATATTTTGTCGATTGTAACCGGATGAAGCTCAAGTTTTGATTTTGTTGTCATACCTCTATCGTGCCAAGTGATCTTAGACTATTTCCAATTTTATTCACGCTCGAACTTGGAGCGTATTCCATGATTTTATTAATCATACTCTTCCATCTTGATCAGGTCTATAAGACCTTGACTTCGATTTTGTTGTGTCTGAAACTCCAGCTCAATCGTGCCAAGCCTTGTTTTGGTCATGATTATCTCTCATCTTGATCAAGCCTGTGAGACTTTCAGGCTGATTATCCGTTAACCGAGTGCTACACGTCACCTCGTACGTGGACTTCATCTATAACTTTCGTTCTACTAAGTCATTTCTGAATCGTGTCCCAATGACTTAACTTATCTATAATCGTGCCTATATGATTCTGTTCATATTTTGATTCTATCGTGCGGAAATTTTTCATCGTGCCTGAATAATTGTGAATTGATTATCTTAATCGTGCAAACTTGTCATTCTATGATCGTGCCTAAGTTTTTTTTGCCTAAAAAACTTTCTATCTTGTTTTACCCCTACTACAACCTTAATTTCGAGGACGAAATTTTTATAAGGTGGGTAGGATGTAAGCCCCCTGAATTTTCCGAATTATTTTTCGAATTTTCTAATGAATTATTTTCAATAATTCATTTCTATATAATTAATTTTGATCTTTAAATGCTCTTTACCGTGACTTGGAATTCTAGAGCATCAGGGACGCCAGTCTCTGGAAACTTCCTTCTTGAAGTTTGTAGTAGACGAGATTATCTTCATATTGATATTTCGTGTCCCACTCGAACTTGTTCCTTGTGCTCCATTTGATTCGCACAACTTCGGGTCAATTTAGACCAATTTATTGTCTGCCGTAATTTGTGATTTAATTTCCAACTTAATTTCCGGGCCCGACATCGGTCCAATCCAGTCGACCCAATATATGGCCCTGGCCTGTTTTGAGCCTACTATGCACATGCCACTTGCGTGCTATCAAATTGATCTCTCTTGTGCCCCCAATTCATCCATGAATTAATTGGTTTAATTTATAAATTAATTAAATCTTGGCTTCGACTTTGCCCAAACTTGGCCCAACGTCCGACCCAGTTTGGTGTGGGCCCTGTCATGACTGCCCGTACACCCCACTGATATTTTCCCATTTTTCTCCTACTCAAAAATATCTATATATATATATATATATATATATATATATATATATATATATATATATATAAATATCTCCTTTTCTTTCTCTTATATATATATATATATATATATATATATATATATATATATATATATATATATATATATATATATATATATATTTTTTTTTTTTTTTTCTCTTATATATATATATATATATATATATATATATATATATATGTATTATAATATAACTCTCTCACTCTCTTTCCTATAACAAACACACACACAACCCCAACCCCTCCACCTCACAGCCACCTCACCCCCTTGGCCGACCTCCTTTTCCCTCTTCCCTCTCTTTCTCTCTCTCTACCTATCACTATCTCTCTCTCTTTCTAAATATCATATATATTAATATATAATAACTCTCTCTCTCTCTCTCTCCAAACAAACACTCACCTCACCCCCCTCACCCTCTCCCATCACAGCAGGAGCACACCCCCTCCCCCTATTCCTAGCCGAACCCCCCCTCACTCTACTTTTTCTCTCTCAAATATCTCACTCTCTCTCTACTCCCACACTCTCTCTCTATATATATTAATACACATACATACACCTCCTTCTCCTCTAAAACCACACACAACACCACCACCACAGCCTCCACTTCTCCCTGGCCGAGCCCAGCTCCCATGTCGAGCTCCAACCCGAGCTCCTCCCTCTCCTCCAACCCGAGCTCCTCCCTCTCCTTCTCCTTCACCATTACTATCATCACCACCATCACCATACCATTAACATCACCACCTTCCTCCACCCCCGTGCGACGGCCGCCGGGCCTCCTCCACCACCGGCGACCGCCGGCGCAGCACGTGTGCCAGGCCAGCGCGGCCCCTCCCCGCGCTCAGGCGCGCTGCAGCAGCGGCGCGCACGTGCGCGCGCGCGCCGGCCGCCGTCGTGCGCCGCCGCGCCGCCGCACGGCCGCCGTGGCCACCCCCTAACGTGCGCGAACCTCCGGCGAGCCACCCCGTGGCCAACGCCCGCTTCCCCGACGCGTCGAATAGGCTATTCGTGCATTTTGAACGGAATCCCGTCGGCGCGCGCGAGTTTGGAACTCAGAATTCGCGCTCCGTCGCAGCAAGTTCGTACATGTTTTTTGGGAGATCCGACCGTTGGATCGACGATCTTTTTGCTCCGTCGCAATCTCGGTATATCCATCTTCACTCCTGTCAATTTTCGTCCGTTAGTTTCGTCGTTTGATACATCAAAACTGGCCACCAAGTTGACGTTTTAATTGAACTATTTTTGGACAGTTTTGCGATGCCAACTTCGCGGGTTCGTATCTTCGTCGTCGCAGCTCCATTTTGTGCACCACCCGTTCCGGTGCACAGCTGGTATAACCCTCTTCCTGCTCCCTTTAGATTTCATTTCAGTTTGAGCTTGTTAGGTCGGTCGAATTCGACGCCAAAGTTGGCCGTTCGAATTCTTAGTGTTGCACTTGTAAAATTCTATTTTTGAACCCGGGACTCCAAATTCAATTTCTGACACCACCAGTAGACTCGTGGCATCGTTCTGGCATGTTTTTATATAAAGTTTGCTTGATTTGGAGAACGTGGGCCCTGGCACGTATTTCGGTGCAAAGCGGGTCCCACTTTCTGGGTCAACGGGTCATTTTGAGTTCGACTCATCGGAATCCAATTTCGGATATACCGTTGAGTTCGTATCGTCATTCTGGACTCGTTGACATATAATTTGCTGAGTTTTGAGGACATTTGCTCCGGCACGCATTTTCGTGCAAATCGGATATCAAGTGTCCGCGTCAACGTATCATTTTGAGATCGGCACATCGGAATTCCATTTCGGACATACCGTTGGGTTCGTATAATCATTCTGGATTCGTGGACATATAATTTGCTAGGTTTTGTAGACTTCTATCCTGACACGTTTTTCGGTACAACGTGTGTCCAACGACGGACATCATTTTGGTCCAAATTACCGTTTTGCCCTTGTGTCCAAATTGAACTTTTGGACAGGCTATCCTAGCTGATTTGACCATTCTGGACACGTTGGTAATATTTATTTTATCATCCGACAACATTTGTAGGTTTTTACCCTATTATTATAATCCTTCTCCTTTTGTGGTATTTTGAGTTCCGTCGATTCCGGTGATTGCACAATCACTAAAATTGAATGAGTTGACCCTGTAGATGTTATAGAGACTAGCCTTGACCCTGTTTGACCATGGTTGACTGCTTTGACTAAACGTCGAAGTAGAGTCAACATTTGACCTAGGTTAGACTAGTTTTGACCTAGAGTTGACCATAGTTGACCAGTTGACCAAAAGTCAACTGTAAGTCAACCATTGACCTAGTTTGGCCTAGTTTGATTTGGTTTGACTTATTGTGGCCTAGTTTGACTTAGTGGACTGAGTCTGACTTAGATTGCGTAGCTTATACTATAGAATCAAGCCTAACACTGTTGAACCCTAATTAGTTTATATATATCTTATCTTTAGGTCTGTGGCATCACTCTGAGCATCGACCCCATTTGACAGCTCAGGACCGCAAGCGAGTACATTCACTGATAGTTTTCATTGTCTTGATATCTGCTATATTCGATTCAGTCGTAGTGTCTTACTTGATTCCCAGTCACGATAGTTCACGGACTAGTATATGTTGGATCATGACATGAGATGTTGTTCCTGGATTTTCTTAGTATATTTGTACATTTTTTGTCTTGTTTCATGTACTTGTATAGACACCGATTCCTGAGAGGGAGTAGCTATCCTCTTAGGGAATCCCGTGTCATGACGTGTCATGTCCAGGTCCATTATACTATTCGGAGATGGGGAATTATTAGGGGTTATGTGATCAAAGCCTCCCTGTCACTATTTTGCTAGCGCCACCCTTACCTCACGTAGGGTGTAGCAGACACCCCTTGCTGGGTTATCCAGGTTGGCCGGCATGACCCTTTCCAGAGATTTTCCTGTGATTGTCGGGCCAAGTGGATAACCCTACCATGACTCCCTAGCCGATCACATTTCGCTCTAATAATTCAAATCACATTTTACATTTATTGTCGTATCTTATATTCCAGTTCAGTTTTACTTTCTGTACTTCTCACCATGCTATGATTTCATTTACTCACATGCTCTACATGCCTTTACATTGTACCTTGATTGGAGACTAAGTTCTGCTCGGAAGAAGAGTTACAACCCCGGTCCTTGTTTGGTTTAAGGGTTGTAACTCGGCTTTCGAATGGTTCCCAAGTCTTCATATATCTTTGTCTTGTAGTTCATTATACTGTCTCTTATAGAATTTGTCAATTCACATGGAACTGCTGTTAGTGTTTGTACTTGCTCATTTTCCTGACAGGATACCGTTGATAATATTTTAGGAGTTGTTATACCATTAGTGGACTTCATGATGTTGCTAGCTGGGGTGGATCTCACTATTATTCTATGTGAGTTGCCTAGGAGTTATCCTTAGTTAGTCTTGTTGTTCCTTCTTTATTTTCCTGTCTTATGTTTCCTTCTAGTAGTTTCTAGTTGTTCTTGTACTTTAGTTATCTTTCTTGTCTTATCATCCCTAGCTGTTGTGATGTGACTAGAGTATATTTATAGTTATAGGCCTTCTAGACGTAGTGTATATTTATTGGGTACTAGACAGCGTTCTACCGCCGATACTGCAGCGTAGGCTGGGCGTCGTCTACGTATTCGTACCGTATATCCGGGTGCGGGTCGTGACAATAACCGTCATCTAAATTATCTGAAAAAAATATATCCAGTCAGGATTGAAGCGAAGTACACCTCTAATAATAGTTTTAGTAAATGATAAATGTCACGACCCGCACCCACTTTTCAGGATACGAGTGCGTGTCCAAGCCCAGCCTACGCCGCGGTATCGGCGGTAGTACGCTGTCTAGCCCACAATAAACAAAGTGCTCATAAATACTAACTACTCATTCACAACAACTAAATCAACTTTACAAAATATAGAAGTTTTATATTTGAAGAAGAATGTAAGCTTTTACAATTATAAAAAACTACCACACATCTAACTAGTCTTCTATGGTTTGTTCTTCGAGTCTTTATCTCCCCGTCATATGGTCCATAGCACAAAAGTAGACACGTCATCCTCACCTATAACAACGATCCAGTCAGAAAAGGAGCAGAGTACAACCATATTACAATTAATGTTGTTAGTCCAAAATAAGTTAGAATAACGAAAAACGATGATGGCAAAGTGTATATAAAGAACTAGTACTAGCCAGGTATGAACGATCAAGATATGAACTAGCAAAATATAAACTAGCAAGATGGGATCTAACAAGATATAAACTGGAAAGATGTAAACTAGCAAGATATGAACTAACAAGATAAATAAAGAAAAAATAGGAACCACTATGTGTGTGTGAAATACCTTTTAATACGTGAACGGCTGGGCCAATACGGCACACCATACGATGGCTATCCACAATAACATGGTACGGCTAACTCATACGTGGGGTGTATGACTTAGCTATCAACAATAAAAATAGTTGGGTTTGTTCACGTACTTACTGAGTATTTCCCCTTCCGACTCTCTAACAATCAATAACGGTCAATGATACACTAAGAAGGATACGATAACTACAGTGTCACAATCGTATCTCAATGGAATATCAAGCAATGACTCAACGAGATATCAAACAAGAAAACTATAGAGTAAACGTTATAATGAACTAAAACATAAATGCAATATTGTACTTGCCTGAATTCTTGCACAAATCATAGTCACAAGTTAAGGACGAGGAATGCCGATCTAGAAGCTGTCAATTTATAACATACATCGTACCACGAACTATGCACCACGAACTATGCACGAAAACCACAAATCAATTCTAAGGTTCTAGTTCTAAATTCATGGAATAGTGGCTAGTTGGGTTACTAATCTAATAATAATTAATTCTGAAATAAATTACTTAAAAACCTAATTTAACCTATAATAATCTGAAATATCATCTAAACTAGGAAGTTTTGGCTACAAAAATTTATGTTTCCAATTTTGAAAACTATGGCATGCAAATCGAGACGTGCTGTTGACTATCTAGTCAAACGTCGGGAACTCTAGATTTTAAAAGTGCACCTTGGTAGATTTCAGCACCACGAGTGCGCTGGAATTAACCGTGCCGTAAAATCACGCTTTGGTCAAAAGATATCGCCGTTATGGCTAATCGTGACCAAAACGGTGATCAACCGATCAATTCTGAGTTCAACAGAATAACTAAAATACTAAATGAAAGAAATAATTTCTGGGAAAAATATATGTCGTAGAGCTCTGTGTTAGATTTCCGAAAATTCAAACGGTTCATGATTTCAATTTCCAATCCTCCCGGAATCTTGAAAACACCGAAACGTGTCAAGTTTCGGACAACCGACACTCTATGAATTTTCTAGAAATTTAGGTTCAGAAATTACGAAAATAAATTATATATTCAGAAACTATACCTCAATACTCTTCCAACAAAAAAAACGACGCGCAAATATCACGTCGGGGTTGGCGGAAATTGCTTCGGAAAGTCGAAAACCCTAGATGAGTTCTCCCACAAAAGGTTGCTTGAATTTAATTAGGGTGGGCGAATATAATAATATATATAGGAGAGAGAGAGAGAGGGAGGCGGTCACTATAGCAGTTGGCGCCGACAGGTGGGCCCCCCTCGGGTGGATTTCTGGATAATTAATTATTTAATTCAAAAAATTATCTAAAAATTATTTTAAGCCCAAATAAATCAAAATAAAATGCAAAAAAAAAAAAATCCAGAAAAATTCTAAAAAATTCTAGAAAATATGTCTAAGTGTCTAGAATATAAATAAAATATTTTAACACAAAATATCATCGTGTGACCTCGCAGTAAATTCCAAAAACCTATAAAATATAAATTCTATATGTTTTAATTATATAAAAATTCCCAAAAATTCTAAAAAAATCCATAAAAATTCTAAAATATTTTAGAAAATATTTTTAGTCATTTAGAGCCCAAATAAAAATATTTGGTCCATAAATACCCTCGTATGACCTTATAGTAAATCCTGAAAGTCCTTAAAAATAATAAAATATTAAATATTAAATACCTAAAAAAGTTCAAAAATTATAAAAAAAATATAAAATAGCTAAATAATACATATATAAGCTATCTAGAGGTCATATGACCTTAATGTGGTCATAGCCCACCTACAAGCTTTGGCATGACTACAATGACCATAAAATTAATCATAAATAAATTAAATTAAAAAAATTAAAAATTTGTGAAGTGGACTTACAAATCTACCCACCTTAGAAAAATTTAGTCTTCAAAATTTCAAAAGATACAAATAGCCACAACCAAGAATATCATCAAAATATGACATGACCAATCGATATGAATAAACATGATAAAGAATATAATCAAGAAAATAATGTGATGAATGATCAAACTTGATCAGGCATATAGAATCAAAATCTAAATACGTTTTAGAAATATAGTGGAAGGAAATCAAAATAGGTTTAAAAGATGACAATTCGAAAATAGAAAAATATGAGAGAAATAAAGAACTACTAGTTGTAGAGAAGGTGGTAACAAGAAATAAGACATCAAATAAATTTGAAAGAAAAAAAGTTTAATAGTCGTATGCCAATAAAAGATAAAGTCGCTATGTTATTCGAAAATCATAAGTATATCTGAAGTCATTTAACCGAGAATTCATACCTCGCCAGTGTACATCTGGCTGCAGTAACCCTTGATATCATAACTCAAATATAATATGGTATCGAACACTCTATCAACTATATCCAATGTTGACATAATAAATCAAAGAATCAAATAATGCAACTAGGATATAGGTTTAGTAACATTTGACAACCTACGCTTACTTGAATTATTTCAACTTAAGGATCATGCCAGCCAGTGCGCTGCTGACTGTAGTGAACCCGGAGTCTCCATAATTCAAATAAATAGGGACAGTACGCATCTGCCTTACCATTGTAAGTCATCGAAAATTATTTCAACTATATCCATAAGAATTTCAAGGAGCTTCCATAAATTCAAATAAGTTGATCATGATAAGAAAATATAAGTATCTGTCCTTGAGTAAAAGTATCAGTTTTGAAAACAAAACGATCACAAAATGAACGAAGACGACTTGAATTAATATATAGATAATTGAACCAAGATTAGGAATTGAAAATAAAACGATCGCAAAATAGTTTTGAAAATAAAACGGGGTTTAGAGAAGGCAGAAGATAAAATGGCACAAATGATCTAAATTAGGAATTGAATTCTATGAAGGCTTAACTTACCAAACGTAAATTCTACTATGTGTGTCTAGAAAATATCCAAAAAATCCAAAAAAATTCTAGAAAATATTTCTAAGTGTCTAGAATATAAATAAAATATTTTAACACAAAATATCATCGTGTGACCTCGCAGTAAATTCCAAAAACCTATAAAATATAAATTCTATATGTTTTAATTATATAAAAATTCCCAAAAATTCTAAAAAAATCCAAAAAAATTCTAAAATATTCTAGAAAATATTTTTAGTCATTTAGAGCCCAAAAAAATATTTGGTCCATAAATACCCCCGTATGATCTTATAGTAAATCCTGAAAGTCCTTAAAAATAATAAAACCTTAAATATTAAATACCAAAAAATGTCCAAAAATTGTAGAAGAATATAAAATAGCTAAATAATACATATATAAGCTATCTAGAGGTCATATGACCTTAATATGGTCATAGCCCACCTACAAGCTTTGGCATGACTACCAATGACCATAAAATTAATTATAAACAAATAAAATTAAAAAAATATAAAAATGTGGGAAGTGGGCTTACAATAAAGACTATGTAACAGTAATAGAGAGAATATACAAGATAAAGTAACATGTATATGAATATAACATATATGGAAATACTGTAAATAAATAGGAGAACAAGAATCATCATGTACAATACTCAGAAAAAACTATCTATGTGAGTGAGAACTAGTTTCAACATGTGATCGGCTTAGGAACTTGCACGAGAATTTATGGCCCGGTTAAGCATACGTGCATGATTAACACTCATGAGAAGCAATATCATTCATGGGAAGGTATTATCATATATCTTCACTACTACTCTCCGCCCCCGACTAATATAGTGGATCCAACCATGGTATGTTACGACACGGGATTCTCTAAGAAGGTCGCGAGCCTTCACAGGAATCAATGTCTATACAATGCACAAGAACAACAACGGAGCTTGTACAGGGGTATATCAAGACATACAAGAAATAACATCTCATGACGGGATCCAAAAAATCCCAATCCGTGTAAGCAATGTGTCAAGAGATCATGGATATCTACACTAAATATATCAAACATAAAAGATATCATAAATATTATTTAATATACTCACCTGAGATCCGATGCAAGGTATCAACAATATTTGATACGGTACCTCAAAGACCTAAATATGAAATATAAATGTCAAATACTATTTTGGAATCATAAACATGCTATACTAACTCAATATTAGGTATCCAAGTCATTTTTCAGTCAAATTAGGTCAACTGGGTCAATACCTTGGTAAACTAGGTCATACTAGATCACATCTAGGATTTTTGGGTCCATGCCTTGCCATACCAAGGTCTTCTAGTTTATACTAGGTCAATACCCTATGTAGCTAACCCTAGTGGATACACATAGGTTCTACAATACAATATCCTAACTATTAACCCAATACCTACACATGAATCCAATTACCTATGCTACCCTAACATATACATACCCAAATCTTGTGTGGCAATTACCATTACCTTTCCTATACTCTATACCCTCTCACATCCTTACCTATGTCTAGTGATTAGCCACATTACCTACACAATATGTTATGCTAAACCCTTACATTATCTACCTAGATAAACCAAATGCATATCCCAATTTTTACCTAAACATTACCTATATAGGATCACTCCAATACCCTAACATTAGTCCATATTACCCACACCTATGCCTTAACCTTACCTACACATTGCTCTTGCATACTAAATACCCCTATAACATAGGTAATACCAATACTCTCCTTTACCTAACATTTCTATTCCATGACTACATGTGTACTCATATTTTGTACTCCTTTACCCATCCATATCCTAATATTACCTATACCAATATGTAACTAATACACACACACACACACACACACACACACACACACACACACACACACACACACACACACACACACACACACACACACACACATATATATATATATATATATATATATATATATATATATGTTATCTTATCTATTCTACATATTACAACACCCTACCTATAACTATACCATTACTCTCTTACCTTGCCTATAAGATACCTATACTTTACACATCTACACACTGGCTTCTATCATAATCCCTCACTCATGTATAGCACACATAAACACACAGGCATCATGCACACACACTGTTGATTCCTAAACTCCCTATACCTGCTATTGGTGTTGCCTCCCTCTCCCACTGCTCTTCCCTCCCTTGTTGCTGCCTAGCCCAAGGCAGGGCACATACCTACCTATGCAAGGGCAGTGCCCTGCTGCGAAGGGTGATCACCCAAGTGATGCCTAAGGCATCACAGTTACTGTCTGTGCACAGGGGCCAAGTGCCCCTGCTGTGCACAGGGCCAAGTCCTCCCAACTACAACCTGTGTGCACATGTGCACAGGTTTTGCACTGACCTGCACTTAAGCCCCATTTACCTGCTGCCATGGCCAGACAACATCCTAAACTGTACACCTATGCATTGTCATTACATGCCTGGGCAAGTCTGTACAAAACAGGGGTTGTACACTGCTCTCTTCACCTTGTTCCCTATCACTCACACTCTTTATCACTCTTTTACACTGCTCTCTACACTCTTTAATATATACATATACAACTATGTTTATACTATACACACACACACACTAGTCCCTAGGACACACATACACTCTCACATTCACACATACACACACACACACAACATGTGTGTTTGCACACACAAAAGCAATGTATCAAACACTTGGTGTGCATCATCCCTGTATCGTACTGGTCTACGATATGATTGCGATACGTCCAAGATACCCATACCAAACCTTGTCTTATTCATACCAAAATACATGAGCATGCCTAAAATGACAATTATAAGCTAGTTAGAGTGGTGTCTAGCTAGTGCAATGTGTCATGTGAAATATGACATGTGTGTGACAAGTGTAGGAGGAGAAAAACTCTCAAATTGACTCTGTATCTTATAGTATCATGATACAACCTACTCGTATCCATTTGTGGACACGTATCTTGCCACACACAACAAAATCTATTCTAATTAATAGATCTAATAAACCGAATGACAAACACTTGGTGCACCATTCTCAAAATTCTTCCAAAATTGGCTACTAACCATAATAACTTAGACAATATTAATAAATAAATATGCACATTATAATATAATATGAAATGATAAAAGTACTCCTCTCTTGAATTTAGGTAGTTACAATCCTACCCCGTAGAAAAAATTCGTCCTCGAAATTTAGCACCTCTTTCCTCTTTTGGTCAGTCATAACGTATTCATCAAAAGTCTTCGCTATGGTCAACCTCAATAATCATGATCCAAGGTAGTCCTACCTAAAATTATATAATACATAATTCTATTAAAAATAACATGCACGGCTATGGCATTACTTGTCATGATATTGCAGTCCCAATCAGGGTTTCCTGTAAACTACACTAACCATGCTATAGCACAAAACAACCTATAAGGTACTAAAGAAACGCTCAAGCAAGGGTGAAAGGACAGGACAGAAACAAACTAGACATACTAACCCATCACCTGTAGCATCAGCCTCCTCGACCGTTATCGTAAAAATCGTACCCTACCGGGGTGTCTCCCTATGCTGGTGCAGGGCAATTTGTGATGCCATTGGTGGCCTAGCTAGACTTCCTACCTATATCTGATACTTACTCTAGTTATTCCCTAACATCAATGTAGCTAAACTACTTAATACCGAGGATCACCATCTTATATACTAATGATATACTATAGTTCTAGGCCATTGACATTCTTAACTCACTGGCATGTACCACCCTAGATGCTATACTAAGGTCTCTAAGTTACTATCTATAGGATACTTACTAGAATTTCTGGCACTATCTGTTTCACATGGCACTAACTCCTATACTTGATACTCACGGAATACACCATTACTAAGGTGTAGAAGCATGGAATTTCAGGACCAGAAATTCTATGCGCCAAACATTACATGCGCCAAGGAGCTCAGAGGAAGTACACTACAAGAAAACATGGTTTCTGTGACATGTAAAGTTGTCACAGAAATTATGAAAGTCGTCACAACACATCTTCTGTGACGAGTACAGTGACGACTTATTTTCGTAGCCTATACCTCCGTAGCTAAAAGTATAGGTGACGACCAAAAGTCGTTGTCACAAAAAGTTTTCTACTGTGACAAGAATATGTTATCAGTAATAGTAAACTTTTCGTGACAACAAAGTTTGTCACTAAAAATATTATAAGTGGCGCACGATTTTGTCACAAAATAGCTTTTTATTGTAACTAAAAATAAATATATTTTTTTTTGACAAAAATAAAAATTATTTTCGTGACGACATTTGCTATCACAAAACAACTTTAGTAACACTTTTATTGTTGTCACAATAAACGTATATGTTTAGTGACAAGTACATGTCATCATTGTAAACACTTACAGTAACACATTTATTATTGTCACCATAGTGTACACTTTATATGTTTGATGGAAAATCGATTGTCACAAGTATTTTTTTTGTCATTGTCATTATACATTAAAAAATTCATTATCTAAGAAGATTTTTCACATAATTGTTACTTCAAATGTTTGATAAAAGTATGACAAAGAAAAGAAACAAATTCAGAAAGGCTTAGCAAAGATGGGGATAAAATTATCTACTGCACAAAAAATCAACTTCAGGAAGGAAAATCAGATGATGTCCTTTAATTTTGTATACATAAATAAAAAGAATTCAACTTGTTTAAGAGTAACAAATTCTATTACATAATATGCAAGTCCTAGTACTACTTCTTAGCATCCACCTTTTTCGAGCATCAAACTCGAACCTTCTCCTTTATAATTTTAAATTTTGCAAATTCTGACTTCGGCTCTGCCATTACTTGACCTGCTTTAAGCCCTCCCATTCGGTGTCCTTCTGCAAGACGAAGGCAAAAGTGTTAAAATTACTAAGCTTGCGCATATATACATGAAATTGCTTTGATACTTGACCTGCTTGAAGCAGCTGCTGTGGTACTCATTGCTTCCAATATAATTACAAGGTCCTGGACCGAACAAAGTGGACATGATGAGAAGATAAGTATTAACCACCAATAGCCATTGGTTTTGCTATGAGAACCATAGGTCATAACCTATGAGAAGAAGTGGCCACTTCGCAAAGAAATAAGCAGCAGCAGCAACTATGATAAGTTGTAACCAAAAGCCTGCATAAATGACCTATCAAAACCCACACAACCCTCCTGGCTTCTAGAATTGCTATTGTTGCAAAGGAAGGCTTTTCTCCAGGGCCTGCAAAATTGAGGTGATACTAACAGATCAAAATAGGTCAATCGTAAGACTAAACAATACCATATGTCCTCGAACTCGATGTACGCAACACACCTATTTTCTTGGCTTCGAAGCCCATAAATTTGTGCGAAACTGCCTTCTAAAGATGGATACGAAAATCTACAGGTTTCAAAACACACAAATTCGAAACTGCACATATGCTAAAGAGGATGAATTGAACAACAAACAATTCTCAGGAATACCCACATGCCCTTTCTATCTATATTCACAAAAAAGCCTCAAAAATCACATGGGTATCATCTTAAATACACAAACCAACCTCAAGAATAGCCACATGCCCCTTCTAGTTATATATTTTCACAAACAAGCATTTCTCTGTTAAACCATTACAGAAATGGTATATCATATAGAAGAAAATTATCAAGCGGAAGAAGTTGGTCCACCAATCAAAATGTACGTATAGACAAAAAAGATCATGCATTTAACAGAAACAATATATCATTAAGACACTCTGTTTCGGACTTCCTGTTATCTCATGGTGTCAAGATCTAGGTTAAACCAATAGAATGGCATAAGCATAAAAACCTCCCAGAAAAGTGCAAGCTTTTCTAGAGACAACTGCCAGAAAGAATCTAAAGCAGCAATCTAGCAACAAATTACAGCATGATATATCAAAAGGTTCATTAGTAGGAGGATACCTGAATGTTCTTTTGATCATTGGAAACAACAAGACGCGGTGTACTCCCCATCAATCAAAAACAATGTCGCATAACAGTCTAGAGAACCAAAATCCTTTGCCAACAAACTTCACCTTGTTCTTTCCAATTAAGTATATACTTTTGTGAATGTCACCCAGGAGAATGAAATTTTTACCTGAGAGAATCACAGAATATGAGTCAGAATCTTTTTAGATAAATGACACGTAGGAAATGCTTTACAGTAAACATGTAAAGAATATACTTATTTTAGAAGTAAAGCTCATGATATAAATAATTCAACATCGTTCATATTAAATGCTAATGTGTGTGACACTATATTTTATTGTCTTTATCTTTAAGTTAAGCTCCATGTCCCAACCATAGTTCGCGGTATCAGCCGATACCCATACCAACACCAAATCTGTCCTGGGGGGAAATAGACGTCTGAACTTAAAAAGGTTTAGATGATGAAATTGGTTGATTGGATGGGTATAAAGCAAGAGGTACAATGTTTCTGTGAACTTTAGAATGTGCTTATTTTGTTAATTTAATTGTAGTACTAGCTAACATACTAAAGTTCTTTTCAGTTTGGGAAATGCATTTCTGAAATAGGTTCAAATTCTCTGAGATCTTTAGAAAATACCGATCTAGCCTTTTGAAAGAGACGCCGTCAATGGAACTACCAGAAGAACCCTACCTACTCCCAACCCATGTATGTAATCAACCGGGTCCAAACTTGAACATGATGTCAACTTGCTTGTCTTCCGGATCAGGTAGAGTCTATAATACATGGAACCAACCAAACCCATCTTGAAAGGCTGTCAGGTTTCTAGTATCTTCCATGCCTTGCATGTTGCCTTGTGTCATGTCTTGTTTAGTGGCTTTACAGGCTTCATTGAGAGTTCAGTGTTTTTAACTTATAATAATGGTTCTACTCACTTAATGTGTTTTTTGTGGATCGATTTGTTCTTTTATATAGATGGTAAGAAAATTGGTTTCTAGGTTGTGCACCAAAAAGTAACTTTGACGCAATCTATACTAAAACCTTCGCAGGGAAGGCGATCGGGGGGGGGGGGGGGGGGGGGGGGGGGGGGTGGCACAGCAGATTTGTAACCAGTGGGGTAGAAACTGGAAGGTGATAATAGATTTGTCAGATATTAACATTCAACTAAGGCTATTTATCTCAATATACAGATTAAATAGTAAAGAATACCATTGTAGCTCTACACTGGACCTAAGATTTCAGCCCCAGTTTTAAGACTATAAGAGAAGGATGAGTGTGGGCAATATCAATATGCTAGCTTTTTAACGTGAAAATAAGAATTGGACCCATCAAAGACAAATTTAGTCAGGTTATATCGATAACTTGAAGCACTATAATAAAAAAGCATTACAAAAAAAACTTAAAGAGTATAAAGTTTCTTACAATGAGCTTTTGCAATCGTACCTATAATTGCTCCGTAGTGCATATTGGCATAAGGCTCCTCGCTAGTGAGAATTTCCCACATTACTATGCCAAATGAAAATACATCAACCTGCAATCGAATTAAAGCTAGTATTTCATATTGGTAAATGTCTAAACCATCCATGTAGTAGGATAATTCTTCTTTGTCATTCTTAACTTTTCTATTCAAGTTAAATCCACCACAACTATAAAGACACATCTGATTCCCTGTAAGCTATCTTTCTTTTTAGTCAATCATGTTCTCTTTAGAACTAACAACTACATCTTAATTAGTAGAATTGTTAGATATGGTAGTAATCTCCAGCAAAGAAAGAACAAAGGAATCAGAACCTCAACCTCTGTGGTTTTGCTACAATTATATATTACCCTCTCTGACACCTTATTACTGCCGCCATTTAATAACTCTGGAGCCATCCATGGCAGGGTTCCCCTCACACCTCC
Source organism: Iris pallida (assembly GCA_029216955.1). Taxonomy (NCBI): domain Eukaryota; kingdom Viridiplantae; phylum Streptophyta; class Magnoliopsida; order Asparagales; family Iridaceae; genus Iris; species Iris pallida. Next base: position 48,551,214 of record JANAVB010003400.1, on the reverse strand, counting down.
AGAAACCAGGGTATTCCGCTTAATTTTTGACAGGCCAAAGTCACCTACCTGTATGAGGCCAACATTAAACTTCTGGTTACAGTTTACCAAGAATGATGCAATCAGTATACATGCAGTGCGCAATCTCTCGCTACTAATAGGCCAGTAGCCATTAGTGAACATCTACCTTACCTTACAAATAGGCCGTGATGAATCTTTGAGGTTCACAAGCAAGTTATCACACTTCAAATCAAAATGTACAATGTTTTTAGAATGCAGATATTCCATTCCAAAGGCAGCATCCATTGCAATTATGAGCCTCTTACGACGATCCAGGTACCTGTCAGCTCCATTTCAAAGTGCATTAAACTCTACTGAAGTATTACTATTATATTACTAGCATAAAGGAGATAGCGGAGAGGATATACTTGTCCTTGCGTAGTAAAACATGCCTCAGTGAACCATTGACCATGAATTCTGTCACAGTTGCTAGAGTAGCACCGGGTCCATCTTTCACAACCCCGTAGAAAGCCACCACATTTGGATGATGAAGCTTTGAAAGAATCACGGCTTCATGCCAAAACTCCAGGGTCTGGGGAAGACGTTAATGCATGTATCATTTTTTGGAAAAACAAGTACCTCAAAATGATATACCATTACTGAGCTTAATCAACCGTTAATTGCGGACAGTAGAAAATAGATCTCATTAACATTATTTATATGGAAAGTTTACCAGTCTCTCTTGCTCAGAGGATCGCCCTGTAAAGCAGCTCTTCTTTATTCGCTTAATGGCCACATCACTTCCCCTCCATTTCCCATGATAGACAGTACCAAATGTGCCGGAACCGAGTTCCCTGAGCTCTTCAAGATCTTTATTCATTATGATCTGCCAAAGACCCAATTTTCAAAAAATGCTCAAAATATCTACAATGCACACCTCCCAACCGCCAACCCACAGTACAGATTACAGGAGACCAGCAACACTTAATTGGTTCAGGAAAGCATCTTACAGTTTCCTTTATAACTTGATTGGGCAGAATTTTCAGTAGGAGCGGATGTATATATCTGCATAAGATATAGATGGATTCACTAGGACATGCAATTTGACTTTTTTTGGCTAATTGTACCATATGCAATCTCCTATAGCATAGCTTGTCATGTTTCTTCTTAATCTAGGCCTGTAAGAGTCTTAAGAGAACTCAAATAGTTGCTCCTTGGTTGCAAGGGTGAAAAACACATGGCTTAAACCAGATTAGCCTCCGAGGTATTGCAACCAATGTTTCTTCGATATGGATTATGACATGACACAACAACAAAAACACTAGGAAGTGATATGATGGGTTACAACAAAAATAATATAAAACAACATAATAACAAAAAAAAAATTAATGGAAACAAATTTATAATCTTTTGTCGTCCTCGTACCTTAATTTATATATCACGAGAAAGGAATTTCTAATATTTATATGAAGGAGGTGATCACACAAAAGTTCTACATGCAACATTATGACTTGTTGAGAATCATTGGAATCGAGTTTCATACTAAATAGAAATTTTGTTTATTTTAATATGTATTCCATGAATGTCTGTGTTCCATCTTTTTATCACTATAGATGATTACTTTGACATTAGAAGAATAACTTAGACACTAGATTAATCACACTTGGGTATGAAATAGGGATGCTAATCGATGAAAGAGGTATAGTCTGAGGCTTACCTGCAAGTCACTGAGATCAATATCACTTACAGAAGCATCGATGGATCCACCACCTTCGCCAAATGCAAAGTTCAAGTCCTAAAGGGATTCATAAGAATTCGAATACAATTAATTAAGTACATGTTACCTGATATAAAATATTGTTTGTGTTACAGGCAAGAAAATACCTCATACGCTGAGTCAGTTGTTTGTAGGTTCTCTCCTATCTTTGGAAAAGGATTCTCTACCTGCAAGCTCTCACCACCCTTGTCCATCGAGTGAGGATGAGCAGGCATAAAACCTGGGTATAAAATCTTAGAACCCTCTTCAATGGTACCCGGTAGCCCTTGGTTTTCCTCATCAAAATCAATTTGTGAATCCATGTGGTCCAAATTGACTCCCTCATTTTCTGATGGAGCAAACTGGTATGGCCTAGGAACTTCGTCCTTAACCTTTGGGGCAAGACCAGAGTAATTGATGTGGTCTTGATCCATAAGAGAAACGTCCTTTCGAGCAAACTCATCTTGTGCTAAATTTCTGAAGAAAGACCAGCGTTTAGGTTCATGGTTCTGCATGTTCACACTGATACCAGTATCATCTGCACGAAGAGGACTTAGACCTGAGGAACCCTCGGCAATTGTAGCCTTAGAAAATATATCAGAGAGTAGATCAGGAGGAAATCGATCATTGATATCAATAAGAATATCTCTCCTCTCTGGTTTGGGTTGAGATGGTTCTGCTTCAGAAACAGCTCCACGCCGAGGCCAGGCAAAAGCTGCAGCCTGTTCCATGGCAGCCTTGTCAGTTATCTCCTCCCAATGGATCTTCTCTGGTAGAACAAAAACCGGATTCTCCTGTTGTTTAATGGAAGATCCCATGCCTACAGAGGTGCTTGGAACTTCAGCTGCATTGATTCCATGAACAACCTAGAAACCAATTTGCTTGGAACTTCAACTGCATTGGTTGAGATCGATTTTAGTATAGATTGCGTCAAAGTTACTTTTTGGTGCACAACCTAGAAACCAATTTTCTTACCATCTATATAAAAGAACAAATCGATCCACAAAAAACACATTAAATGAGTAGAACCATTATTATAAGTTAAAAACACTGAACTCTCAGTGAAGCCTGTAAAGCCACTAAACAAGACATGACACAAGGCGACATGCAAGGCATGGAAGATACTAGAAACCTGACAGCCTTTCAAGATGGGTTTGGTTGGTTCCATGTATTATAGACTCTACCTGATCCGGAAGATAAGCAAGTTGACATCATGTTCAAGTTTGGACCCGGTTGATTACATACATGGGTTTGGAGTAGGTAGGGTTCTTCTGGTAGTTCTATTGACGGCGTCTCTTTCAATACATGAGCATAACTAGGGAAAGTATCTCCATCCTAACCTGGCATATCAGCCTATTGTTTTGTCAGATGCAGGCAGCTCTCTATAAACCCAGCTTATGTGTCAATTTTTCAGGGAGCGCACAGTTTTTTTGGTAATTTAACAATACTTGTGACATGTCCTATTAAATGGGAAGACGATTGTAGCAATAAGGAGAAATTAGTGTCTAGCTGATCTGATGATTCAATGAATTTTGGAGTCGCATCATCACATTGTTGTTGTTTAGATCACTCAAATAGAAAAAAAGGGGCTGGTCTTCGGAGCTGGAGATTCCGGGTGCAATCCTTATTGAAATTGACTTTGCTTTTCCCCTATGTGTTTTATATGAAGGATATGGCCCTTAACAAAGTTGAATGAAAGAAATGGATCTGACCCCAAAAATTTGGGATAAAGGCTTTTTTGTTTTTGGTGCTGTCGGAGACAAGAAAAAGTCCATCTTCTGAATTCTCCCGTAGCTACACCTCTTTTTATTGGAAGATGGTTTCAAGGACTTGAACTACCTGGAGAAGACTGTACCAACTCAATTCTAGATTCAAATTACATATTTATAAGAGAAAGCTAATTCATAGTTTAAACTTCATACTTGTACACATTCCCCTTGGAGCTAACCTTGAGATTCTTGTTGGGGTAATAATTCTACAATGCTCCAAAGAAGATCTATTGCTTAAAAAAGTTGTCTGAACTTGTTGCTACTGTAACCTGGCTCTGTTAAGATTTTGTGCAGGAACTAGTGAAAGCTTGTCCTTTTATAGTAGAAATTTCAGTTCCTGAGATTCAAACACTGGGGGCCTTCTATTGGGTCCCAAAATCTTGTTATTTTATTGAAAACATTTTATTCTATTCAACCTTGGATTTTCATCACATGCCATCTGACTCTTAGTTCAGTCCAATGAGTGTGGAGATGGACTATGTACATGCCAAAATATACCAACTGATACAAATAGCCAGTTTTAATTTCTGCTAGAAAAATAACCAAAAAAAACTATGTACATGCCAAAATAACACTGATATTGAAGAGGAGAGAAAAGGAGGTGGAGACCATTAGTTTTATGTGACAACTAGTAGAAAAAATGAACAATACTCAATAAAAGGGCCAAACAGTGAATTTGAAAGCCTTGGTAGTCATGAAATGTATATTGACTGATATCAATAGAAACATAGGCTACTGGTGTCCACAATTTACAAATAATACTGGAAACATAACTGCAATACCAGATGGCCAAAAATATTATTGGCAACAGGGAAAAAGAGGAAAACAATTAAGAAAATGGTCACCTTGGCAAAGTTGCCTCTACCATTCAAACTTAAGAATTCTAGCAAATCAATTTATATAAGTGAAAGCATGTAAACAAAGGAAACCATGTCACAAATAAAAGCATGTAAACTCAGTCAATATTATTGACTCTGATTTTTCTACCAGCAACAGAGGAACCATTTTTAAGTTGAATGGCACGTGCAACATATTACACAGCAGCACTGAAAAACAAAATTCTAATGAAATCCCCAGCATAAGTGAACACCCTTAAAATTACTATGTTAAGTTTTTCTCTTATGGTTTTAAAGAAAGAAAATTTTAAAGTAAATTGAGCACAAAATTATAGCCACAATTAGGATAAATATTAAATACATTAAAGTACTGTGATAATAATAGTACTAATACAGCAAGTATATTGACCGCAAACCTTTATCCAAGCTGTTATGCAATACCAGAGATCCAACGACAGCAAAATCTTAGTGTTGAGGTATCCACAATATCCTTAGTGTATTGCAAACTTCCCCAAAAATCATATTTGGGGAATCCTCTGAAACCACAGTGGGATGCATGGTAAAGGAGCTAAAATTTGGCAACTTAAAGTTCCGCTCATTTGACTTGATTCCTGAGTCAAGGTCAAAGCATAACTGCTTCTCTTTAGGATACTTAATGGAACCACGCTTGTTGTTTGGTTGAAATATTATAGTAGTTGTATGTTTCATTTTTTTTAAATACTAGGATTTCTTCACTTTAGCACATAGATGCATAAAATTTTCCTTCACCAATAGATGCACTCCGTAGACAGGTAGTGTAAAACTGAATCAAAGGAGCCATAGATATAAGGATAAGGAAAAAGAACTCGGATCAAGAAAGTGAAATACGATATGGGATGTGTAATTTAGAGAAGAAATGGCCCTTGATAACAGGGAATGAAAGAAAAGGATTGATGTGGCCGACCCAAAAAATTTGGTACAAAGCCTTGTGCTATTTTCTTTTTACATAGACAACAGTGTCAGCCAAAACATTATGACACTCTTTATATGAAGAGTCAACGCTTGGTACTCAATTTCTGAGTTCACACCAACATTGCAAAGCAAATCCTGACATGTCACTTTTCAAGTGTGAGCTTCATAGGCTTAACCAATGCAAGTACCAAAAGGAACTATAAGTAAAATATTCAAATGTCTAATAGACTACAATTTTCTTTCTCTTATGATATAGTGGGACATTGAAACAAGTTTGTTCAGTATAAAACAGCATAAACTAGTATAAATTATTTATAGTTCATTGTATTTTATGCTTTTTCATCACTGTCCAGAAGTGCCTGTAAAGGAAAATTAAATCCAAAAGTATGAAAAGAAGAAAAAATGAAATGAACTTATCATTCACAATAGTTAAGCTTCAATTGGTACTCGAACCAGATCAAGTGCAGACTACAACAAACTCCATCTAAGTTATGCTTAACATCCCATCTTTTTTACTATTTCCAACCGGCTAATTTGCACTTAAATACCATTAAATATCAGGGTTTTGAAAATTGCTACCACGAGCTATTTTTATTAGCGATTTGCTACCATGGCATGAACTTTCAAAAACTAGTCGCAGCCGCAACCACCTGAACATGTCCTTTGATGTTACTGCTGTTGGAGGTTGTAGGGGCAAGGGTTGGGCGGGGACGAGAAGTGTTGGAGTTAGGACTAGAAAAGTTTGGGTTATGGTCTGAAATGTAATGAGCAAGGAGGAAGGAGATGGGCAAGACGGTCTTTTTATATTTTTTGTTAACAGTATCATGGTAGTAAATTGCAAAGAAGATAGTTGTGCTAGGGAGTAACAACTACCATAGTTGATGGTATTCAAGTGCAAATAATATTGACTGAGTTTACATGCTTTCCCCCATCATGAAATCAGAGTCAATAAAATCAGAGTCAATTTGTATATTGACTGAGTTTTCTAGACTATTAGATTCATTTGTCTAATCGATCATGTCCTTCCCCCATCATAATCATTGTTTTCCTATCTAAGGGTAGCTCTTGCCACCATAGCTAATCTGTTGGTCGAGTCAATTGTATCCGTACTTGATACAAGAGTCGAAAAATGGTATCAGTTAGCAATCGGTTATCAAAAGTCTGGTTTGGTGGTAATTAGCAATCTGATGCTTAACGTTAATCTTGATACCAGGTGTACGAACGTGTTATTGGGTATCAGCTCTGATACGGAGATACATAGGGTCCAAACGTGCTATCAGTTTATCAACTCGGTTACGAAGGTATCAAACATGGTGTCTAGTATCAACTCTGATACAAGGATATGAAGGTGTACCCAATGTCCCCGACGCTTTATAGTCCATATTATACTCTGCAAACGCTGATTGGCAAAAGACCTGCCTTTCTAAAACTATAAGTCATTTCCTATGGGTTCTTCTATAGATACTAAACTCTATACCATAGCTGAACCCCTTCTCGATGGAGACAGCCTGGATGATCATCCACCTCAACCTTCTCGTTTCAACTGAGCTCATCACTGGACATGTTTTTCAATTGCCCAAGACTCCAATTTCAGAAAATATCGTATAAATTTATGTCCTGGCATCAGCATATTTCCACAAAGAGTTCTCGTTTCAACCGATACTTTAAACTATTATCATAACCTTAAATAAATGTATACTGAATATATTATGCATGTACTAAATGTCAAGCATGCATGTACTAGTGAAACTTTTGTCACTGTCTATTAGGAGATGTTCCTGAGCATATTAGGTGGTGATTCATAAGTTGGGCATTTTCTACTTTTGGGAAACCAAATGGCACAAAGAACATGTGACTGTCCTCTATTATATGTGCTCTACAAATCCATGCTTAAAATACATGGTGCTAAGAATTTTGCATCATGTAAAGGTCTGAACTGTTATGAAAATTTGGCAAATATAATTGAAGCTTGTTACCAAGAAGCTAACATCTGCAGATCACATAAAGATGAATCACATTTTAGCTAAATCTGATGTCAGGACACCTAATTAACCTATAGAACTTTACCTATTTCAGTCTTCTGTTTTGTTGTTGTGACAGATGAATCACATTTTAGTAAAACTTGAAATGCATTTGGTAAATAGATACAAGATGTAGACATGAATATAATTGAAACTGCATTCAGCTGAATTGATCTTAAACTTCAAAAAAAAAAGGAATAACAATGGAATTGTGAACAGAACAATAAATAACAAAATTACTCGCATAGAACAAAATACGCACAGTAAAGCAAGATACAGAAACATATATTTTTACTGTTCGCATGATCAGGTAGCTAGGATATCAAAAGTAAATTTCAGACACACGCACCTTAGAAATTTTACGATGATGGCAATGGCTATCTGTCCTCCTCGAGCAGCTTCCGACTTCGTTTGGGGGATGATGCAACCGTAGGATAGACAATGGAGAAGGTCGATCCTGAGTGTAGAAGAATATTAGGGTTCAATATCATTCAAGGATAAAGAAAAATTATGGAAGTGAAGCAGAACCGGTCCATACCTCTTCTTCAACCGATTCTTTTAGGGGGGAGAGAGTTTTTTAGAGGTTTCCTTCACCGAAAAAAGAGGGGTCGGGGAGAGGGGGAGGCGGGGGGAATATGCAGAGGTGGGAGGGAAATTTTCAGCGGTTCGTGGAGATCGGGGAGAGGGGGGGGCGGCGGGAGGAATATGCAGCGGTGGGAGGGAACAGTTCCTGGAAAAAAGAAGGGGGTGGCGGGAATTGCTATAGGGTTTAACAGTTCGTGGAGAAAAGAAGGGGGTGGCGGGAATTGCTAGGGTTTATGATTTTTCGTAGAGAAAAAGGAGGGAATTGTTGGGTTCCGTGGGAAAGGAGGATGCAGCTAATTGTATTTATTAATATTTAAGTATCCATATATAGGATAGTAAGAGGATTCTAAATCTGATTGTAATTTAAATACAGCCCGGATTATATATAATTAGGATTATAATTAGGAATATAATTATGATTCGATGAATATTAGTATTTGATGGAATTGTTTTTTTATATACACTCGGATTATAATTAGGATTTTGATATTTGATATGAATATTTTTGGCATAGTCAAATCCGGTTGGAATTTAAATATTAATGTCTAAATAATATCAAAATCAGAATACTTTATTTATTTAACTTTTTTTTAAAAATTTATTTTAAGTTTTTGTTACAAGAAATAAATTTCTTCTTTGTCACTAATAATTTTGTGTGACGTACAATTATTTAGTAACTAAAGAAAATGTGTTTAAGTGACAAGAATAAAATTTTAATCTTGTGGCTAATACTTTTATATGACAATAATATTTTCTTGTAACTATAACAAAACTTTAAGTGACAAGTATTTCACTTATCACAGATAACTTGTCTTTGACATAAGGTTTAAAATCTAAATTTTATTTCAGTGACAACATTAAGTGACGACCAATAAACACATGGTCACTAAATGATTTAACTGTGTGACGGAAAACAACCGTTGTCACAGAATCAAATTATGAGTGACAACAAAAATTATTTGTCACAAAAATATCCCTTTCAGTGACAAATTGTACACTTGTCACAGATTACTTGTCACGGAAACCCGGATTTCTTGTAGTGGTACTTGGCACAGCAAAGCAAAAGTATAGACATTAAAAGAGGATTTTTATTTCATATAAAAGTCTATTACATGTCTAAAAAAGAGCTGTACGAAGGAAAATTTCTGCAAAGAAAAGATCCTAAGTCTACAGCTAGGCGCAGCAACCACCATGTGCTCTCAAACAGGGGCATCTTGCCATGCGCTCTCAGCCAGGCGCATCCCTTCAGCGGCTCAGTCATGTGCATCCCTTCAGCAGCTCAGTTATGTGCCGCCCTTCAGCGTTCCAGTCAGGCGCATCATGAAGTGTCAGCATATGCGCCATCAAATGCTTCGACTAATGAAGCATTTATTGAGCAGAACGAGGGTGGAAATCAACCCTCTAGCTGGTGGAAGAGCTCTCCAAACCAAGGAAGAGAAGAGCACCGTAAATCAACCTGCGGCTAAAGGAGCAGCTTTCAACCCAACCAGAATGGGGAACACCCATTCTAGCAGGAGGAGGAGCTCTCCCAAAGCACAAGGAAGATGATCAGGCCACCGCAATTCCGATCTGCTGCTCTTTCGGCATAACGGAGACGAGGCTCGAGCATCCCGATCTTTGGATGCAACAGGCACCTTCTGCCTGCCTCAGAAGCCTTCGACTCCGACTTTTGGATATAACAGCCACCTTCAAGTACATCAATAAAGACAATGCATCGTATCTTCACCCTCGGGAGCATCTCGTCAACAGAATGTGCTCGGGCAAATAAGTTTATTTCAGGAGGACGTGAGAGAACAAGAAGCAAACCCTCTCCATGCCACTATTTATAGGCCGGGCAAATCAAACCCATGCACCAAGTGGCTGGCTCTCTGAAATTTTGTGCAATGAATTTGCATTAATAGTGATGAACCTGACGCTTCGAATTCAGCCAAGTCAAAAACGGCTATTTAAAGCACTCGAAGAACGTAACAATCAGGCCCATAAAGACGTATCAAGTAAACGGATGCGCCGGCCAGACCGCACATCATACTGATGCACCCATCAACACTAAGCGCCTCATAAGGATGCGCCCCCATGCGTCTCCATGTGCCTAGTAGAACGCCGATCGATGCGCCCACTCAATAGCCCATCACCTGTCAAAGAACATTAAATGCTGAAGTCTGACAGAGTTGGCAGCACGTCTCCCGAGGATTGAATGATTGACAGCTTTTTCAGAAGACGAAGCGTCGCCGACGTCAGCATCATCATTGCTTTTCTCCAGCGGTTACAAGCCAAGTGGCCGCCCAACCATCTCGCATGCGCCTCCGCAGCCATGCGCCTAAATCTCTGCATGCGCCTCAAAAGCCGTACGCCTCAGACTTTTATCTGATCCCTAAAGACAGAAGTCACTACTGAAGCCCCACATGCGCCTCAAAAGCCATGCGCCCCGACTGGTCCGTGACTCCTAAAGGTTACGAGCCAAAGTCTCCTCATGCGCCCAATCCCAGGCGCATCCTATCAGATCACTCCTCGCCAAATCCGAGATCTTCGAGCCATGGACCTACGACACTCGTCCTTTGACTTGATTAAGCCTATGAAGGAGTGCTAATCACCCAAGATCTCAACAACTGAAAGATCCTCTCCATTGCTACGTGTCAGCTCGACCGCAGTCCACAAAGGCAACAAGAAGGGTTCAAGTCCTCAATCAGAGCGCATCGCCCATGCGCCTCCATCAGCAACCATCACGTGGCGTCCCCGTATACAGGCGTATCCTACATATGTACGCATGAGCAGCCAGCTTGCAAAGCTATAAATAGAGGGATCACTTCCTTCTTACGGACACACACATCACACAACCACCGACATACATATACAGAGAGGCAGATACAGACACTCAATGTCTTCTTCCTCTCCGTAAGCTCCGGCACCCAGAGCAACTCAGACCTTCAGAGAACCGAAAACCGTCGTCAGATCGTCAACGGAGTCAACGTATTACCACTCGCTCTATCGGCACAAGGGACCCAGATAAACAAAAGTGTACTCCTAGGACTATGTCTAAGTCCTACATTGTAATACTGTTTTGTTTGTAATTAAAATTTGCAATCAAAAGATTTTAATGGCAAACAAGCTGGCGACTCTGCTGGGGACCTCTTTCTCCTCCACCGAGAAAGCTATATCGTAATCTGACGACGTGAAGGTGGGCTTCTCCCATAAGACGCTGGTCGTATGCCTCAATCAACAGGCGTATGAGGAGTTCATCTCTGAAGGCAGTACGAGTCCTTCGAAGCGGCTGTCGAAGCCGAAGAACACTCGCCAAGTCTGGATACGCAAGGTCGACGCCTCTGGCACCATCATCGAAGGGGATGCGCTAATACAGCTTTTCCTTCCTGCTGACGTCCTTAGCAACCAAGATACGTCCACCGGTGCAGCGCATCTCTCGGCAAAACGTGCGGCTGACCACATTCCCCAGCCATCTCCCTCTCAGGTGAGAAAGATGCGTCGACAGAGCAGGGGCGCAGCTAATGCCCCGCGCATCACCTCTGATGCGCCATAGAAGGTCTCTGTCTTTGACAGACTCACTCGCTATAGTGGCAAGGAGAATTTGGACTCTGAGTACTATACGCCCCAGCGGGCTGGTACGAAGAAGTCCAAGGCAGCACGGGCTATGCGCCTCAAACGTGCTGTGCTGGCAGCAAATCAGAAGTATGCGCTCACAATCATGCGTGCTGCTGATGGTAAGCTGTATAAGGTCGACTCGGGTGCTTCTGCACCGGAAATGAGTCGACCTTCAAAGTCCTTGTCTCACTTAGACGCATCTGTTGCATTCGCAACCAAGTCGAGCAAGGAAAACTCTGTGGTCTTGAACTCCCGTGCCTCCACTGGTTGTGCGTCTGAGGTTCGTTCAAGTCACTGTAAATGTTGTTCCTCCACTACTGATCTGAGTGCCTGTTTGGTGTTGGATCAGGGGGCGCATCATTCACTTGACCACCCCGGCGCTTGGCCTTGCCATGCGCCTGATGGGGGTGCGAAGGTGGCACTCTCCTCTAACGATCTGCGTAACGTGATCACTCACAAACGCCGATCAGGAGAGTCGACTGACAAGCACAATGCGCCCCTCACAGGGCACACCTGTGCTGTAGTCACCATCAACTGCTGTTGCAAGGTAGCAGTTCCACCAAGACAGTCGGTGTTCCAACGGCTGCAATCATCAACACCCCTCCGACGTCGCCTTGGGAAGAAGGTGTCAATAAAAAAGGAGCTAGAACTAAAGGTTGCTTCATGCAACGTAATCTCTAACTCCTCGTCAGTCCGAAAGGCGACTGGCAATTCTTCGTCCTCGTCCAAGAGCCAGCCGAGGAAAACCAAGACAACTGCCCCGTCCTTCGGAGTGTTTGAAGGTACTCGGGAAAGAAAGAAGATCTTGGAGGAAGCTGGGGGTAGTCAAGCCCTTGTTGATCCTCCTTCTGAAGACGTAGATGTCCTCCAGAGCACAGCTGGGGTGGATCTTCATCCTGGAGACGAAGTCAGCCTCCCGGACGTAGCTGGGGTAGTCTAGCCCCTGTGGACCTGCGTCTCAAAGACGAAGAAGTCCTCCAAGACAGAGCAGGGGGTAGTCAGGCCCTGGCGGATGCTCCTGAAGACGAGGACGTCCTCCAGAATGTAGCTGGGGGAAGCCAAGACGAGGCTCCGGGGGAAGTTTCTCTTCTACAAGAGAGCGAGGCCGAAAGCGAAGCCTCAACTGATCCATCCGACTCCAGCCGTGTCATGACAGTATACATGACTGGGGGTGATACCGAGCCTGATGCGCCACCAGCAGACCTCGTCCAACGCATGGATACCTTGGAGGGAGGACTCAAAACCCTCTCTATCTCCATGCAAACATTGACTCAAGAAGTGTTTGAGATACGGTCAGCTTTGGCCAGGGCACCGTCTACCGGTCCTGACCCCGGGGCCAATGGAGAATCAAGCGTACCCCTTTAACGGGTATCCTTGGATACAGATCGTCGTGAGACACCACGGACGTCGGAGCCCTCAAATGCTCAACTCCAGGCGGTACCACCTTCTCCGACTTCCAGCTCAACGAAGGACGTCGTCGGGATGATCAGGGACTTGTGCGAGCGCTTTGAGTCCAAGAACAGACAAGAGGAGCACCAAAAGATGTGGATCCCCCAACCTTATCCCCTCGAATTGAACAAAGTGGTTTATCCTCCTAAGTATAAACCACAAATACTGACGCCATACGACGGAAAGGACTCTCCACGTCGTTATCTGACGTACTTCCAGTCTCAAATGGAACATCTCCCGAAGGAGGACGTACTACTCACCAGCATATTTGTCGGGGCACTGAAAGGAGTGGCGTACGACTGGTACTGCAGTCTCTCTGATAACTCTATATCTTCCTTCGACGATCTGACGCGTCTCTTCCTCGACCATTTCTACGACGACGGGAAGGACATGACAATGGCGTCCCTCATAGAGATACGCCAAAAGGAGAAGGAAACAGTTCGAGTATTCATCGAACGCTTCCGACAGGCCTGTTTCAGACTGCCCCCGGGCATGCCAGAATACGCACTCCTCTCCTCTTGCAGTATGAACATGCTGCCTGCAGTCAAACTCTGGCTCAACTCCACTCCTCCTCCCGACTGGAGTTCCTTGATCATCGAAGCCGAAGCAGCAGAAAAGAAGGCATCCAATGCTCGCCTTCTGGGAGTTAGTTTTCCTGCCTTTGAGGACAAGGGAAAACGGCCTGCAGCCAACAACCCCGGACGAGAGACGAAGGGGAAACGGGCGTTGACTGTCAATGCCTCCAAAGGTGCATGATCAATGCGGATGTTATCTCCGTCGACTACGAGGAGAAAACGGTCTCAGCACCTACTCAGAAGCCTCCACTTGCACCAAGGCCAAAGGAGGTTTATTCTTTCAACGATAAAGACACCCTGCAACTCTTTGAGATACTGAAGCAGGGTGACAAGATCAAATTGTCGGACCCGAAGCGTCCCGACGAGGTTGGGAAAGTGGACAATCCGAGGTACTGTCACTACCATCGGTTTGTCGGACATCCAACTAAGGACTGCTACGTCCTTAAAAACTACATCCAGCGCATGATCAATGCGGATGTTATCTCCGTCGACTACGAGGAGAAAACGGTCTCGGCCAACCTGGTGTCACTCCAATTTGGCACCTTGCCGCCAACTACAACATAAGATGGCATCGTCCCCATCCCTAAGGCGACAATGGAGGTGGTCAATCTATCACCTACTCGTGACAACGTGAGAGGACTCATCCCACTAACCACATCTCGGGGAGACGTCTTATGGGTTCACCCTGATCTCGTCTCTGAGGTTACTCAACCGGAGGTACGCTCTGCCTCCAAAACTAAGGACAGGAAGATCAAGTCTTGCCGCATGGTCTCTTCCTCTGCGGAAGAGGCACTTCCTGTACAGACGCGTTCACATCAGAACGCCCAACCTGACGAAGCTGCCATCGAGGTGGTGCCTCCTTGTACCGTCCCTGCTGCCCAGGAAGAGGGCCCATCTAAGCCCCCAGCAGCCAATAAGCAGAAGCATGTAGAGGCCCGTTTCAACAAGCCTCTGCGAAAGGATAATGCTTCGGGGCTAGCCAAGCCCCATAACTTCGACATACTGGCACAACTTGCCAGTACTCCTGCCCGCCTATCTCTGTTTGAGCTCCTTCGTCTTTCCAAGGATACTCGTGAAGCTCTCTGTGAAGCCCTGAAGGATGCTGAGTCCTTCATCAGTCAGGTCAAGCAGCCTGAGGATGCTCCGACTACATGTGCGCACTGTCATTGTGCGGATGAAGTTATCCCCAACATAACCTTCACCCAACAAGACATGCTGCTCAAGCACAACCGACACAACAGGTCGCTGTATTATACAGGGTATATCTGTTCCGTCAAGGTGAAGCAGATTAAGATCGATCCGGGATCTTCCTGTAAACCCCCAATATTTTATAATTATTTTAGTGTTTTAAAAATAATTTATTCGATATTATTTGGAATTAATGTGGTAATTGGTATATTCATAATTATAGATATATATTATATGTATAATTGTGCTTGATATTTTTTTAATTGTTAATAAATATAGTCTTCAATTATTAAAAATATTTTGTTACGTATTAAAAAATTTATAGGATTTTTTATAATTTTATTCATATATATATATATATATATATATATATATATATATAGTTATATATATAAAATTAGTTATTAAAAAAAAGAAGAAGTGATAACAGTGGCCTCGGCCACACCCAGGAAAGGGGGGCGGGCCAGCCTAGGTTGGCAAGTTTCAGAGCTTGTTTTTGTAAAAAAAAAAATAACATAAAGGGGGAGGGGAGCAGCCCACGTGGGACCGGTCCACCTCCACCCGAGAACCCCCAAAGCAGGGGAGTTAGTAGCAGCTGCTGCAAGCCTTTGAACACGAGCCCCCTTTATAACTATTACTAATATGAATCGAAGACGGAACGACGGTGGATATATAACTCACATCGAACCAAACCCTAACTCCTTCCCATCTCCTCTCTACCTCGATCCCAAGGCCGCCACCTTCACGCGCACACCCCCGACCATTCGCCGACGTCGGGATCGCCGGAGAACTGCTCGCAGACGACCGGAAAACAGAGAATACTCTGTTTGGTTCAGAACTCAGGTACCCATCTTTCGATTCAAAGTTCTTTGCATCCGTTCAACAAAAATTTGATCTATCGAATGCTGTGCGTAGTAGACATAACACCCTCAAAACCTTTTCTGGTAGAATCGAGCGAAACCCCATATATCGCTCGGTATTTCGAACCCAAATTCTCGAAAAACTGTCGGAACAGAATAGTTTTAGGGCAGTCCAAACCCCCGACTTGGAAGCCGATTTTTGAATCAAATACTGAGGATTTCAACCAACCAATTGAAAACAGTCATTTACAATATAACCAAGAGTAGAACGCAACTTATGGATCGAAGTTTTGGTTAATATGTAGGAAAAAATCTGTAAGTGAAGTTGTCGGAAAAACTGGTTTCTAAATCATAAAAACATATGGAAATTGTCCGATACGACGTACGCCCCGACAAATCGGGCGACGTGGTCGTGCACTATACGCATCAAAAGGCGCGTATGGACGTTACCGACGTGTGGGAACTGACGGAACTCAATTTCGTCGTGCGTGCGCGACGAAATCAACGCGTATCCGTCGAGATACCCCCGTATCGGCATTTTGCAAACTTCCCCATAACTTCGTGTACAGTCATCGAATCGAGACAAAACTTGCGCCAACAGGCCCGGATCGAAATTCTGGTCCTGTGTGCCAAGTTTGGTTCGATTCTGAGAAGGTCGAATCGGAACCCATTTTTGGCGGGCCCGCGACCCACTCAAACGGGCGATTTTGTGCACGGCTCATCGGAATCCAAAACTGGACATACCGTTGAGTTTCTCTCCTCAAACTGAATCCCTAGACATGTAGTTTGACGACTTTAGAGACCATATACTTTGGCACGTGTTTCGGTGCAAAGCGGATCCAACGGCGGATATCGTTTTGACTCAAAATTATGATTTTGCCCCTGTTTCAGAATTTAACTTTTGGACATGCATTTCCTAGGTATATATTCTTCACCGAGATCGTTTTTGATGTTTGTTTCAGCGTTTGGAGTCATCTGTGATTTGTGAGTTTTGTGCTGACACTTGCTACTCTTGGATTTGACCTTCTCACACCGTAGGCAAGATACCTTGCCACCTTACTCTGTGATTATTATATTCTTATTTTCAGTTGTTATTTTCAGCATTTTATTTTGTGATATTTAAACTGTGCGTCCAAGTCACACTTGGGTGCAAGAGACTCTATCGGTCGTTTTTCTTGCTTTAATTATTCTCTTGCATTGACTTAGTTTATTGACCACCCATTGTTGTTGAGGTATTGGTATATCTCATACGGCCTTGACACTTGTTGTATCACATGATGTGAGTCACATGTAGGACACGTTTCCACGTAGTCGGCTGGCCACCGATACGTATGGAGCGTGCGACGGATAGGGGTAACTGCCAATAGAGTTGCATGCTAGAAGACTTGGCGGTTACGAGAGGTACATGTCATTCATGGAGATGATGATACTAGGCATTGGGTAGGGAGAACATTACCTGACGTATGGGCTTCGATTGCACTTCCCTTGTAACCAGAAAGCTCCACTGGAGATACGGGTATGAGCCTCTCAGGTTGGCCACTGTCGTTTTTCAACGTCATGCTCTTGGTCACTAGTGCCCAAGAGGGGACTATACCGGATCCTATATTCAGCCAGCGCTCATGCGTCAAAGGAATGTATCTCAACTGCATATTCACAGTAGAATGGTCAGGAACCCGATTGCATGCATACTTTTCTCTTATTATATTATCACAGTTTATATGGCATGGTGTTTTCTTGTATCTTGCTATGTCCCCTGAGGACCTGGTTATCTCTCCAGGTTTAGACGATTTTCCACAGGAGTACGGAGCGGTATTGGAGCTATCCTACATTGATGACGAGGCAGTGCCTTTTGACTTCTAGTCTATTTCTTATCTGAGACAGTTGTAGACATTATTTTACATCTTATTTCTTTCTATTTTGTGGAGGTTGGACTCCGATCTTGTGAAACTATTTTTTCATGGCTGTTTGGAGTGAGTATGTTCACCCGGCTATCTTTTGATACTCTTATTTATTTATTAGGACTTCATTATCTTCTGTGTTGAGCTGTGATGAGATTAGATATGTTATTCTGGCCTGTGATTATTTTATTTACAGCTTATGTGTATATATAAGGATTCCATATATTGGAGTGTTCTTCGTATATGTGCAGTTGGCATGTTCACGTACTTGGTCCTACGTATTTTGGGACTGGGGCGTTACATGTTTTTGTGGTGGCCCATACAGGTGAACGTTAATATTGTTGGGTTACATAACTGTGCCCAACAAGCCTGCATATAGGAATAGGAATATCTCATCCAGAACTACTACTATCTCTTGACTTCCAATCTTTTCGAAACTTCCTTGATTATTCGATTTACTTTATATCTAATCTTTCCTAATATCAACTTATCTTCTTCGTGCCAACAGTATGAATCTACGAAGCGGACACACTTCTGCCTTGGCCCTCACATCTGGTGAGGAGACTACCCCGGAGGGACAGAATCCTCCCA
The DNA here is from genome assembly GCA_029216955.1 of Iris pallida. NCBI lineage: Eukaryota > Viridiplantae > Streptophyta > Magnoliopsida > Asparagales > Iridaceae > Iris > Iris pallida. The sequence continues at coordinate 48,533,162 of JANAVB010003400.1, read as the reverse complement.
TGACTCCAGCGACACCCTACTAGCCCGGACTGTCGCAGCCTACTACGACACCGACGACGGAGTACCCAGAGATCGCAGCACCCCTAGGCAGCCAGGCTGGACAGACTACTACCATGCCACCGGGAGGGAATGTACCACTGTCTCCACCACCACCATTCCCTCAGCAGTTTCCCTCACAGTCGGAACCTCAGATGCCTCCACCACCGACTGATGGGAGCCCTACTACCCAGTTTATGTATGCCATGTCAGTGGCAGCAGACTGAGCTGATGAGACAGACGATGATGGCAGCTATGGCTAGACCTCCACCACCACCTCCAGTACCAGCACCAGCACCGGCTCTGCATCACTATGAAGGCTCTATCGAGAATTTCACAGATATGAACCCCAAGGCCTTTAGAGGGACGGAGAAGCCATTAGTGGTGTCACAGTAGCTTATTAGTACCGAAAAACTACTGAAGGCATCTCAGTTGCCAGCTCGAGATTGGATGACAGCAATGGACCTACTGTTAGAAGATAATGCTCACCACTGGTGGAAGACGGAAGAGAGACGATTAGGCACTGGGATTACCTGAAAGCAGTTCTATGATGCATTTTATGAGAGATTCTTCCCTATTCATGTTCGAGATGGTCTCTACGACCAGTTCCTCCATCTGAAGCAAGGGAATATGACAGTTGATGAGTATGACTCGGAGTTCAATCGTCTGAGTCGATTTGGTACATGATTGATTCCTACAGAGTTAGAGAAGGCGAGGAGATTTCACTAGGGGCTTGCACCAGAGCACAAGTCTTATACGACTACCCATTCTCGAGTCTCCCATTCAGCTTTCTTGGAAGAAGCTCATGCTCAGGAGATTCTTCGCAAGGAACAGCAGCAGACATCAAGGCGCCATACCCCAGCAGTTACACCAGCCCGAGCTACACAGGGAGGACCTATTAGGAGGACTACAGGACAGTACCAGCAGAGGCACACACCTTATCAGAAGCCCACCTACAACTTTTGCGGGAAGCAGGGGCATATTAGAGATGACTGTCGACTTCGTTTGGGCTTATGTATGAGATGTGGATCAGGACAGCACTTGGCCAGAGATTGTCCTGAGCAGCAGGCTCTAGTTCAGGCACATCAGGCCCAGAGGCCCACAGCCCCAGCACCTCGTCCACCATTGCCACCACAGACAGCTCAGTACCACAAGGCCAGAGCTCAAGGCCCAGGACAGAACCAAGGAAAGGCATTCTCTTTAGCTATTGAGAATGTAGAGACAGAGGCAGAGGTCATAGCAGGTATGGTTTTAGTTGCATCTTTTCTTGCTATTATCTTATTTGATACTGGAGCCACGCATTCATTTATAGCCACTAGTTTTGCCATGAGACACAGCATTCCCATCACACCCTTAGCTAAGAATGTTAAAATCCTCACTGGAGGAGGAGTTGTACTTGTTAGTGGTGTTTGTAGATGTTGTCCTGTAGTGATAAATGGCAGAGAAATGATGGCACGACTTTTTGTATTCCCTATGTCGACATTTGATGTGGTTCTTGGAATGGACTGGTTGAGCCAGCATTTCGCTCTCATCGACTGCCATAGGAGCAGTATTATTTTTAGACCACCGAATGCGGCAGAGTTTGAGTTCACCAAAGAAGACGGAGATAGTTGTGATGCACCCACATCAGGAACACAGATGATGATGCATGACACCCCTCAGCACCCTATCATCACCGAGTTCGAGGATGTATTCCCCGAGGAATTGCCAGGACTACCACCTGACCGAGATATTGAGTTTTCTATTGAGCTTATTCCCAGAGCCGAGCCTATTTCATCTCGAGTATATCGTCTGGCACCCAGGGAGTTGGTAGAGATGAAGACGCAGATTGATGACTTATTAGAGAAGGGATTTATTCGTGCCAGTGCGTCACCATGGGGAGCACCCATTCTTTTCGTGCCTAAGAAAGATGGGACAATGTGCATGTGCATTGACTACAGAGCGTTGAATGCAGTGACGGTGAAGAACAAGTATCCCTTGCCGCGTATAGATGATTTATTCGATCAACTGAGTAGGGCAAAAGTATTCTCCAAGATTGAATTACGATGGACTATCACCAATTGAAGGTTCGGAAGGAAGATATTGCCAAGACGGCCTTTCGATCGAGGTATGGACAGTACGAGTTCTTGGTCGTGCCTTTCGATTTGACCAATGCTCCCGCAGTTTTTATGAATTTAATGAACAAGATCTTTCACCAGTACTTGGACAAATTTGTAGTAGTCTTTATAGACGATATCTTGATTTACTCCAAGAGTCAAGAGGAGCATGAGCAGCATCTACGGATAGTTTTAGGAACATTCAGGAATGAGAGACTCTTTGCGAAGCTTAGCAAGTGTGATTTCTTTCTCAAGGAGGTATCATTCCTTGGTCATATTGTTACGGGCGATGATATATCTGTAGACCCAGAG
>JANAVB010003400.1:48465718-48525718 GCA_029216955.1 Iris pallida | reverse complement strand
TGTAGACATTATTTTACATCTCATTTCTTTCTATTTTGCGGAGGTTGGACTCCGATCTTGTGAGACTATTTTTTCATAGCTGTTTGGAGTGAGTATGTTCACCCGGCTATCTTTTGATACTCTTATTTATTTATTTGGACTTCATTATCTTCTGTGTTGAGCTGTGATGAGATTAGATATGTTATTCTGGCCTGTGATTATTTTATTTACAGCTTATGTACATATATGAGGATTCCATATATTGGAGTGTTCTTCGTATATGTGGAGCTGGCATGTTCACGTACTTGGTCCTACGTATTTTGGGACTGGGGTGTCCTCAGCATCATTCCGAAGACGCTGCTCTCAACACTGGAGATCACAATGTACCGACTGGCGCCTTCCAATACAACAATCAGTAGCTTCAATACTAGCAAAAGCGAGCCGCTGGGCAAGATACGGCTAAAGTGTCATATCGGTAACCTCAGAACCAAGGTGACTTGCTATGTCGTGGATGCCGATGTCAACTACAACCTCCTACTGGGTCGTCCGTGACTGCATGAGTACATGGTGGTGCCATCTACACTCCACCAATGTATGAAATATGTGTCCACCAATGACATCATCCAGACGGAGTTCGCAGACATTGACCCTTTCAAGGGGGTCGAAGCCTACTTCACTGATTCTACCTTGTACAAATCACCCGACGAGGAGGAAGCCAATGATGCTGACGATGAAGCAGAAACGGCAGCAGAGCCCGACATAGAGCCAGAGATAATTCCCGACGCTCCTTTAAAAATTTGACCCAAAGGGAAGCCGCCTCAGACGTTGCCTCCCATGAACATCAAGCTACCTAGAAAAGTACCAACTGCTCCGGGTAGAACACCTACTGAAGCTCCCTTGAAGATATGACTCAAGGGAAAACCGCCCCAAACATCGGCTCCCCTTGTGGCAAAACTACAGGGGAATGCACCAATCACCGAAGGCACAGTTGAGGCACCTCTGAAGGTGCGTCTTAAGGGCAAACCACCGCAATCATCTGTCTTATCCAAGCTGCCGGAGAAGGCCCACATAGCCCTCTCGGACCCTAAGATCAAAGCTGTGGTGGACTCTCCCGATCCAACCCCAGTACTCACAGATGAAGAGTTAGGGGAATATATCTCTGCTGATGTAGATGCACCCTCTCTGGACAATGTAATCCCGCGGGACAAAATCTCGTGTTTCATCAAGAATAGAGTGTCTTTTAATTATTCTAGTCTTCCACATTGGAATGCCATGTATACATTAGATAATGCTCTACGGTCGTTGCAAACACAAATAACGACCGTCTATCATGTAAATCGAGTTGTCCCGTCCGAAGGGGTCTGTTTTGTAGTCCCACCGCGGAATCGAGACGAAGAATCTATCATCTTCGACAAAGTCGAGCGTCATCAAGACCTCCCGCCACTCGAGCAAGAACCAGATACCGGCAGAATACAAGTCTATCGGTACACGGACAAGGCAAAGTACCTCATCCAAAAGATGGATTACGACCTAAAAAGCAACAAAGGCCTGAATTACGGCAAGGGTCGACGTCTTCCTCTCCGGCTTCCAACACCTAATGGGAAGTCGCAGGACTACTATCATCGAACTCGACGGGGGGTGGGCTATGTCACGCCGCCGTCAACTCCAGAGAGTTCGGAGGCAGAAGAGGTAGAACATTCTCGTTCATCCGAAGCATCAACTTGGGATTCCGATACCAGTATCGGATCAGTCTTCAAGAAAGTGCTATCAGTCAACATGACATCTGCACAACCTCAAGAAGATGAAGGCGAAGACCAAATGCCAGAATTTTTCGAAGAAGAACCCTGGGCTCAACGCCTAGGAGAACAGTGGGAGTCTCGTTTTGAATTACGCGAACCCACTACCGAAGACGAAGTCGAGCAGATCGACCTTGGGGATGGATCTTCTTCCAAACCCATCTTCATCAGCAAAAGCTTAAAAGGAGAAGACCGGAAATCTTTAATCCAGCTGGCTAAAGAATATATCGATGTCTTCGCCTGGAGCTACGAAGACATGCCGGGACTTGATCCCCAGATCGCGATGCATAGGCTTAACATCTTACCTGATGCCAAGCCTATAAAACAACAACAGCGACATTTTCGTCCTGACATCATGAACGCTATCGATCATGAAGTAGACAAACTCCTGACCAGCGGATTTATTCGTGAAGAACAACACCCGGATTGGGTGGCCAACGTCGTTCCTGTCACCAAGAAGAATGGGAAGATACGAGTCTGTATCGACTTCAGGGATCTCAACACTGCTTGTCCGAAGGACGAATTCCTGCTTCCAATCACTGACGTGATGATCGACAACACATGTGGCTTCGAACGCATGTCTTTCATGGACGGGTATTCGGGCTACAACCAGATCAAGATGTTTCCCGATGACGTAAAACACACGTCATTCAGGACTCCGAAGGGGGTTTTCTGCTACACAGTGGTGCCCTTCGGCTTGAAGAACGCCGGTACGACATACCAACGAGCTATGAGCACCATCTTCCGTTAGCATCTTCGCAAGACAGTCGAATGCTATGTTGATGACATCGCAGTCAAGAGCCGTCTCAAAGGAGATTACCTACAAGTCTTAAGACAGTCTTCGATCTCATGCGAGTACATCAACTCAAGATGAACCCCGCTAAATCCTTCCTCGGGGTTTCTAGCGGAAAGTTCTTGGGCTTCATTATCACGGCAAAAGGCATTCATGTCGATCCCGAGAAGACCAAAGCCATCCTTGACATGGACCCTCCGAAGAACCTCCGAGAACTTCGAGGCCTGCAAGGGCGTCTGGCATACATCCGGAGGTTTATAGCAAACCTTTCCGAAAAATGTCAACCCTTCACCCAGCTCATAAAGAAGGGGGTCTCTTACGTCTGGACAGAGGAATGCCAAAAAGCTTTTGACGATATCAAGGCTTACTTGACGAACCCGTCAGTCCTGGTGGCACCCATCGCCGACAAACCATTTCTCCTCTACGTCCGTGCCATGGATCATTCCTTTGGCGCTCTGCTGGCTCAGAACAGCGATACAGGCTATGAGCAAGCTATCTACTACCTCAGTAGAACACTGATCGGGGCCGAACACCGGTACAACCCCATTGAAAAAGAGTGTTTGACTTTGGTATTTGCCATCTAGAAGACTCGCCATTATGTCTCGGGCCAGACAATTCATGTCATCTCCCGAGTCAATCCACTCAGAGTTCTCATAACGAAGCCAGGGTCATTAAACTCCCGGCTAGCTACGTGGGCAATCCTGTTAACGCTATACAACATGGTGTTCGTTCCACAAAAATCCGTCAAGGGTCAGGCTCTGGCCAACTTTTTAGCTGCACACCCCATCCCAGAGTCCTCAAGACTCTATGAAGACATCCCGGATGAGGTCCAAGAATCAAACGTCATCGAAGAAAGCTCCTTCTGGCGGATATTTTTCGATGGCGCTTCAAGAACAGGCTCCAAAGGCTAAATCATCGCAGGAATGGGGGTAGTCCTAGTCTTCCCCGATCAGCTGATCATCCAGCGTACCTACTTCCTTTCGAAGCCGTGCTCCAACAATGTTGCTGAGTACAACGCTCTCATCATAGGACTCCAGCTGGCACAACAGTTGGGGGTGGATCATCTGGAAGCCTACGGCGACTCAAAACTCGTCGTTAACCAGATCAGAGGGCAATACGAAGTTCGCCATGAAGATCTAATTCCTTACCATGAAGTTACATTGAACATCATTTCAACCTTCACCAAGTTCTTCATCGAACATGTACCTCGTTTACAAAATTTGGAGGCTAATGCTCTGGCTGGCCTCGCAGCCTCATTGGCAGCACCCCTCGGGACTCAACACTACGTCACGGTAGTTGGTCGAGACTTGGTCTGTCCCAAAAACAACCTTTGCTCACAAATGGCCCATGCCATGTCAACAAGTGCTGGTGTTAATGTCCGAGATTGGAGGTTCTCGTTCATCGACTTCGCTGTCTACGGAATTCTTCCAGAGGACCCGAAAGAAGCTGTCTTAGTCAGGAGGTGTCACCTTCGGTTCCCGTATTTCGTATTCCTGTGCGCATTTGGAATTTTCTTGAATTTTCTGGTAATTATTTTCCTGTATTTCCCGTATTTGGCCTTGGGCCGACTTTATTAACTTATTGGTTTGCATTACGGATTTGGGTTTGATTTTTATTTTATTTTATTTTATTATTATTATTATTATTTCATAGGAGATGGGCCCTTGGAGGGTTCGGCCTGGCTTGCTTTGGTCGAAATTGCTATGGATCACTTTAACCTACACTATCCCTTACCTCCACCACACCACCACCCATTAATAACCTTACCTACCATTCTCTCTCTTCATTAACATCAACACCACCAGCATCCTCTTCTTCTTCTTCCTCTTAAAACCCTTTAACTCCACCATAGGCAAGTGCATCTTGCCATCAAAAGAAAAGAAACCATGATTCTTCTTGTTCGAAAGTTTTGTTTAGCTAGTTTAGAACAATATTAGAACTTGGAATTTCTTGATTTGAAGCATGGATCTCTCTAGATCTAACTTTTCATTAATCTCGGTTTTCCTTGAAATTCATTTAATAAACTTTGATTTGGATGGTTTTTGAGGTTTCTATGTTGTGGAGAATTAAGTTTTATACAACTTTAGTCTTTACGAAATCTGATTTCGTTTTAAAATGAGAAAGTTATGGATTTTGCAAGTTTTAGAGGTTGGGTTCTTCCTCTCAGCTAGAGGTAGGAGAAGAACTCCTCCTTTTCCTTTGTTGGCAACACCAGTGGTGTTACGCCATGCGGTTGCAGCTGCTACGCGTGCTGCCAGCGGCCAGCGCTTTACGCGAGCGGCTCTGCGCGTGTGGGGGCGCCCCCTCCTCCTTTTCCCCTCTGCGCAGCCTCTACGCAAGCAGCGGGCCCCTAGCTCTACGCGGCAGCCGCTGCAGCCTCTACGCAAGCAGTGGGCCCCTTTTTCTCGCTGCATTACGCGCGCGCGCTCTGCGCGTGTGGGGCCCTCTCCCGTTCCCAGCTGCTGGCGCCAGCGTGGGGCCCTCCCCTTTTAGCTGTGCGCGGGAGCAGCACCTCCTCTACGCACGTCCACGTGCGTGGCCCCCCCCTTTTTCTCGCTGCCTTACGCGCGCGCTCTGCGCGTGTGGCCCCCCCTTGTTTCAGCCGCCATTTTGCATGTGGGTCCCTCTCCCGTTCCATTGCGCGCTTGCCCCTGTTCCCTTACGCGAGCCGCCCAAGGCCTTACGCGCGCGCTCTTCTGTTTGCCTTACTCCCCCATGATTTTAATGTTTTCTCTGGGATTCTCCATTTGGTATTATTGGAGCTTTTGATGTTTAATGTCCACTACATCACTTGATTGGGCTTGACATGCTTGGACACAAATTGGAGTTTTTTTTTTTGACTTGTTATTTTTCTTCAACCTGCAACTTGTAAACCGACCTGATGACTTGAACATGACTTGGCAACATGTAACTCGACAAGAGACCATGACCTGATGAATTGATAATTTGGGCTACTGTGGTAGGCTCACCTGACTTGCTACTTGACATGACACCGTGGGTGTGCATCCTGTGCTTGCTTAATCTACTTGTCCAGTCTTGCATCATGTCTAGGACGTGATCCCCTGGGTACCACGGCAAGGGACTCACACTAAAATTGGACTAGGTAATGAGTAGACCAAATTAGAACATGGAGGATTCCCGGTCACAGGCAGTCTCGTTATCTGGAGGCATTAATGGACTTGTAGCTTGCCGATGAGTAGAGCACATTTCCAGCACACTGTCATGTGTTGCACCTCTAAGTCACCTAAGGGTACATCTGTCTCCCGGGCGATGTACCCACCTATACTCTCAACCCGCGGAAGGATAACTGGATGGTCTGCAGGGCTTGGGATTTGGAATTCTCATTGCATCTTGTTAGTAACTAGGCTTGTGAAAATCCTAGTTAGTTAACGTAGTAAGCCGTAGACTTGCGTGGCCGTGGTGAAATGGATGTTGTCCAGCCTTGTTCTAAGGCCTGGTCTAGCTCCTGTAACCTGTCTTGTCCTGTACTTGCTTGCTTTTAATTACCTTAACAATAAATAGGCAGAGGCGAGATGCTATTCAGGCGAAGGGTTACAACCCCGGTCTTGTTTGGTTTAAGGGTCGTAGCCTGGCTTCCGGAATTTGCTTTACGACTCTAGTCATTTATGGACCTGTTGTACTTTTAACATTGTATCTTTTCTTCTGTCTTTTATGTTCTGCCATGCTGGCTTTTGTTCTTATTTTCGTGGCCCCCTTGTGGCACTCGCTCTTTCTGGGGTCTGACCCAGCTGGTTTTGTGTGGCCAGATTTCGGAGCAGCACCCGAGGATCTACCGCACCTCCAGCCCAATGGTGACGACTAGAAGAAACCGAGGCTTCGAGTGGGTTTTCTTTTTGTTTCACCCACTTATATGTAAATTAATTATTCTTTGTGGCGTTGCCGACGAGCACCTGTTAGCTCGTATGTACAATTTTTGATGTTGTAAACATGATGAACATATCCTAGGGTTGATCATGTAAGATGTACTCTTTGCTAGTCCTGACATTTTGTAAGACTAGCTAGCTACTTGATCATCCAATATGTAATATTTGGGACGCCTTGTATTTGTATTTGACGATCAATTATCTTATAATAATAACACTTGCTTGAGATTGAGACAATAGGATTTACTTGACCATAAGAGACTGCTGGCATGTAGTTAACCCTCACATTCTAGACAGCCGTGACCGTATGTCGAAGTGGTATACACTTCTATGTACGTAGCTGGCTGTGTCTGTCCCCCGCTCTCCGGTATCCCGGTTGTGGGGCGTGACATGAGGCGTTCCCTTTGATTCTATTACGATACAGCTACTAAAATGCTATACCGACGCTCCTACGATGGACTTCTCCTTCGATGTTTATCCAACGAAGAGGCAGCCGAAGCCCTTCGAGAAGCTCACAATGGAACCTACGGGGCCCATCAACCTGGCCCTAAGTTGCAGGATCGACTGCGATGCATGGGCTATTACTGGCCAACCATGGCAGCCGACGCTGTCGACTATGCTAAAAAGTGCCATGCGTGCCAGCTTCACGCTGACTTCATCCATACACCGTCTGAACCACTACATCCTACGGTCGCCTCCTGGCCCTTTGAAACCTGGGGTATGGATATTGTAGGACCAATCACCCCTCCTTCATCAAGGGGACACCGCTTCATCCTAGCCATCACCGACTACTTTTCCAAATGGACAGAAGCAGTTCCAATGGCGGAAGTGAAGAGCTCTAGGGTGGTCAGCTTCATCAAGCACCATGTCATCTACCGTTTCGAGGTACCTCGGAGGATTATCCACGATAACGGTCCTCAGTTCATTAGTCATGTTTTCAGCAGATTCTGTGACAAGAATCGCATTCAAAACGTGGCATCAACCGCCTACAATCCGGCAGCAAACGGATTGGCCGAGGCATTCAAGAAGACTATCATCAGGCTATTCAAAAAGGTCGTGTCATCCAACAAACGCGACTGGAATGAAAAGCTCGGCGAATGCCTTTGGGCCTACCGCACAACGGTATGGACCCTGATAGGCAACACACCATTCTCCCTGGTCTACGGAAGCGAAGCGGTACTGCCTCTCGAGATCTAGATACCCTCACTCCGTGTAGAGATCACAAATCAACTAACATAGGAAGCCAATCAACGTCGCCGTCTGCGAGAATGGGAGGCACTTGACGAAAAATATCTCCTAGCTCAACAGCGCATCGAACTCTATCAAGCCCGTATATCACAGGCTTTCAACAAGAAGGTCAAGCAGAGGACTTTCCAAGTAGGTGACCTGGTTCTGGCAGTCAGGAGGCCGATGGTGTTGACTCACAAGATAGCAGGAAAGTTCGAGCCCAAGTGGGAGGGACCTTTCATCATAGAGACGGTATACTCAAACGGTGCTTACCGCCTCGCCAAACCCAATGGGGACTTGTTCATGATGCCCATCAACGGCAAGTTCCTAAAGAAGTACTACTCTTGACCTCCTTCAGACATGTACTTCTATCTCCACCCAACAAGGGAGTCTGCGGACCCAATCATCAGGGCTCACATACAATTCCCTTCCACAAAATCTTACGCTTCCGGAACCCAGCTATTCCGTGGCATTCTATTCTCCAGTAGAAGGACAACCACGTCCACATTACCTCTGAGTTGTTCCCCTACACCCTACAAAGTGGAATCTTACACTCCGTAAGACTACGCTACCCATCATGTTTACTACGTCCATATTACCTCAGAGTAAACATCCCGTACAGACAACCCCTGCGTTGTCGTACATTGATCGCAGAACTTCCATGTCCACATTACCTCTGAGTAGTTTTACGTATCCCCCAGAGTCATTCCTACCACGTCCATAACACCTCTGAGTAGGAAGATTCCATCATTTGAATCCCATATTTGCTACGTCCACATCACCTCTGAGCAAACATGTCGGTTCTCTCGAACTTATTATCTGTACCTAAAAAACCAAGGTGCGCAAAAGATAATAGGCCCACACAAATCATCAAGTTCATGACAGTAAAAATGAACACACCACAAAAACTCTGTATTCTTTATTCAAAAGTAAAGGATTACACCCCCAGCAAGAGTTGCAAATTACGCAAAAAAAAGAAAAAGAGATTATAATCCCTAAACATCCCCGGGGTTGGCCGAAAGCTCTTCAATCCGACGCTTCAAGTCTGCCGCCCGAGTCTCTACGGTCGCTAGGACTCGGCATTCGGCTTCTTGACGCATCGTTTCTATGGCCTCAGGAGAAGTGTCATCCTCATGCTTCTCGTCCAACTGTTGCCGTTGCTGGGCCAGGGTAAGAGCCCGGCGGGTGAAAGCTGCTTCCTCCTCCTTAGATGCTACATGTTCAGCCTGGACTCGCTCAGCATCTAATAGAAGTTGGGTCCGCTGGTCTTCAAGGAGGCGAATCTTGGCATCAACCTCTGCTATACTAGCGCCCAACGCAGCTAGCAACTCCACCTTCTCCTGCGTGGACTGAGATAACCTTTCTACCGCAGCCTCACTTTCAGCCATCTCGCATTCCCAGACACCCACGGTGGCCTGATATGAGGACTCAGTCTCAGCGATCAACTTCTCCTTTTTCACGTTTATCAGGGCGGAGAGATCATTTTGCTGGATACACTGAAACTCGGAAAGCAGCTGGTCCAGCTCGGCCACCGAGGCCTCCAGAATCTCGGCTATATGATCATGGCCCTGGTGGGAACGTATCAGACCGATGTGAGGGAGAGCCAGGGTTTTTGCCGTCGCGAAACTCCCATTGGCATCTATCACTGCCGATACGCCCCTCTACAGCATCTTATACACCGCCTCAATAATAAACTTCACATACTCATCTGCATCCGCCAGTACCTGCGGCGTCATAGCAAGAGTTGGGGAGCTGCTCTGGACAGCGGACCGAAAGAAGGCCCGCGGCTTCAGTCTGCGAGGCTGAAACCTCGGCATCAACGGACTCTTCCTCAACAGGGGCTTGACTACTAGCCCGAGGAGCCAAAAGAACAGAAGGAGCCGAGAGAGGCGTCGATATCGTACCCCAAGTAGAAGGAGCAACAGAGGGTTCCAACAAACCCTTACCCTTCTCAAGATCGGAGGGACCACCGACGTCAGGGGCTACCGCATTCGTCCCCAGCACTCTATCAGCAGGACATATGGGACATTCCTCCTCCGGCAGAACAGCAAGATCAGTACTTGTTTTCTGACTCGGCTCCCTTGGAGTCAGGATCGGCGGACGAGTCTCATTTTCACCATCAAATCCCTCCACAGGGATAGAATCTGTCGCTACCTCCCGGTCGACAGCCACCTCAGCCTTCGCTGCTGAGTCTGGGATAGGGCTCGGCAATGCTGCAGTCGACCTCCCCTCATCATGACAAGGAGGGGAATCAACCCTCTCCTCTGTTTCAATCACGTCTGTTGCCCCCGCAACAGGCTCATGCATCTCTGGAGGAACGTCATCTGAAGACGACGAACTCCACTCCACTTCCTCATCTGGAAGCCCCGTGTCTGCTGGACCCTCAACGTCTAAGGCCCCCACGGCGGCTTGTACCATCTCGGGAACTGCTGCATCCTCAGCTTCGCTTCTAACATAGTCTGGAGATACTGGAATCTCCACAACAACGACATCGTCCGGGTTCTCCTCCCCGGAAGACATCACAATCGGCAGAATGCGCTCTTCAGATGAGCCCACCACCTCCTTTGGTCTGCTAGCACCAGATCTTGGAGTACGGGGTCTCCTTTTTAGCGGCTCCTACAAAAAAAAAGCATAGGTCACAAGATGTTGAATCTAACCAGACTATTTGGGACATCCTTACCTCCGCAGGTGCTGAGTCTGATGACACTGTCGGTGACAATGCCTTCTTCTGTCTCTTTGGCACAGAAGAGCCAGCCTCGGTATCAGCACGTCTTTTCGGTTGATCGACCGAGGGCTCTGCCTGACCCCCCGTGGATACGGCAGGGGTACCTCGATAACCCACCTCTGGCGGACGGTACGATCGAGCCTTCGCCAATATGTTCCCAGTCGTCCCTAACTGGGTACCGACAATGAAACTGGTCTCCCGATCATATCCGGGGGGCACGGCGTTCATGACACAGTAAAATTTGGCGGCCGAGAAAAGAATCGATGGCCGCAGATTCTGAACAGGCAGCGTAAAGCGAGCTCCGGTACATCCGGCATTGTAGTAATGCCAAGCTCGTGCACCATCCAACAAACTTCCAGTATACCCCAGGTTGATACTGGGGTTATCCAACATCAACTGAGCATAGCCAAATTATCGTGCAAAATGGCTCGGCAAATACGGTTCCAGGTAATACTGGTTCCTATTCCGGTACACCGGATGGGACGGCCGGATACTTTGCAACCAGCGGAATCCCCACGGAGGCAGAGTGGTGGCATCTTCACCCGAATCCATTAAGTCTTCATTGGCCACAAAACCCAAACAAATGGGACCAACTTTTGTGATCTCCCACCCCTGAAGGTGGGATAAAACTTTCCTACAAACAGGAACACCAGTATGCGACCAGCTCCTCTGGTGGAAACGGCGGAGGAATGCATCTCCGGCCCTGTGGTCTTCTTTCGAGCCCGGACTCATCACATTGGGATGGTGTAAAATTAACCACCCCATCAAATAATGAAACGACAGTTCGGCACGGGAGAAGTTGTCATTCCTACCTCGTTCATGAACCACATTTCTCGTAAATTCTCGTAAACCTCGCAGCAGGTTACACACCATTGCAGGGAGTAGAGCCAGGCGACGGCCAAAAACCAACTTCACAGCTGGCATGATTAGGTTTCGGGTCAGCCTCTCCATAGAGCCTGACCCGCCCGAGAAGACATAATCCCGAAGCCAAATCATCAGATACGCAGCTAACACTGCTTTTGACGACATCCGATGAGTCAGGTGCCAGAAACAGCTATAGGAGCGTTCATCCGACTGCCGGTCCTCGTTTTCTCGGGGATTCTTCTCACTTAACCTGCTCATTTCGGAGAGCACCACGCTACTGGAAAGCGCTGGCGGAGTGGTAAACTGAGAGGGATCCTCCTTGTCTTGCTTAAAGACGTAATCTCTCCAAGCGGTCACATGAGGCTGTGACCCACCCTTATCCCTCTTCTGCATATAATAATGATGACTCGCCACTTCCTTGAAGACGGCCATCATTTCCTCGGCTTTGTCCCCCAGGACTTGGAACTCCTCGTTGGTCGGAAAGTATTCCTCATAAGGTTCTGATCTCCAAGGGAACTTTGACACCTCGTACATTTCATGAAGTGCGAGTCCCAGCTCCACTACCGGAGTGAAGAAAGTCCTGGTCTGGGTATTAAACATCTCCAGAAGCACGAGAAACATATATCTGTTGATGTCGACACCTTCCTGAGTAGCACGGATTGCGGCAGTCAGCCCAATCTCTCGGAGTTCGGTTCGAAACCGTGACAGAATCCAGAGTGTCAGCTTGTCCCATTTGGAAATATAGTGACACCAACCCTCTACCCAAAATTCACCTTTCGGGTACAACCGCTCCAACAACAGCATATGATTTGCAAAAGTCGAAGCGCTAAAAGCAAATGTGTTGATCGGAACGTCACTGTAAATGCTCCCAGGACGGAGAGCCCGCCAGGTGAAAGAAGGCCCAGCCCGCACGGCGGTCAAAGTATCCCTCTGATCGGAGGTAGAGTCGATCTTGATGATGCCTGCCACCGCTCCCCCCTAAGATAGGGTTAGCTCCCAAGACATCCTCCTCTTGGAAGCAAGACGACAGAAAGCCGTCAAAGGCCATTGACGCTCAAGTTGCTTAACAGTCATATGCACCCCCTTTGCTGTAAAGAACCAATCTTTTTTGACCTTTAACACCTTTGCTTCAATAGAAGTAAGACGGTCCCCAAACAGGAACTCAGGCTTCAAGAAAGTCACATTATCAGAAGTGGCAGATTTTAAAACGCCATGCTCCATCATTCGTTGGAGGAACCCATACCGTTGTTCCCGAATTTGAGTCATTCTTTTGGGAGGCTGATCCAGCGTAATGGCAGCTTGGGCAGGGTTTATCACCTCCTTATTATAATCCACTCCCATCTGACAGAAGGTAGCATCCAGAAGCATTTCATTCAAGAACGGGACAACCATCGACACTGGTGGTCGACAAAAGAAGGCAAAGATTCCGATATGTTAGAAACAACAAAAGAATCTGAGCCACGTTCTCATCAAAAGCACATACCCTGAACCAAGGCTCAGGCGCATCTGAAAAGAAGCTTCGGCGCATCATCAGGGTTTAAACCCATGCGCGTCAGTAGTGGAGCTTCGGCGCATCATCAGGGTTTAAACCCACACGCGTCAGCAGTAGAGCTTCGACGCATCATCAGGGTTTAAACCCATACGCGTCAGCAGTGGAGCTTCGGCGCATCATCAGGATTTAAATCCATGCACGTCAGCAGTGGTGCTTCGACGCATCATCAGGGTCTAAACTCATGCACGTCAGCAGTGGAACTTCGACGCATCATCAGGGTCTAAACCCATGCGCGTCAGCAGCGGAGCTTCGGCGCATCATCAGGGTTTAAACCCATGCACGTCAGCAGTGGAGCTTCGGCACATCATCAGGGTTTAAACCCATACGCGTCAGCAGTAGAGCTTCGACGCATCATCAGGGTTTAAACCCATGCGCATCGGCAAAAAAAACCTCAGCACATCATCAGGACTCAAGGTCCATGCGCGTCGGCGTATGTGAGTTCTAAAAAATGGTGCAAAAAGATATGGTAAAGAATGATGAAACCCACCAATCACCGTCGGCCGAACGTCGACGGGCGGCCGGGGGACATCATCCGAGGCAGCCTCTAAAGGCTATTTTCTTTTGCCTCGTCCCCGGCCAGCACCGCCGCGAGGAGTCTTGGAAGCCATTTCTTGTAAGAAAAAAGTTAGAGTTTTTTCAAAAGAAGAACTCTAAAAAAAGAAGAAAGCAAAGTGAGGAAGAACTCTCTCTCTCTCCATCTTACGCTTATTTATAGGCTCAGTCGTACGCATGACGATGAAGTGTGACCTCAGCCGCCGCCTTGGGTTCTGTGTGGTGATAACTGCAAATAAATCCAAAAAGATCATCATTAATCTTCTTGGTTATCGAAGCATTATCATTTGCATTTACTGAGAGGAGCATGCGCCCCATCACTGATGCACGGAGCAATCATGCGCCCGAACAGTCATGCGTCCCGTTGAAAATGCCACAATGCTTCTTATTCAAAGTAATCCAAAACTTGGCAAAAAGTTTTGAAAACTTTGAAGGGGGTCTTGTAGAAGCATGGAATTTCAGGACCAGAAATCCTATGCGCCAAATATTACATGCGCCAGGGAGCTCAGAGGAAGTACTTGGCACAACAAAGCGAAAGTATAGACATTAAAAGAGGATTTTTATTTCATATAAAAGTCTATTACATGTGTAAAAATGAGCTGCACAAAGGAAAATTTCTACAAAGAAAAGACCTTAAGTCTACAGCTAGGCACAGCAACCACCATGCGCTCTCAAACAGGCGCATCTCGCCATGCGCTCTCAGCCAGGCGCATCTCTTCAGCGGCTCAGTTATGCGCATCCCTTCAGCAGCTCAGTTATGAGCCGCCCTTCAGCGTCCCAGTCAGGCGCATCATAAAGTGTCAACATATGCGCCATCAAATACTTCGACTAATGAAGCATTTATTGAGCAGAACGAGGGTGGCAATCAGCCCCTAGCTGGAGGAAGAGCTCTCCAAACTAAGGAAGAGAAAAGCACCGCAAATCAACCTGCGGCTAAAGGAGCAGCTTTCAACCCAACCAGAATGGGCAACACCCACTCTAGCAGGAGGAGGAGCTCTCCCAAAGCCCAAAAAAGATGATCGGGGCACCGCAATTCCGATCTACGTCTCTTCCGGCATAACGGAGACGAGGCTCGAGCATCCCGATCTTTGGATGCAACAGGCACCTTCCGCCTGCCTCAGAAGCCCTCGACTCCGACTTTTGGATATAACAGTCACCTTCAAGTGCATCAATGAAGACAATGCGTCGCATCTTCACCCTCGGGAGCATCTCGTCAACAGAATGTGCTCGGGCAAACAAGTTTATTTCGGGAGGACGTGAGAGAACGAAAAGCAAACCCTCTCCATGCCACTATTTATAGGCCGGGCAAATCAAACCCATGCGCCAAGTGGCTGGCTCTCCGAAATCCCGTGCAATGAATTTACATTAATGGTGATGAACCTGACGCTTCGAATTCAGCCAAGTCAAAAATGGCTATTTAAAGCACTCGAAGCACGTAACAATCAGGCCCATAAGACGTATCATGCAAACGAATGCGCCGGCCAGACCGCGCATCATACTGATGTGCCCATCAACACCAAGCGCCACATAAGGATGCGCCCCCATGCCTCCCCATGCGCCTAGTGGAACGCCGATCGATGCGCCCACTCAATAGCCTATCACTTGTCAAAGAATATTAAATGCTGAAGTCTGACAGAGTTGGCAGCATGTCCTCCGAGGACTGAACGATTGACAGCTTTTTCAGAAGACGAAGCGTCGCCAACGTCAGCATCATCATTACTTTCCTCCGATGATTACAAGCCACGTGGCCGCCCAACCATCTCGTATGCGCCTCTGCAGCCATGCACCTAAATCTCTGCATGCGTCTCAAAAGCCGTACGCCTCAGACTTTTCTCTGATTCCTAAAGACAGAAGTAAAGTCACTACTGAAGCCCCGCATGCGCCTCAAATACCATGCGCCCAGACTGGTTCGTGACTCCTAAAGGTTACGAGACAAAGTCTCGTCATGCGCCCAATCCCAGACGCATCCTATCAGATCACTCCCCACCAAATCCGAGATCTTCGAGCCATGGACCTACGACACGCGTCCTTTGACTTGATTCAGCCTATAAAGGGGTGCTAATCACCCAAGATCTCAGCAAATAAAAGATCCTCTCTATTGCTACGTGTCAGCTCGACCGCAGCCCACAAAGGCAACAGGAAGGGTTCAACTCCTCATTCAGAGCGCATCATCCATGCGCCTCCATCAGCAACCACCACGTGGCGTCCCTGCGTACAGGCGCATCTGACATATGCGTGCATGAGCAGCCAGCCTGCAAAGCTATAAATAGAGGGATCACTTCCTTCTTACGGACAGACATATCACACAACCACCGACATACATATACAGAGAGGCTGATACAGTCACTCAACGTCTTCTTCCTTTCCGCAAGCTCCGGCACCCAGAGCAACTCAGACCTTCAGAGAACCGAGAACCGTCGTCAGATCGTCAACGGAGTCAACGTATTACCACTCGCTCCATCGGCAGAAGGGACCCAGATAAACAAAAATGTACTCCTAGGACTACGTCTAAGTCCTACATTGTAACACTGTTCTATTTGTAATTGAAATTTGCAATCAAAAGATTTTAATAGCAAACATAAGGTGCTTCAAGGATCTCTCATATATTTATTTCACTAACCACTAGATTACCCTTATCTTGAATGCTTCTGTTACTAGAGGTTTACTCCTCCTATCTTGGTATCCTAAAACTAACCAATCTGCTGGCACTTATCAATCACTCTTGGATACTTACCCGTACCTTGGCACCATAACCATATATAATACTTCTACCCTCCAAGACATTGTACACTTGTCACTGCTATCACATGAGTACCATTCTATACATCATACAACACTCTGGTTCATAATCATCCATGCACTCTAATATACTGGTAAAAGCCTCCATACCCATTGAAACTAAATCTCGTGTAAGTTACTTCTCCTTTCTCTGTCCTAAACACTTGTACTCCTGCTCTCCCTGATGGCACGCCCCGACTCGCCGAATCGGTCACCATCGCCTTGACTCGATATAAATCGATCCCCACGGGTCGGGACGTGATGCCGTACAAGTCTTTAATGGACTTGCACAAGGCAAGGATGTGCAATTGGAATTTCTTTTTTGACTCGACGCGTTGAAATTAAACAGTACAGAAAGTTGAAGACATAGCATAGGAAGAAATTTAGCTTTTCATTCATAAGCTTGCAAAGTATGTGCAAGGTCATTTTTACATTACATATGCCGTTGCGGCTACATCTTGAAACACAAAAGAAAAACTCTCGACAAGCTTGCCCTGAAATAATTCTTGTCGTTCTATACATTCACGCCCCTTTATACATTTAAACAAAGCCTTCGATCTGAGTTGGGCTTCAAAATACTTCAAAATAGGAGAGCTTTGTGCCGCCTTTCGTTCTTCAGCTTCAGGTCTAGTCTCGACCTCCTGCAACGCGCTCATTACCTGGGGAGTTAGGGGTTAGCACACTTTTTAGTGGATGGGACGAACCCACTCGTCTAAACCGACACTGCTTACTAAGGATTCTAGCATACGAAGTGATCTTTCTATTTAGAACTATATGAATTGTAGTTCATATCGAAGGCACATTTTAAACGATAACACATAACCAATTTAAAGGCATTCTTACCACGGCCGTGCTCCTTTCCTGCACAAAATATACATGATACTTACCACCTGCACAAGACAATAGGTGAGCATGCAATCTATCCTATATGCGATCATTGGTGATATCGACACCATGAAGGACGATTACGTAGCCTTGTGATGCGCCCTCCAGTCCAGGTAGCGAGCCTAACTGGAGGTCTCGCAATGCCTCGCGCCGAAGCACGATTTCCATAATTTCCTCCTAGTCCAATTCGGTCCTAGGGCTCCGGGTACCGTCTGGAGGAAAGCTCACCTTGTGCACAAGACGTCCTTGACCATGCGAATGTATGAACAGTTTAATATGTATGAAGTAAATTGTATAGCGTAACCATTATCAAATCACATAATCATTCCTACTCGTGCAAGGGTCATTTTCCTCGAAACCGTACGTTCTGATTTAGCATCCCGTAGGCACCAAATTCTCCGAGGCATGATGTACCGCAACCAAGGTTTTCATTGTTGTGTTTTGCATGGCATGAAATATATTTTATCTCTTTCTTAGAACTTTATCTTTCTCTACTTAGTGTGAACCTATCGATTCAGAGTTAACTTCTCTAGGTTGATATATTATCCCGAGCTCTTGATCTTAGTGGCAAGCATACATTCTATTAGTATAATCGATTTGAACGTTGAACTTTAAGAATTTAGTTGGCGGGAAGGAGTAGAAAAGAAGGGGCCGAAGAACCACCCACCTAAGGAGATTGCGCCGAGAGTAGGAGAACGCTTCGCAACGGTCAAGCGTTAGTTACACAAACTCCTGCAATGGCACGAGCATCGAATTAGAACCCTTCCTTCAATCCTTCCTTCGAAATTCCCAAAGACGCATTCAGAAATAGACACGAAAGCACACTATCAAATCCACGCAACATTTCGTTCAGAAAGCCAAAAAAACCAATAAAACCAACGGCAGACGAGTTGCATCGCTCTTTTTAGAGTTCCTTCGCCAAGACGCTGTCTACCGCATCTAGTACTTATTCCAACAGTAGTCGATCCATTAGTTGGACCGGTACTCATATCACTCGTCCAAATCGATTTTATTGATGCCATGGTTTTTGTATACCAAACTCGTCGCCGAGTCAGACTAGCCATCTATGTTCCCGACCATGTCTGACTTGGCACGAGCCTATTCCATAGTGCTTCGCCCCAACGGGTGCGGGGCACTACATAATATACCACTAAGAAAAAGTTTCATCCCGAAACTTAAGAACAAGGGTCTGACCTTCGTCGACGAAAAGTGAAGGGTACTTCTCCTTCATCTTCGCCTCTAGTTCCCACGTCGACTCCTCAACGGAATGGTTGCGCCAAAGTACGCAAACCAAGGACATCGATCGCTCCGCAAGATCTTTTCTTTACGGTCCAAAATTTGTACGGGCTCCTCCGAGTATGATAGATCGGCGCATAGCTCCAACTGATCGAAACTAACCACATGATTTGGGTCATGCACGTACTTCCGAAGTTGGGAGACGTGGAAGACGTCGTGCACTTCGGCCAGAGCAGGAGGTAGCGCGATCCGGTAAGCAACGGTCGCCACTCTTTCGAGGATCTCGAAGGGCCCTACGAATCTCAGACTCAGCTTGCCTTTTACCCCAAATCGCATGACGCCCCGCATCGACGTCACCTTCAGAAACACATGGTCCCCAACCAAGAACTCTAACGGTCGTCGACGAGTATCTGCATAACTCTTTTGTCGACTCTGAGCAATACGGAGCCTATCTCGAATCATACGGACCTTCTCGACGGCTTGTTCGACTAGTTCTGGCCCGAGCACCTGTCGCTCCCCGACTTCGTCCCAGCAAATTGGAGATCAGAACTTCCTCCCGTAAAGCGCCTCGTAGGGAGCCATTTGGATGCTCGATTGATAACTATTGTTGTATGCGAATTTTGCGAGCGGCAAGTGCGTGTCCCAACTAGTCTTCAAATCTATCGTGCACAGACGTAGCATATCCTCCAGGATCTGATTCACTCTTTCTGTCTGGCCATCGGTTTGCGGGTGGTACGCGGAGCTAAGGTTCAACTTAGTACCCAGCGCCGCCTGTAGACTCGTCCAGAAACATGATAAGAATCGCCCGTCTCTGTCCGAAATGATTGTGGTAGGTACCCCGTACAGTCTAACGATCTCGTCGAGATAAATCTGAGCTAACCGATCGACGCTCCATGATGCTTTAATAGCGATAAAATGAGCGGATTTGGTCAAACGATCGACAATGACCCAAATTGCATCATTCTCCCGCGACGTCTTCGGAAGGCCCATGATGAAATCCATAGAGATGTCGTTCTACTTCCATACTGGAATATCGAGGTTCTGTAGCTCCCCGCCTGGTCTTTGATGCTCGGCCTTCACCCGTTGACAAGCAATGCACAGTAACACAAATGTTGCCACGTCTTTCTTCATGCCGTGCCACCAAAAGGTCGTGCGCAGGTCCTTATATATTTTGGTACTCCCGGGGTGCAACGAGTACTTCGCATAATAGGCCTCCGTCAGAATCTCCTTTCTAAGTTCGGCATGGTCCGGCACACATATCCTCCCCTTCATCCGCGTCATTTCGCCCTCGTCCACCATAAAGTCGGTCGCCTTTTCCGTCGAAATCAGCTCACGCATCTTCTTCAGGAATGGGTCGTCCTCCTGTGCGGTACTTATCTTGTTGTGCAAGCTCGACTCAAGGTGCAATTGGGCCAATCGTGCTCCACGGTAACGGATTCGGAGTTCGATACCCATCTCTGCTAAGTCTTGCTGTATGTTATGGTTGATAGACAAGCACCCAGAGAACATTCTACTCAGAGCGTCCGCTACGACGTTTCCCTTACCTGGCGTGTACTCGATAGTCAGATCGTAGTCTTTAATAAGTTCGAGCCAACGCCGCTGCCGTAAGTTCAGGTCCCGTTGAGTGAAGATGTACTTGAGGCTCTTTTGGTCCGTATAGATGCTGCAAGCGACACCATAAAGATAGTGCCGCCATAGCTTCAATACGAACACAATGGCCGCTAACTCTAGATCATGCGTAGGATAATTCTTCTCGTGTTGCTTCAATTATCTCGAAGCAAACGAAATTACCTTATTCCTTTGCATAAGCACGCATCCCAAACCCGTCCGCGATGCATCGCTAAATATTTGAAACCCTTCTGGCCCGTCCGGAAGTGCAAGGATCGGCGTTGAGATGAGCCGTTTCTTCAACTCTTGGAAGGTCGATTCGCAGGCGTCGTTCCACTCGAATGCGACTCCCTTCTGGGTGAGGCGAGTCAGAGGCGACACAATTTTGGCAAAATCTTTCACGAATCTACGGTAGTAGCCTGCCAAGCCCAAGAAACTTCGGATGTCACCTGTTGAGGTTGGCCGCTTCCATTCGACTATTGCTTCAATCTTCTTTAGGTCCACCGTGACGTCTTCAGCTGAGACAACGTACCTAAGGAACGTCACGCTGCTCATCCAGAACTCGCACTTGCTTAGCTTGGCATAAAGTTGGTGTTCACTCAGAGTCTGTAGCACCGTCTTTAAGTGTTCCACGTGCTCGTCCTTGCTCTTCGAATATATGAGAATGTCATCGATGAATACGATGACAAATTTGTATAAGAACGGTCGGAACACCCAGTTCATTAGATCCATGAACGCGACAGAATCGTTGGTCAAGCCGAAGGGCATGACTAAAAATTCGTAGTGACCATATCGAGTTCGGAAGGCAGACTTCAGCACGTCCTCGGACTTGATCTTCAAATGATGGTAGCCTGAGCGAAGATCGATCTTGGAAAATACTGTCGCCCCTTGCAGCTGGTCAAACAAATCGTCTATCCTTAGTAACGGGTACTTGTTTCGTACCGTGGCTTTGTTGAGTTCCCGATAATCGATGCAAAGCCGTATCGATCCATCCTTCTTCTTTATAAACAACACTGGGGTACCCCACGGGGAGACACTAGGGCGAATATATCTGCGATTTAGCAACTCTTGTAGTTTTGCTTTCAGTTCTTTCAGCTCTGCCGGCGCCATTCTATAAGGTGCTTTGGATATCGGTCGGGTGTCCGGGAAGGTGTCGATGCTGAATTCTATCTCTCGGTCCGGCGGCATCCCTGGCAACTCGTTTGGGAACACATCAGAAAATTCTGCCACGACTTCAGTCTGGGCCGTGCTTGCAATCTCCGTTCTCGTGTCTCGAACTGATGCTAGGTACCCGCTACACCCAGAATGCAACATACGCCTTGCCGAAATTGCCGATATCATCATTGCTGCCTTTGATGCTGCTCCGCACGAATAGGAGAACTCGGTTTCGCCCGAAAGGCGGAACACAACTCTCTTCTCCGCGCACTCGATCGTTGCGTGGCATGCACCCAACCAATCCATGCCGAAGATTATATCGTACTCCTTGATGTCGAGGACGATAACTTCCAAGGATAGATTCCTCCCTCCGATGCAGATGTAACCATCCCTACAAATTTGAGTGGCAGGCATATCTACTCCCGATGGATTGCTAACGCTAAGATTCATATCTAAAAGTTGCATAGGTAGTTCATTCTCTTTTACAAAGTCGGCAGATATGAAACTATGTGTAGCACCCGAATCGAACAATACTCTAGTAGGCATATTTTTATAGAGTAGTATACCTGTCACGACAGTATTGGACGTAAAAGCTTCATCCCGAGTCAGTGCGTAGACTCGGCCTTGCACCCTTGGCGATTTTGTGGGTTCACGGGCACCGCGTTTGCGCCATGGACGGGAGGCGCCCTGTTCTGGTTCTGGACGTCCCTTGGTGGATGTTGGTTCGCCCTTCCCATGCGATAATCTACTGCCTTGTGACCTAGCTGGCCACACTTGAAGCATCCCCCTCGGCAATCGACCGCCAGATGTCCCATCTTGCTGCAGCGATGGCACCGTACGCCTGGGTGAGGCCCCCGATACTCGGACGTGTTCTGGCGCTTTGGCGCACCAGATCCTCCCGCGCCGTGAGGACGCTTGTTGAAGTTGTTGCGGATGCTTGATCCGCCCTACTGCGATGCTTGACCGAAGATCCGTTCACTATCAAGGGCGGCGTTATATGATTTCCTGTACGTCTGGCATCTCTCGTTCATGACGTCCTGACGTAAATCATGATTCAGGCCTTGCTGGAAGCGCTCACACCATTCCTCCGTGTTCGACAGAAAGGCCCCGACAAACTTCACAAGCTTCGCGAACTTTGCATCGTAATCTTCAACAGACAAGTTTCCTTGCTTCAAGGACATGAATTCCTCTTCCTTCTATCGACGAAGGGTACAAGGGATGTATTGCTCGAGGAAGGCCAGTTTGAACGTCTCCTACGAGATCTTGGTGTTGGGGTTGGCCTCTTGGAGTTCCTGTTTCTTCTCCTCCCAGCAGTCGTAGGTCCTCAAGTTGAGCTGCAACACTGCGCACCCGACTCTCTTGGACCCCTTGATGATGAGGAGATTGAACAGACCCTCAATCTTCACTAGCTACCCTATGACTTCGTCAGGCTCTACTTGACCGTTGAATTCAGGCGGGTTTATCTTCTTGAACTTGGTCATCTTGAGCAGGGAGGAGGAAGACATATGTTTTGTCTTTACGGGTTGTACTTCTTCTTCGGACATGACGGTCGTCGAGTTCTGTTGAGTCGCTATGGTGCTCACGATCCGGGTCAGGGCCTCTATTTGCTTTTGTTGGGCGCTGATTTGGACCTGGATATGTTCTTGTAGCTGTCGTTACTGCATCTCCGACTGGCGTTGTTGGAGTTCCATGAGGCGTAGTAGTCGCGCCATGGCAGATTCGCTAGGCGTCGCGCCTTCGGTGCTATCTGTGCTAATCAATGTGGCATTGACAGCAGGGACACCCAGTCCTTCCGACATTCCTACAAAATCGAGCAAACCCGTTAGTATTCTCAAAATATCTACGGGCTTATATGTATGGGACGATTATTTCAGGCCGTATATGTCGAAAAGCATAGTTTTGAAAAATTGCAACGGCATCTAAAAGAAAATATTTTGAAAGGTCCGAGGTGTGAACCGAGCTCTGATACCAACTTGTCACGCCCCGACCCGCCGAATCGGTCGCCATCGCCTTGACTCGATATAAATCGATCCCCACGGGTCGGGGCGTGATGCCGTGCAAGTCTTTAATGGACTTACACAAGGCGAGGATGTGCAATTGGAATTTCTTTTTTGACTCGACGCGTTGAAATTAAACAGTACAGAGAGTTGAAGACATAGCATAGGAAGAAATTTAGCTTTTCATTCATAAGCTTGCAAAGTATGTGCAAGGTCATTTTTACATTACATATACCGTTGCTGCTACATCTTGAAACACAAAAAAAAAACTCTCGACAAGCTTGCCCTGAAATAATCCTTGTCGTTCCATACATTCACGCCCCTTTATACATTTGAACAAAGCCTTCGATCTGAGTTGGGCTTCAAAATACTTCAAAATAGGAGGGCTTCGTGCCGCCTCCCATTCTTCAGCTTCAGGTCTAGTCTCGAGCTCCCGCAGCGTGCTCGTTACCTGGGGAGTTGGGGGTTAGCACACTTGCTAGTGGATGGGACGAACCCACTCTGTCACGACCCGCTCCCAATTTTGGGATACGAGTACGTGGCCAAGTCCAGCCTACGTCGCAGCATCGGCGGTAGTACGCTGTCTATGATAACAATGGTCCACAACAAGCACAACACGCATATATATCATCCACAACTAAGCCAGTAATCATCACCAAAATATTTAATAGTCTCAATATTATAAATATGAAAGAATCCACTACAACTCAGAAAGTCTCGGGAACAAACCCGGATAATAGAAAATAAAATAGACAACTAACTCCATAACTATAACTACTAACTGATACGAATCCATAAGGAAGAAAATATGCTAATTCGCATCAGTGCTGGAACCGGGTACGCCAGTGACATCAGTGTCTCCAACATACTCACCGTAGACCTCGGGACAAATCTCTTCGTCTAAAGCTGAAAAATAGTTATCCAGTCAGGATTGGAACAAGTACAAGTCTAAACCAACATGATACAAGTACAATATAAAGTAATAAAACACTAAACATGGAAAGTAAGAATCAATGGAAATAATGAACAATATGAACAAGAAATCATGAGATGGAAGAAACTGATAAGGAAAGTAACAATCATGAAAAGTAAAGAGACTCATGTAACCACTCGTAGTGCACGTGTCGTGAGAAGTACAACGTTCCTACACATGGACGGCTTGGGCGAACGATGAGGTTATAAGGCCCGCCCCCGTAAACGGGAGAGTTGCCAACGATACCATCTGGGCTTTGTCCACGTGCCTAGTAATTGTACCCCTCCAATATCCATACCTCACAATCACGAAAATACGATCACGATAAAGATCAAGATAACAATGAGAAAACATGATCAATAGTCAAACACTCAACTCTCGTGTGTGTAACAGTCAAGACACAGAAGATAGCATGTATAAGTGAAATACGACAATATAAAGTAAATGCACATGAAGGTGTCAACAAGTACTTGCCTGAACTCTTGGATGAATTGATTTCACAAGTTGAAGACAATATGAACTCCGGCCTAGAAGCTATCAAATCAAGCCATCATCCCACGAACCCCGTCGTACAAACAACCACAAGTTAGATCAACGATTCCCACTCTAAAAATCCTAGAAAGTGGCTAATGGTTTAAACTAATTAATACTATTTTAATCCTAGAATAAATTATCTAAAATCCTATTTTATCCTATTTAATTCTGAAATAACAATCTACACACAAATATTTGGCCAAGGAAAGTCACGGTTCCAAATTCGGGACCCGTGGCACGCAAACCGAGACATACTGTTGACTTAATAGT
Organism: Iris pallida; assembly: GCA_029216955.1. Classification (NCBI taxonomy): domain Eukaryota; kingdom Viridiplantae; phylum Streptophyta; class Magnoliopsida; order Asparagales; family Iridaceae; genus Iris; species Iris pallida. Next base: position 48,500,910 of record JANAVB010003400.1, on the reverse strand, counting down.
CAAACATTATGAATTCAAAGTTTGAGTGTGCAACATGATAGATTTCAGCACCATGAGTGCACTGAAATCGACCGTGCCGCAAAATCACGATTTGGTCAAAAGTTATCGCCATTATGGCTAACTATGACCAAATCGATGAACCGTTGACCAAATCTGACTTCTATAAACAAAATAAAATACTAGATGAAAATCTAAATTTCTGGAAAAATTATATGTTTTAGGGCTCGGTGTCAGCCTTCCAAAACTTCAAACGGATCGCAAAACGGAGTTCGATATTGCTCGGAATCTCGAAAACCGTGCACGTGTTGATTTTTGGACAACCGACACTCAAATAATTCTTCAGAAATTCGAGGACAAAATACCAGAAAATAAATTATATAATCAGAAACCTAACCTCAATACGCTTCCAACAAAAAAAACGGCACGCAAAAAGGACGTCTAGATCAACGGCAATCGCTCCGCGAAGTCGAAGATCCCAAACAAACTCTCCCACTAAAGCTGCTGAATAAAAAATAGGGTTTCGGAATAACCTAATAACTAATATATATATATAGAGAGAGTCGGCGGCTAGCTTTAAGCGGCTGGGGACACGTGGCAGCATCCTGTGCCTCCCGCCCAGATCCGATGGTCCATAATGGAGCCGGCTTGGGCGGCTAATCCGAGTTCGGCTCGGATTAGTAATCCGGCTCGGAGACCGAGCTCCCCCGCCCCCCTCTCACTGACGCGTGGGCCCGCCCGCTCCGCTTTCAGCGGCTGACGGGTGGCCCCCCCCCGCTGCTGACTGGGTAATATATTAAAATAGGTTTTTAAATGCAGAAAATTAAATAAAAAATTCCAAAAAAAATCCTAAAAATTCCAAATAAATCCCAGAAAATTCCTAAAAATTCCTAGAAAAATATAGAAAATATTTTAAATGTTCTAGAGCCTAAATAAATTCTTTGGCCTCAAAATACCCTCGGGTGCTCTCACAGTAAATCCTAGAAGCTTAGAAAATTAATAAAATCATATATAAAAATTATCTAAAAATCTCCTAAAAATCTAAGAAATTCTAAAATAGTAAAATGATACTCTAAAGGCTGCATGGGGACTCTGGAGACCATATATGTCCTACTTTTACTATACTTAAGCTATAGGCTTAGGTACGCACCCTTGTGATCCCAATTCAAATTCCTAATTGCCTACGATTCAAACCATCATATAAATGATAATAATAAACAAAATAAAAGAAAATGATCTCTAAAATAAAAAAAAATTCGGGAGACAAGTGCTACAAACTATCCCCCTTAAAAATTTTTGTCCTCAAAAATCAAAACATCACAAATAGTATAGCATAATACCTAACTCTTACAAGCAATAATTTCTTAAGCTAAGTCACGGTGTGATAACGGCTAGGAACATAAGGGGACTAACAACTAACTAAGCATGCATACCAACTAAAACTAAAGAAGGCTTTCAATGAAACATATTTAAGTTACCTATGTCTTGGGGTTGAGTCACAGCCACAAATGCTTGTCCTTGACGTTGTGCTCCTCCAGATTGCTGTTGTGAAACTGGCCTATGAGCTGGTGCTACGGGGCATTCTCGCACTTGGTGGTCTGGTGCTCCACAAAGGAGACAAAGTCCTAACCTCCTCCTACAAAGGTCTTCCTTGTGTCCTTCTTTTCCACAATAATTATACTTAGGCTTGGGTGGGATAGGCTGCTGTTGTGGCTGGGATGATACCACCCTAGTTGGAGGTTGATGCTGGATTTGAAGGGTCTTTTGAGAATTATTAGGACGTTTTGATGATTCTTGATTACTACCATCTCTACCTCTCTTTTGGGAAGCTACCTTCTGCCTTAGAATAGATTCTTGACGCCTAGCTGCATTCAAGATATCTATATAGGATGTTGGGTCTACTGACGCTGTCAAACTCTGCAACTTGTAATTTAACCCAGAATGGAACTTTTCTGCCTTTTCTTCTTCTGTGGAGACGAGAGTAGGAGCAAAGCGGCTCAAACGACTGAATTCTGCATCATATTCATCCACCGTCATGCTCTCCTGCTCCAGTCGTATGAACTGATCCCGTAACTCCTTCCGAACTGTCATAGGGAAGAATGGTGTTGAAGAGGTCCGTAAACTCTTTCCATGACACATTCTTGCCCAACCGTCTTTCTTGTGCAGCCCACCAATGATGTGCATTGTCCTTGAGCTGCAACTTCACTGCTTTTATCCATTTCTCCGGTGGTAGCTCCGATGCCTCCAGTAGTGTCTCTATCTCCACTAGCCAGTTGGTGACTTCTATAGGTTTCTCCGAGCCAGTAAAGGGAGGTGGGTTCATCTTGCGAAACCCATCAATAGTACCCACACGATCTTGTCGTGTTTCTACGCTTCTCTCTAGAACATCTGCATGTCTCTGCTGAGTCTCCATCATGCCTTGGAGTAACGTAAGGAGATGAGCTCCATCTACAGTTATTCCTTGGGTTGGGGCTGTTGGTGGTGGGGGTGGAAGATCCTCAGCGCTAACCCTATCTTGTTGATGATTAGAAGGCTCTACGAACTCAGTACTCTCTGCTGTCGATCCCTCGGGTTCGGGAGTAGCATAGGGGTTAGCTACCCTTTTCCCTTTACGGATCGCACTGCGCCTTGTATCAACCATTGCGAACTAAAAGGAAAGAAAGGATATGGTTAGAACGGTAGATACAAACATATCGAAGAAATCACGGACGGAATCAAGCAGGATGCAAATTAAGAGACAATAAGATCCTAAGATAAAATAGACTCATAAGGTTGGAGATCCTATTTATGGATGATATAACCTCCTAACTTCAAATCTATTCGCAGGCTCGTAGTAGTACAGCTAACTTAAGCACTACCACGAGTTCGCAGTCTTTTGCGAAATTGGACCTGCATGGGCCACCATAAAAACTTGTCACGACCCGCTCCCAATTTTGGGATACGAGTACATGGCCAAGTCCAGCCTACGCCGCAGCATCGGCGGTAGTACGCTGTCTATGATAACAATGGTCCACAACAAGCACAACACGCATATATATCATCCACAACTAAGCCAGTAATCATCACCAAAATATTTAATAGTCTCAATATTATAAATATGAAAGAATCCACTACAACTCAGAAAGTCTCGGGAACAAATCCGGATAATAGAAAATAAAATAGACAACTAACTCCATAACTATAACTACTAACTAATGCGAATCCATAAGGAAGAAAATATGCTAATTCGCATCAGTGCTGGAACCGGGTACGCCAGTGACATCAGTGTCTCCAACATACTCACCGTAGACCTCGGGACAAATCTCTTCATCTAAAGCTGAAAAATAGTTATCCAGTCAGGATTGGAACAAGTACAAGTCTAAACCAACATGATACAAGTACAATATAAAGTAATAAAACACTAAACATGGAAAGTAAGAATCAATGGAAATAATGAACAATATGAACAAGAAATCATGAGATGGAAGAAACTGATAAGGAAAGTAACAATCATGAAAAGTAAAGAGACTCATGTAACCACTCGTAGTGCACGTGTCGTGAGAAGTACAACGTTCCTACACATGGATGGCTTGGGCGAACGATGAGGTTATAAGGCCCACCCCCGTAAACGGGAGAGTTGCCAACGATACCATCTGGGCTTTGTCCACGTGCCTAGTAATTGTACCCCTCCAATATCCATACCTCACAATCACGAAAATACGATCACGATAAAGATCAAGATAACAATGAGAAAACATGATCAATAGTCAAACACTCAACTCTCGTGTGTGTAACAGTCAAGACACAGAAGATAGCATGTATAAGTGAAATACGACAATATAAAGTAAATGCACATGAAGGTGTCAACAAGTACTTGCCTGAACTCTTGGATGAATTGATTTCACAAGTTGAAGACAATATGAACTCCGGCCTAGAAGCTATCAAATCAAGCCATCATCCCACGAACCCCGTCGCACAAACAACCACAAGTTAGATCAACGATTCCCACTCTAAAAATCCTAGAAAGTGGCTAATGGTTTAAACTAATTAATACTATTTTAATCCTGGAATAAATTATCTAAAATCCTATTTTATCCTATTTAATTCTGAAATAACAATCTACACACAAATATTTGGCCAAGGAAAGTCACGGTTCCAAATTCGGGACCCGTGGCACACAAACCGAGACATACTGTTGACTTAATAGTCAAACATTATGAATTCAAAGTTTGAGTGTGCAACATGATAGATTTCAGCGCCATGAGTGCACTGAAATCGACCGTGCCGCAAAATCACGATTTGGTCAAAAGTTATCGCCATTATGGCTAACTATGACCAAATCGATGAACCGTTGACCAAATCTGACTTCTATAAACAAAATAAAATACTAGATGAAAATCTGAATTTCTGGAAAAATTATATGTTTTAGGGCTCGGTGTCAGCCTTCCAAAACTTCAAACGGATCGCAAAACGGAGTTCGGGATTAGTAATCCGGCTCGGAGACCGAGCTCCCCCGCCCCCCTCTCACTGACGCGTGGGCCCGCCCGCTCGGCTTTCAGCGGCTGACGGGTGGCCCCCCCCACTGCTGACTGGGTAATATATTAAAATAGGTTTTTAAATGCAGAAAATTAAATAAAAAATTCCAAAAAAAATCCTAAAAATTCTAAATAAATCCCAGAAAATTCCTAAAAATTCCTAAAAAAATATAGAAAATATTTTAAATGTTCTAGAGCCTAAATAAATTCTTTGGCCTCAAAATACCCTCGGGTGCTCTCACAGTAAATCCTAGAAGCTTAGAAAATTAATAAAATCATATATAAAAATTATCTAAAAATCTCCTAAAAATCTAAGAAATTCTAAAATAGTAAAATGATACTCTAAAGGCTGCATGGGGACTCTGGAGACCATATATGTCCTACTTTTACTATACTTAAGCTATAGGCTTAGGTACGCACCCTTGTGATCCCAATTCAAATTCCTAATTACCTACGATTCAAACCATCATATAAATGATAATAATAAACAAAATAAAAAAAATGATCTCTAAAATAAAAAAAAATTCGGGAGACAAGTGCTACACACTCGTCTAAACCGACACTGCTTATTAAGGATTCTAGCATACGAAGTGATCTTTCTATTTAGAACTATATGAATTGTAGTTCATATCGAAGGCACATTTTAAACGATAACACATAACCAATTTAAAGGCATTCTTACCACGGCCGTGCTCCTTTCCTGCACAAAATATACATGATATTTACCACCTGCACAAGACAATAGGTGAGCATGCAATCTATCCTATATACGGTCATTGGTGATATCGATACCATAAAGGATGATTACGTAGCCTTGCGACGTGCCCTCCAGTCCAGGTAGCGAGCCTAACTGGAGGTCTCGTAATGCCTCGCGCCGAAGCACGATTTCCATAATTTCCTCCTAGGCCGATTCGGTCCCAGGTCCCCGGATACCGTCTCGAGGAAAGCTCACCTTGTGCACAAGACGTCCTTGACCATACGAATGTATGAACAGTTTAATATGTATGAAGTAAATTGTAAAGCGTAACCATTATCAAATGGCATAATCATTCCTACTCGTGCAAGGGTCCTTTTCCTCGAAACCGTACATTCTGATTTAGCATCCCGTAGGCACCAAATTCTCTGAGGCATGATGTACCGCAACCAAGGTTTTCATCGTTGTGTTTTGCATGGCATGAAATATATTTTATCTCTTTCTTAGAACTTTATCTTTCTCTACTTAGTGTGAACCTATCGATTCAGAGTTAACTTCTCTAGGTTGATATATTATCCCGAGCTCTTGATCTTAGTGGCAAGCATACATTCTATTAGTATAATCGATTTGAACGTTGAACTTTAAGAATTTAGTTGGCGGGAAGGAGTAGAAAAGAAGGGGCCGAAGAACCACCCACCTAAGAAGATTACGCCGAGAGTAGGAGAACGCTTCGCGATGGTCAAGCGTTAGTTATACGAACTCCTGCAATGGCATAAGCATCGAATGAGAACCCTTCCTTCAATCCTTCCTTCGAAATTTCCAAAGACGCATTCAGAAATCGACGCGAAAGCACACTATTAAATCCACGCAATATTTCGTTCAGAAAGCCAAGAAAACTAATAAAACCAACGGCAGACGAGTTGCGTCGCTCTTTTTAGAGTTCCTTCGCCAAGACGCCGCCTACCGCATCTAGGACTTATTCCAACAGTAGTTGATCCATTAGTTGGACCGGTACTCATATCACTCGTCCAAATCGATTTTATTGATGCCATGGTTTTTGTATACCAAACTCGTCGCCGAGTCAGACTAGCCATCTATGTTCCCGACCATGTCTGACTTGGCACAAGCCTATTTTATAGTGCTTCGCCCCAACGGGAGCGGGACACTACATAATATACCACTAAGAAAAAGTTTCGTCCCGAAGCTTAAGAACAAGGGTCTGACCTTCGTCGGCGAAAAGTGAAGGGTACTTCTCCTTCATCTTCGCCTCTAGTTCCCACGTCGACTCCTCAACAGAATGGTTGTGCCAGAGTACGCGAACCAAGGACATCGATCGCTCCGCAGGATCTTTTCTTTACGGTCCAAAATTTGTACGGGCTCCTCCGAGTATGATAGATCAGCGCGTAGCTCCAACTGATCGAAACTAACCACATGATTTGGGTCATGCACGTACTTCCGAAGTTGGGAGACATGGAAGACGTCGTGCACTTCGGCCAGGACAGGAGGTAGCGCGATCCGGTAAGCAACGATCGCCACTCTTTCGAGGATGTCGAAGGACCCTACGAATCTCGGACTCAGCTTGCCTTTTACCTCGAATCGCATGATGCCCCGCATCGGCGTCACCTTCAGAAACACATGGTCCCCAACCAAGAACTCTAACGATCGTCGACGAGTATCTGCATAACTCTTTTGTCGACTCTGAGCAATACAGAGCCTATCTCGAATCATACGGACCTTCTCGACGGCTTGTTCGACTAGTTCTGGCCCGAGCACCTGTCGCTCCCCGACTTCGTCCCAGTAAATTAGAGATCAGAACTTCCTCCCGTAAAGCGCCTCGTAGGGAGCCATTTGGATGCTCGATTGATAACTGTTGTTGTATGCAAATTTCGCGAGCGGCAAGTGCGTGTCCCAACTAGTCTTCAAATCTATCGTGCACAGACGTAGCATATCCTCCAGGATCTGATTCACTCTTTCTGTCTGGCCATCGGTTTGCGGGTGGTACACGGAGCTAAGGTTCAACTTAGTACCCAGCGCCGCCTGTAGACTCGTCCAGAAACGTGATAAGAATCGCCCGTCTCTGTCCGAAATAATTGTGGCAGGTACCCCGTGCAGTCTAACGATCTCGTCGAGATAAATCTGAGCTAACCGATCGACGCTCCATGATGCTTTAATAGCGATGAAATGAGCGAATTTGGTCAAACGATCGACAATGACCCAAATTGCATTATTCCCCCGCGACGTCTTCGGAAGGCCCATGATGAAATCCATAGAGATGTCGTTCTACTTCCATACTGGAATATCGAGGTTCTGTAGCTCCCTGCCTGGTCTTTGATGCTCGGCCTTCACCCGTTGACAGGCAATGCACTGTAACACAAATGTTGCCACGTCTTTCTTCATGCCGTGCCACCAAAAGGTCGTGCGCAGGTCCTTATACATTTTGGTACTCCCGGGGTGCAACGAGTACTTCGCATAATAGGCCTCCGTCAGAATCTCCTTTCTAAGTTCGACATGGTCCGACACACATATCCTCCCCTTCATCCGCGTCATTCCGCCCTCGTCCACCACAAAGTCGGTCGCCTTTTTCGTTGAAATCAGCTCACGCTTGTTCTTCAGGAATGGGTCGTCCTCCTGTGCGGTACTTATCTTGTTGTGCAAGCTCGACTCAAGGTGCAATTGGGCCAATCGTGCTCCACAGTAACGGATTCGGAGTTCGATACCCATCTCTGCCAAGTCTCGCTGTATGTTATGGTTGATAGACAAGCACCCAGCGAACATTCTACTCAGAGCGTCCGGTATGACGTTTTCCTTACCTGGCGTGTACTCGATAGTCAGATCGTAGTCTTTAATAAGTTCGAGCCAACGCCGCTGCCGTAAGTTTAGGTCCCGTTGAGTGAAGATGTACTTGAGGCTCTTATGGTTCGTATAGATGCTGCAAGCGACACCATAAAGATAGTACCGCCATAGCTTCAATACGAACACAATGGCCGCTAACTCTAGATCATGCGTAGGATAATTCTTCTCGTGTTGCTTCAATTGTCTCGAAGCAAACGAAATCACCTTATCCCTTTGTATAAGCACGCATCCCAAACCCGTCCGCGATGCATCGCTAAATATTTGAAACCCTTCTGGCCCGTCCGGAAGTACAAGGATCGACACTGAGATGAGCCGTTTCTTCAACTCTTGGAAGGTCGATTCGCAGGCGTCGTTCCACTCGAATGCGACTCCCTTCTGGGTGAGGTGAGTCAGAGGCGACACAATTTTGGCAAAATCTTTCACGAATCTACGGTAGTAGCCTGCCAAGCCCAGGAAACTGTTGGAGTGGGTGGGGTTCCCAACCTATGTGGAGAAGACCCCGGAGTGCGACGAGCGCCGTCCGATATCGGAGAAGCTCGGGAAGTAGGCGACGGAGTTGCTGCTGTTGCTGCTGGAGCTGCTGGAAGCAGGGGATCCGAGTTCGGGCCGAACTCGGTCCCATGGCGAGTTCGGGCCGAACTCGGTCTGGCCGTTCCAGGGTTTGGCCAGTAGGTGCTGGTTGCCCCACACAGAGTTCTGGCCGAACTCTGTGTCGTCGGGGGCTGAAGCGATTTTTTGGATGAGTTTTCATCATTGGATCTAATCCAACGGTCCAGGTTGGTTGCAGGATTAGGGAGATATATTGAGTTTTCTCAACCCTAATTCATTATCGTATTATCGCATTGGACAACACAAGTTTGAGAGAGAAGGAGGCAAGAGTGCCATTACAACTTCGGAGAAGAAGACGGAGGATCGAAGGTCCTTTTCGAAGGAGATCGTGTTTCGGGTAATCTCTACTCGTCGTTCTCGTTCTTCGTAGCCTTGTGATCATTGTTCTTGTCTCTGAGTGTTGTGGGGATCCGATTTGGATCGGAAGGAGTTTGTAGAGGGTGTAATTCTTCTATTCCATTAGTGGAGGCTTCTCATGGTTGGACTCCGATTGTCCCGTGGTTTTTCCCGCAAGGGTTTCCACGTCAAAAATTCTCTGTGTCTGCGTGGTTGTTTTTGTGTGCTTGTTTTTGGGTTCGTGCGTTGTTTGCTCGGTCCTCTCGCAGGTACTCTCCGGTTTGGGGAAAGGTTTCCGCGCTTCTTTCCCAACATAGTGGTATCAGAGCTTTGGGTTCAAAAGGTGTCAGGAGTTGACAGAGGAACCAGAGAGGAGAGATGGACGCGAAGCCGGTGCGCATGGTAAACCTTAATGGCACAAACTATCATTATTGGCAGAGCAAGATAAAGGATTTGCTATTTGTCAAGAAGCTGCATCTACGTGTGTTTGCATCCGAGAGGCCCAGTGATAAATCCGAGGAGGACTGGAAGTTCGAGCACATACAGGTGTGTGGGTACATACGGCAGTTTGTTGATGAGAACGTGTACAACCACGTTGCCAATATTGAGCACGCGAAGACGTTGTGGGATAAGCTGGAATCCTTGTATACGAAGAAGACCGGGGTAAACAAGTTGTTCCTGATCCGAACGATGATGGGTCTGCGGTACAAGGATGGAGCGTCTATTACGGATCACTTGAGTGATTTTCAGGGCGTGGTTGACCAGCTATCTTCTATGGGAGTCAAGTTCGACGACGAAGTTCAGGGACTGTGGCTGCTGTGTACCTTGCCAGACTCGTGGGAGACCGTACGAGTATCTATGATCGCTTCTGCTCCAGAGGGCGTGGTCAGTCTGGAGTTTGCCAAGAGCGGGGTGTTGAATGAAGAGATACGGAGACGTTCTCAGGGCACTTCATCCACATCCTACCACTCAGAGGCACTTGTTTCAGAGAGCCGCGGAAGGGGCAAAAGCAGGAGTCCAGGTGGTGGCAGAGACAAGAGCAGGGGGAAGTCCAAGGGTCGGTACGAGGACTCAGAGTGTTATCATTGCGGTAAGAAGGGCCATATCAAGCGGAATTGTTTTGCTTGGAAGAAGGAGAAGAAGGGCGACAAGGGGAAGCAAGAAGAGAACACTACAGCGGCGGCCTCGGTACATGGAGGCGATGTGATCGTCGTAGGTGATGAGGTCATTACTAACCTCGCCTGCGATGACAATTCTTGGCTGGTGGACTCAGGGGCTTCAGCACATGTATCTCACAATAGGGCACTGTTTGCCACTTACACGACAGGCGACTGTGGCGTGTTGAAGATGGGCAACGGAGATGTGTCGAAGGTGGTTGCCATTGGAGATGTGCATTTGAGAACGAAGACGGGTGCGGTTCTTGTTCTCAAGGATGTTCGTCATGTCCCTGATATCCATTTCAACCTGGTGTCGGTTGGAAGGTTGGATGACAAGGGATTCTTCAGTCTCTTCGGGAATAGTCAGTGGAAGCTTTCCAGAGGTTCGATGGTGATTGCCAGAGGAAGCAAGAAGTCCGGTCTCTACTATATGGAGGGGAGCGCAGAGGGGGCACAGGAGGTGAACGCCGTCAGTGACGCGTCTACCGAGTTGTGGCACAGGCGGCTCGGCCATATCAGCGAGAAGGGGATGAGCTACTTGGTGAACAGGAAAGTGATTCCGGGGCTCAAGTCTACAAAGTTGGAGAAATGCACGCACTGTTTGGCTGGGAAGCAAAGTAGGGTGTCTTTCCAGAGTCACCCAAGTTCGAGGAAGCCGGCGTTGCTCGAGTTGATTCACTCGGATGTCTGCGGTCCTATGAAGGTAAAATCTCTTGGTGGTGCTTCTTACTTTGTGACTTTCATTGATGACTGTTCCAGGAAGGTTTGGGTCTATGCCTTAAAGACCAAGGATCAGGTGCTGCCTACTTTCAAGGAGTTTCAGGCCTCCGTTGAAAGGGAGACGGGCAAGAAGTTATTGTGTGTTCGGTCCGACAATGGCGGCGAATACATCGGTCCCTTTGATGCGTATTGCAGAGAGCAAGGGATACGACACCAGAAGACTCCGCTAAAGACACCTCAGCTCAATGGTGTAGCGGAGCGCATGAACAGGACACTGATGGAGAGGGTGCGGTGTTTGCTGTCAGAAGCAAATTTGCCGGGCAGTTATTGGGGTGAGGCTCTTCTCACAGCTGCTTATATTATTAATTTGTCTCCTAGTGCTCCTTTGCAGGGTGATGTGCCTGACAAAGTATGGAACGGCAAAGAGCCGTCATACAATCACCTGCGGGCGTTTGGTTGTAAAGCCTTCGTGCATGTACCGAAGGACGAGAGGACCAAACTTGAGCCGAAGACGAGGCGATGCGTCTTTGTCGGCTATGGTCGGGATAAGTTTGGCTATAGACTCTACGACCCAGTGGAAGGAAAGCTCTACAGAAGCAGGGACGTGGTGTTCGTCGAGGATCAGACCATGACCAACACTCAGGATTCCGAGACGCCTTCTGAGGCTGAGGAATTGCCTGAGTTAGAGTCATTTCGCTTCGAGCAGTTTCCAGAGGACATCGCAGAGGATCCAGTTATGGGGGAGCCGGTACATGGAGTTGCTCCCAACCTTGATCATCAGCCTGCTGATGGTGGTCAGGGTGTCCCTCAAGAGGATGAGCATGCCGGAGAGGTAGTTCCTGAAGGGGAGGAGGCTGTCGGAATACAGCCAGCACCAGTGGCTCCACTGAGAAGGAGCAACAGGGATCGTCGACCATCTACGAGATACTCGCCGGATGAGTATGTGCTACTGACTGACGGGGAAGAGCCCGAAAGTTTCGCAGAGGCTATGGAAGACGAACACAGGCATGAGTGGATGGTGGCTATGCAGGAGGAGATGAGTTCCTTGCACACCAATTCCACTTATGATCTGGTACGGTTGCCAAAGGGCAAGAAGGCTTTGAAGAATCGATGGGTGTTCAGAGTGAAGCAGACGGATGATGCTACTCGCCCTCGATACAAAGCGAGGCTGGTAGTCAAGGGCTACGGTCAGCGGAAAGGCGTGGATTATGATGAAATCTTTTTGCCTGTCGTCAAGCATTCGTCTATTCGGGTGGTGCTAGCATTAGCAGCCAGTTTTGACTTGGGGGTCGAGCAGATGGACGTGAAGACGGCATTCCTCCACGGTGATCTTGAGGAGGAGTTGTACATGGAGCAGCCGGAGGGATTCTGTGAGAAGGGCAAGTCACATTTGGTCTGCCGGTTGAAGAAGAGCTTGTATGGTCTGAAGCAGGCTCCGAGGCAGTGGTACAGAAAGTTTGAGTCATTTATGGGGGAGCATGGTTATGCACGGACGACGTCGGACCATTGTGCATTTGTGAGGTATTTTGCCGATGATGATTTTATCATCTTATTGCTCTATGTTGATGATATGCTATTAGTGGGTCGGAATGCCACTAGGATAGCGGAGTTGAAGCGCCAGCTGGGCGCGGCCTTCTCTATGAAGGATTTGGGCGCAGTGAAGACTATTCTTGGGATGGAGATCAGCCGAGAGAGAGAGTCCAAGCTGCTACACTTGTCCCAAAAGAAGTACATTCACCGGGTACTTCAGCGTTTCGGGATGGACGGGTCGAAGAAAGTGAGTTCCCCCCTCGCGGCTCACTTTAAGTTTACTGAGGAGCAGTGTCCATCTACCGAGGACGAAAAGGAAGATATGGAGCGGGTTCCATATGCTTCAGCTGTGGGAAGCCTTATGTATGCCATGGTGTGTACGAGGCCAGATATTGCTCATGCAGTTGGTACGGTTAGCAGGTATCTTTCGAATCCTGGAAGGGTACACTGGAGTGCGGTCAAGTGGATTCAACGATATCTTCAGGGCACTGCTGGTTGGAGACTTTCCTTTGGTGGTGACGAGCCGAAGCTGGTTGGGTATACCGACGCTGATATGGCTGGAGATGTAGACACGAGGCGATCGACTTCGGGCTACGTGATGATGTTTACGGGAGGAGCAGTATCGTGGCAGTCGCGGTTGCAGAAGTGTGTTGCCTTGTCGACGACAGAGGCAGAGTACACTGCGGCGACGGAGGCTTGCAAGGAGCTGTTGTGGATGAAGAAGCTGTTACAGGAAATGGGACTGAAGCAAGAGCAGTATACTTTGCTTTGCGACAGTCAGAGTGTTATCCATCTTGTGAAGAATCAGACGTTTCATAGCCGGTCCAAGCACATCGAGACCCGGTATCATTGGATACGGGATGTGGTTGAGAAGAAGGACGCGGAGCTTGAGAAGGTGCATACAGATGACAACGGAGCTGATATGTTCACGAAGATTCTACCAAGAGGGAAGTTTGAGTACTGTAGGCAGGTCGTCGGGATGACGACGTCCTCCCCATAGTTGTGAAGGGGGAGATTTGTTGGAGTGGGTGGGGTTCCCAACCTATGTGGAGAAGACCCCGGAGTGCGACGAGCGCCGTCCGATATCGGAGAAGCTCGGGAAGTAGGCGACGGAGTTGCTGCTGTTGCTGCTGGAGCTGCTGGAAGCAGGGGATCCGAGTTCGGGCCGAACTCGGTCCCATGGCGAGTTCGGGCCGAACTCGGTCTGGCCGTTCCAGGGTTTGGCCAGTAGGTGCTGGTTGCCCCACACAGAGTTCTGGCCGAACTCTGTGTCGTCGGGGGCTGAAGCGATTTTTTGGATGAGTTTTCATCATTGGATCTAATCCAACGGTCCAGGTTGGTTGCGGGATTAGGGAGATATATTGAGTTTTCTCAACCCTAATTCATTATCGTATTATCGCATTGGACAACACAAGTTTGAGAGAGAAGGAGGCAAGAGTGCCATTGCAACTTCGGAGAAGAAGACGGAGGATCGAAGGTCGTTTTCGAAGGAGATCGTGTTTCGGGTAATCTCTACTCGTCGTTCTCGTTCTTCGTAGCCTTGTGATCATTGTTCTTATCTCTGAGTGTTGTGGGGATCCGATTTGGATCGGGAGGAGTTTGTAGAGGGTGTAATTCTTCTATTCTATTAGTGGAGGCTTCTCAGGGTTGGACTCCGATCGTCCCGTGGTTTTTCCCGCAAGGGTTTCCACGTCAAAAATTCTCTGTGTCTGCGTGGTTGTTTTTGTGTGCTTGTTTTTGGGTTCGTGCGTTGTTTGCTCGGTCCTCTCGCAGGTACTCTCCGGTTTGGGGAAAGGTTTTCGCGCTTCTTTCCCAACAGAAACTTCGGATGTCGCCTGTTAAGGTTGGCCGCTTCCATTCGACTATTGCTTCAATCTTCTTTAGGTCCACCGTGACGCCTTCAGCTGAGACAACGTGTCCAAGGAACGTCACGCTGCTCATCCAGAACTCGCACTTGCTTAGCTTGGCATAAAGTTGGAGTTCACGCAGAGTCTGTAGTACCGTCTTCAAGTGTTCCACGTGCTCGTCCTTGCTCTTCGAATATATGAGAATGTCATCGATGAATACGATGACAAATTTGTCTATGAACGGTCGGAACACTCGGTTCATTAGATCCATGAATGCGGCAGGAGCGTTGGTCAAGCCGAAGGGCATGACTAGAAATTCGTAGTGACCATATCGAGTTCGAAAGGCGGACTTCGGCACGTCCTCGGACTTGATCTTCAATTGATGGTAGCCTGAGCGAAGATCGATCTTGGAAAACACCGTCGCCCCTTGTAGCTGGTCAAACAAATCGTCTATCCTCAGTAACGGGTACTTGTTTCGTACCGTGGCTTTGTTGAGTTCCCGATAATCGATGCAAAGCCGCATCGATCCATCCTTCTTCTTTACAAACAACACTGGGGTACCCCACGGGAAGACACTAGGGCGAATATATCTGCGATCTAGCAACTCTTGTAGTTGTGCTTTCAGTTCCTTCAGCTCTGCCGGCGCCATTCTATAAGGTGCTTTGGATATCGGTCGGGTGTCCGGGAAGGTGTCGATGCTAAATTCTATCTCTCGGTCCGGCGGCATCCCTGGCAACTCGTCTGGGAACACATCAAAAAATTCTGCCACGACTTCAGTCTGGACCATGCTTACAATCTCCGTTCTCGTGTCTCAAACTGATGCTAGGTACCCGCTGCACCCAGAATGCAACATACGCCTTGCCAAAATTGTCGATATCATTATTGCTGCCTTTGATGCTGCTCCGTACGAATATGAGAACTCGGTTTCGCCCGGAAGACGGAACACAACTCTCTTCTCCGTGCACGCGATCGTTGCGTGGCATGCACCCAACCAATCCATGCCGAAGATTATATCGTACTCCTTGACGTCGAGGACGATAACTTCCAAGGATAGATTCCTCCCTCCGATGCAGATGTAACCATCCCTATAAATTTGAGTGGCAGGTATATCTACTCCCGATGGAGTGCTAACGCTAAGATTCATATCTAAAAGTTGTATAGGTAGTTGATTCTCTTTTACAAAATCGGCAGATATGAAACTATGCGTAGCACCCGAATCGAACAATACTCTAGTAGGCATATTTTATAGAGTAGTATACCTGTCACGACAGTATCGGACGCAAAAGCTTCGTCCCGAGTCAGTGCGTAGACTCGGCCTTGCGCCCTTGGCGATTTTGTGGGTTCACGGGCACCGCGTTTGCGCCATGGACGGGAGGCACCCTGTTCTGGTTCTGGACGTCCTTTGGTGGATGTTGGTTCGCCCTTCCCATGCGATAATCTACTGCCTTGTGACCTAGCTGGCCACACTTGAAGCATCCCCCTCGGCAATCGACCGCCAGATGTCCTATCTTGCTGCAGCGATGGCACCGTACGCCTGGGTGAGGCCCCCGATACTCGGACGTGTTCTGGCGCTTTGGCGCACCAGATCCTCCCGTGTCATGAGGACGCTTGTTGAAGTTGTTGCGGATGCTTGATCCGCCCTTCTGCGACGCTCGACCAAAGATCTGCTCACTATCAAGGGCGACGTTATATGATTTCCTGTACGTCTGGCATCTCTCGTTCATGACGTCCCGACGCAAATCATGATTGAGGCCTTGCTGGAAGCGCTCACACCATACCTCCGTGTTCGACAGAAAGGCCCCGACAAACTTTGCAAGCTTCACGAACTTCGCATCGTAATCTTCAACGTACAAGTTTCCTTGCTTCAAGGACATGAATTCCTCTTTCTTCTATCGACGAAAGGTAGAAGGGATGTATTGCTCGAGGAAGGCCAGTTTGAACGTCTCCTACGCGATCTTGGTGTTGGGGTTGGCCTCTTGGAGTTCCTGTTTCTTCGCCTCCCACCAGTCGTAGGCCCTCAAGTTGAGCTGCAACACTGCGCACCCGACTCTCTTGGACCCCTTGATGCTGAGGAGATTGAACAGACCCTCAATCTTTACTAGCCACCCTATGACTTCGTCAGGCTCTGCTCGACCGTTGAATTCAGGCGGGTTCATCTTCTTAAACTTGGTCATCTTGAGCAGGGAGGAGGAAGACATATGTTTTCTCTTTACGGGTTGCACTTCTTCTTCGGACATGACGGTCGTCGAGTTCTGTTGAGTCGCTATGGTGCTTACGATCCAGGTCAGGGCCTCCATTTGCTTTTGTTGGCGCTGATTTGGACCTGGATCTGTTCTTGTAGCTGTCGTTACTGCATCTCCGACTGGCGTTATTGGAGTTCCATGAGGCGTAGTAGTCGCTCCATGGCAGATTCGCTAGGCGTCGCGCCTTCGGTGCTATCCGTGCTAATCAATGTGGCGTTGACAGTAGGGACACCCAGTCCTTCCGGCATTCCTACAAAATCGAGCAAACCCGTTAGTATTCTCAAAATATCTATGGGCTTATATGTATGGAACGATTATTTCAGGCCGTATATGTCGAAAAGCATAGTTTTAAAAAATCGCAACGGCATCTAAAAGAAAATATTTTGAAAGGTCCGAGGTGTGAACCGAGCTCTGATACCAACTTGTCACGCCCCGACTCGCCGAATCGATCGCCATCGCCTTGACTCGATATAAATCGATCCCCACGGGTCGGGACGTGATGCCGTGCAAGTCTTTAATGGACTTACACAAGGCAAGGATGTGCAATTGGAATTTCCTTTTTGACTCGACGCGTTGAAATTAAACAGTGCAGAGAGTTGAAGACATAGCATAGAAAGAAATTTAGCTTTTCATTCATAAGCTTGCAAAGTATGTGCAAGGTCATTTTTACATTACATATGCCGTTGTTGCTACATCTTGAAACACAAAAGAAAAACTCTCGACAAGCTTGCCCTGAAATAATCCTTGTCGTTCCATACATTCATGCCCCTTTATACATTTGAACAAAGCCTTCGATCTGAGTTGGGCTTCAAAATACTTCAAAATAGGAGCGCTTCGTGCCGCCTCCTATTCTTCAGCTTCAGGTCTAGTCTCGAGCTCCCGCAGCGCGCTCGTTACCTGGGGAGTTGGGGGTTAGCACACTTGCTAGTGGATGGGACGAACCCACTCGTCTAAACCGACACTGCTTATTAAGGATTCTAGCATACGAAGTGATCTTTCTATTTAGAACTATATGAATTGTAGTTCATATCGAAGGCACATTTTAAACGATAACACATAAACAATTTAAAGGCATTCTTACCACGGTCGTGCTCCTTTCCTGTACAAAATATACATGATACTTACCACCTGCACAAGACAATAGGTGAGCATGCAATCTATCATATATACGGTCATTGGTGATATCGTTACCATGAAGGATGATTACGTAGCCTTGCGACGCGCCCTCCAGTCCAAGTAGCGAGCCTAACTGGAGGTCTCGCAATGCCTCATGCCGAAGCACGATTTCCATAATTTCTTCCTAGGCCGATTCGGTCCCAGGGCCCCGGGTACTGTCTCGAGGAAAGCTCACCTTGTGCACAAGTCGTCCTTGACCATGCAAATGTATGAACAGTTTAATATGTATGAAGTAAACTGCATAGCGTAACCATTATCAAATCACATAATCATTCCTACTCGTGCAAGGGTCCTTTTCCCCGAAACCGTACGTTCTGATTTAGCATCCCGCAGGCACCAAATTCTCCGAGGCATGATGTACCGCAACCAAGGTTTTCATCGTTGTGTTTTGCATGGCATGAAATATATTTTAGCTCTTTCTTAGAACTTTATCTTTTCTCTACTTAGTGTGAACCTATCGATTCAGAGTTAACTTCTCTAGGTTGATACATTATCCCGAGCTCTTAATCTTAGTGGCAAGCATACATCCCGTTAGCATCATCGATTTGAACGTTGAACTTTAAGAATTTAGTTGGCGGGAAGGGGTAGAAAAGAAGGGGCCGAAGAACCACCCACCTAAGGAGATTGTGCCGAGAGTAGGAGAACGCATCGCGACGGTCAAGCGTCAATTACACGAACTTCTGCAATGGCACGAGCATCGAATTAGAACCCTTCCTTCAATCCTTCCTTTGAAATTCCCAAAGACGCATTCAGAAATTGACGCAAAAGCACACTATCAAATCCACGCAACAATTCGTTCAGAAAGCCAAGAAAACCAATAAAACCAATGGCAGACGGGTTGCGTCGCTCTCTTTGGAGTTCCTTCGCCAAGACGCTGCCTACCGCATCTAAGACTTATTCCAACAATAGTCGATCTATTAGTTGGACCGGTACTCATATCACTCGTCCAAATCGATTTTATTGATGCCATAGTTTTTGTATACCAAACTCGTCGTCGAGTCAGACTAGCCATCTATGTTCCCGACCATGTCTGACTTGGCACGAGCCTATTACATAGTGCTTCGCCCCAACGGGAGCAGGGCACTACACCTGATACTCTCTTACATGTCTCACCCCAACTTTTTCCTGATACTCCTAACTGATGCTATTATACATAGCAAAACTCATTGACATTATTCTGACTTGCTATATCTAGCATAAGCTATTCATCTCAAAATTGATACACCTGAATACTTGCACTATCTAGGCCCTTGGTGGTAGATACCAACTCAGAACTATACATGTCACATGTACTAAATAACCCAGAATACCAACATGGCACCATTCCACCTTACTAACACGCTACTGCTATCTCTAATACTCATACTATTACTACATGATACTCACGAAACTTCCATACTATACTCATCTTCAATATTATGCAATTCACCCATCACCTATGGTACACTTGTGCACAAAATTCTAGGAACTGTACTTCTTTCCTCCATATATCACCTTCTAACATATCAACAGCTTAGTGGCATACCCTCACTAGGCACACATTCACTCCAACCTGCAGATTTACCTATAACCCATTTTCCATTACTGTTCCTTATAAAATACATACTCAGATTCTTTCCTCTTTACCAAACTTGTCCTTTGCATCCTGCAATTCACTCATCCTCTGCACATCAGGACAATTTCTAATGCTACTGGTATCTGTTATGTCCTGGACTCATCCTCCTTTACTTAACCCTCTACAATCTTTCTCCAAGCTCAATACACCCTCCAGATTTTAGGTACTTAAATATACCATATTGCCTATTATGATGCACCATGACTGCTACCCTCTTACCCTACCAAACTCATATTTTTTAAACACTCCACACTCACATGATACCTATTCCTACATTTATAAAACATGCATGACAACATACCAATTCCTAGAATCACCACGGATACTCTACTCTCCCTTATACCCTTGGTACTTATACTGACTATACCGACACTTACCATAGAACTATTTCTACCAAGGTACTGCACTTAGAATTATTCCTAGATCGCTTCCTATAGCTCATGCTCAACTAGGAACCACTCACAAACCCACAAGCTATACTCCTAACAACCAACATTGCTACTCAAAGACACAAACCTATATGCAAGCTACCAAGCTACTACACCATCCAAGGAACTTCAAAAATAATAGAATGAAACCCTATAAGGAACTGGACTAGAGGAACTAAGAATACCTATGTCCTGAGCTAATAAGGTGACGAAAATAAATTCTATTGTAACAAAAATGGAATGATAGAGATGATATGTTAAGAACCAATTTAGGATACAATTTGATAATCATATATGTCTATCCGTAATCATGTTACCCAGAATCCTCGCCATGCTAGTAAGCATAGCTGTGATAAAAGATAAAGTCCATAACTGAGCTATATACTTCTATAATCATGTTATCTAGAATTCTCACAACGCCAACTGGTATGGCTGCGAGAAACTCTAAATTCCATAACTAATATAAGTATATCCAAAGTCAGGCTCTATGTCTTCGCCATGCCAACTAATACGGCTATAATAAACTCTAGACTCCATAATCTAGCAGACATTTACCTTTCACATTGTCTTTATCAACTATGTCATCAGAATATACCTTAACTTAGTCCATAAAATTCATTTGATATAATATTAAAGTCAACAACGAACTCCAAGGATGAAATTCAACATCAATCACCAAGAATGAAATCCAACAACGAACAAAAAAGAGTAAACGGAGACAACTAGAAACCGTCTACAAGATGGAGTTTATAGTAAGATTCTCGGTGGTTGTCCCAGGAATCTCTCAAGGAATCCAAATTATGATTGAGTATCCTCTAATCTTAATATCCTATTTCTTATATCCTGTCGTAGGCTTGCAGTAGTACAACTAAGTCATTGTACTGCCACGACATCGCTCTAATTGCGAAGCTGAACCTGTTTGGGATACCACTAAAAATGTGTCACGACCCCCATCCAATATAGGGATACGAATACGTGACGACGTCTAGCCTATGCCGCAGCATCAGCGGTAGAATGCTGTCTAGGTCTACTATGCTAAGCTAGCAATATATATCATAACCTGTCAAGATATCTCAACTCCAATCGGAGGACAAATACTGATAATATTCCTACTCAATCACAAGACTATAAGGAAGATAAATGGTACGATAAAGATATAAAGACATGATATGAAATATCCAAGAGAATCTAACATAAACATAGTATAAGTCCAAAGAGAGTTGTCATGACCCGCACCCAGTGTAGGGGCACAAGAAGTGGGTACGTCCAGTCTACGCCGCAGTGTTGACGGTAGAACGCTGTCCTAGGTCACATACATCTAACACAGTATAAATGTACCTGTACAAGATAAACTCTCCAATCGAAGGACAATACAGAAGGTACAACTCAATCACAATTCTAAGATAAAAATAGTACGATAAGATAGATATGAAATCTCAAAAGAGAATACAAACCGAAGGAAATAAGTCTAAGTGTCACTACCAAAATACAGTAAATTAGCGACGGAACATTAGCGACGGATATTGTCCGTCGACGATAGCGACGGCTTTGTGGCAACTAGCCGACGGAGTACCGACGACAAGCCGTTACATTTTTTATTTTATTTTTAGGGGAAGAAAATGTCGCTCATCCGTCGCTAGGGCGTCGGAGATATAGCGACGGATATTTATCCGTCGCTATGCAGTCGATTATTTAACGAGAATTGTGGGGAGAATTGGCGGGACAGTTCTTCGACTACGCAGCGACGGATATTCCGTCGGCAAGCATCAAAAAGAGCGACTAACGGTCGACGGATAAAAATTCGTTGCTAGTCCGTCTCTAAATATACGGTCCAGACTTAAATTGAAACGACGGGGAGAACTTTTCATATTCCCCCCATGTTCACTCTCTTTCCTCTCTCTCTCTCTCCCGCGGCTTCGGTGATCGGCGTCGGCGTCCTCTCCTCTCTCTCTCTCTCTCCCGAAGGTAATCCCCCCTCTCTCTCTCTCTCTTTCTCTCGCGGTGTCGTAGGGGCAGCGGGGGCGGCGGGCTTGGGACGGGGGCGTCAGGGGCTGGGCGGCGGGGGGCGGCGGTAGGCGGGGAGTTGTGGGTGGCGGGGCTGCGGGGGGCGGCGTGCTTGGGACGGGGGCGTCGGGGGCTGGGCGGCGGGCATTGGGCGGGGGCGTCGGGGGCTGGGCGGCGGGCTTGGGGCGGCAGGCTTTGGTCGGGGGCGGCGGGGGGCTTTGCTTCTCAAATTCATCTGAGTTTATATATTTGCTAAATATTGTGTTATCCATATTGGGTGTTATCCATCAGTTTGGTGGTGTTTGGATTAGTAAATATGAATATGGAGTTTGGGTTCATGGTGTATATGTTCACTGTGTCAAGGACAGTGCAAGTTCTTCATCTGCCTTCTTTGTTAAGAATATTCTTGGGACATTCGCTTCACCAAAGTCACTGAATAAGTGAAGTTTTTTCTAGAAAACCGACCCTTAGAGTGTATCAGTTGTGTGCTTCTATATAGATGTATATATCTATACATCTAACTGTGATATACATATGTGTATGTGTGCTTTAGAGAGTGAGGAATGAAGGCAGGCCTACCATGCCTATTAGCATGCAGGACGGCTTGGGGTGTAATGTGTGAGTGTAGGCATGGTAGAAAATATAGGTAATGCTAGTGTAACTAGACTAAGGTAGTGCTTGCTAGATAGTAAGGACACTCTAGTATCCTAACCAAGTTAATTTTAGCCTAGATATTTAGGATATAGCTCCCATATCCTAGAAGTGGACTCTTGCAATTTAGAAATAGATAGATTAACTCAGTTTGATTAATTGACCTATAATGACTCTAAAACTTAATTTGCTGCTGCAAGCATACAACACCACAATCATGATCAGGACTCAGTTTGATTAATTAGGGACATATAGTCCCTGTAGCCATTCGACTGGCGAGGCAGAAACTATGGTACGACATGGTGATCAGGACATAGTCCCTGCAGCCATTCGACTGGCGAGGCAGAAACTATGTAGCCGTAGATAAAGTTGACTGTCCTTCGACCCTCATCGCTCGGCAATGATGATATGACAGCCTATCACTATATCTTATATAGTAGTAGATGATGTCTTAGTATTACATTATGTGAGTTCATCTTGATTCTGTTACATTCTTCAGATACTAGATACGATAAGAACATATACTACACCATATGTACAGAACATAGATGATTCACACTAATGTATGCTAGAATGAATTTTGGGTTGTGTTCTGACCCATCCGTTCTCATACTTAAAACACATAGGAATTAGTAGTGTGAGAGCGCCGGAGGGGGGAATGAGAGAGAGTGAGAGACTAAAATGGTATGACATGGTGAAGTAGTACTGTATTTTGGCTCCAGCTCCAGCCCCATTTGTATTAATCTACGGTACGACATGGTGATCAGGACATAGTCCCTGCAGCCATTCGACTGGCGAGACAGAAACTATGTAGCCGTAGATAAAGTTGACTGTCCTCCGACCCTCATCCCTCGGCAGCGATGATATGACAACCTATCACTATATCATATATAGTAGTAGATGATGTCTTAGTATTACATTATGTGAGTTCATCTTGATTCTGTTACATTCTTCAGATACTAGATATGATAAGAACATATACTACACCATATGTACAGAACATAGATGATTCACACTAATGTATGGTAGAAAGAATCTTGGGTTGTGTTCTGAGCCATCCATTCTCATACTTGGCCAAAAATTGAATTTTTTGTACTTTATCTGCTTTCAAAAATATACTCAAATTACATGATGGTTCCTTTAGTTAGCTTGCTTATGTTACAATTATATTATTTATGAATATCGATCTTACCAGATGGCACCCATGACCCGAGGTGTGGCACGTCGTTTGAGGGAAACAGTGAATGCTGAGGTGGCTCCTCCTACTGTTAAGGAGAAAGTGGCACCGGTAGCTAGTGAGGCCGGGGGTTCTATTCATCCAGCACCGATAGCTAGTAAAACCGGGAGTTTTATTCATGCAGCACTTGCAAGCGACTATATCTCTCCTCACGCCAAAGATCCCACTTATTCGAGGTGGTTGCGTGATCGTATCACTGAGCGTTTTCGTGAGCTGCGTGGTTCTCATTAGCTATTAGTACTTATTTGTATTGGACTATTTGTATTAGGTTATTTTTGTATTAGACTATTTGTATTGGACTACATATATGAATTAGTACTGTGTCAATCTCTGGATTGTATTGGAGTAGGACATGGAGATCAGGACATAGTCCCTGCAGCCATTCGACCAGCGAGGCAAAAACTATGTAGCCGTTGATGAAGTTGACTGTCCTCCGACCCTCATCCCTCGGCAATGATGAAACGACAACCAACCAGAGAGGATACTCTGAGAGATCCATCTGAGTAGGACGTATACTCTGAGAGATCACCTTTACAAGAATGATATCAGTAGTGGGATTGAGTGTTGGAGGAGATATTATCAGAGTATACGTCCTACTCAGATGGGTTTCTCACCGTTACTATTTTTTCTGACAGCATGGTGGATGTGCTCCGTCAACAGATTCTTGCTTCGAGCCAAAACTTTCCCCGGAGCTCAAGTGGACATCCTTCGTGTAGAGCTCGAGTGAGAGGTTCCTGACAGCATGGTGGTCTTCTTTGTCAAAGTATCCGTGCTCGTCCCACATCCAATGTGGGACGAGCATGGATACTTTGACAAAGGAGACCACCATGCTGTCAGGAACCTCTCACTCGAGCTCTACACGAAGGATGTCCACTTGAGCTCCGGGGTAAAGTTTTGGCTCAGAGCAAGAATCTGTTGACGGAGCACATCTACCATGCGGTCAGAAAAAATAGTAATGGTGAGATACCCATCTGAGTAGGACGTATACTCTGATAATATCTCCTCCAACACTCAATCCCACTACTGATATCATTCTTGTAAAGGTGATCTCTCATAGTATACGTCCTACTCAGATGGATCTCTCAGAGTATCCTCTCTGGTTGGGTTGTGTTATGAGCCATCCGTTCTTACACTTAAAACACATATGAATTAGAATGGTGTTTTGTATTTTTGGCAAACCCAGGGATTGGATTCTATATTTTATATTTTGGTTTCTGTATTTTGGCTCCAGCTCCATTTGCAGTAATCTACGGTACGATATGGTGATCAGGACATAGTCCCTGCAGCCATTCGACTAGCGAGGCAGAAACTATATCGCCGTAGATAAAGTTGACTGTCCTCCGACCCTCATCCCTCGGCAATGATGATACGACAACCTATCACTATATCTTATATAGTAGTAGATGATATTTTAGTATTACATTATGTGAGTTCATCTTGATTCTGTTATATCCTTCAGATACTAGATACGATAAGAACATATACTACACCATATGTACAGAACATAGATGATTCACACTAATGTATGCTAGAATGAATTTTGGATTGTGTTCTGAGCCATCCGTTCTCACACTTGGAGATAAATCGAATTTTTGTCAAAGTATCCGTGGTCGTCCCACCACCGGGCAATCGAACTCCTCCTCCTCATTAAAGTATTGTAATTAAGAAAATTTAGAATATTTGTGGGAATTTTAGAATATTTGTGCTATGATCGGATTATAACGACGGATATTAGGTTACTCTTCAGGATAATTGATGTCTATTTTATATTAATTTGGTTTGGTCTATATGATTCTTGGATAATTGATGTGCATTAAATTCGTATGTGCATATTTGGTCTATGTGATTCTTGGATAATTGGTGTGCATTATATATTTGGTCTATTTGATTGTTGGATAATTGGTGTGCATTATATATTGGTTTGGTTTATGCATATTTTTGTGAACAGGAAAAGTTCTGCAATTTTTTTTTCAAAACAATCTCAGTTAGCGACGGACTAGTGACCGGTTAGCGACGAATATTTCCAGCTCCATTTGCATTAATCTATGGTACGACATGGTGATCAGGACATAGTCCCTGTAGCCATTCGACTGGCGAGGCAGAAACTATGTAGGCGTATATAAAGTTGACTGTCTTTCGACCCTCATCCCTCGGCAATAATGATATGATAACCTATCACTATATCTTATATAGTAGTAGATGATGTTTTAGTATTACATTATGTGAGTTCATCTTGATTCTATTATATCCTTCAGATACTAGATACGATAAGAACATATACTACACCATATGTACAGAACATAGATGATTCACACTAATGTATGCTAGAATAAATTTTGGGTTGTGTTCTGAGCCATCCGTTCTGATCAAGCATCTTCCTTCTCCTCTCCTCCACCATGGCTCTGGACCCATCTGCTCCTTCCTACTTCCCTTTTTCTTATTTGACTCTCTCAGCCACATATGATATCCACCTCAA
This sequence comes from Iris pallida, assembly GCA_029216955.1. Lineage (NCBI taxonomy): Eukaryota > Viridiplantae > Streptophyta > Magnoliopsida > Asparagales > Iridaceae > Iris > Iris pallida. The sequence continues at coordinate 48,474,823 of JANAVB010003400.1, read as the reverse complement.
GTATAGAGTCGGGGGAGAAGAAGTGGGCAGAAAGAAGAGGGGGAAGCAGCACAGCCGGCGGCATGACCCGGAGGAAGTACAGAGGTTTTCTTCAACATCCGTAGGAGAACTATAAGGATATATCTTTTCACAACATGTCACCTTTTCAAAGACCCTTTATGTGAATATCATGTTACCACGGTGTCGGAAGACTAATATGTCATAATTTTTTAAGCCGTATGTTTTGACATAATACTCCCAACTCTTTCCTCCTATGTAGTAATCTTGCATTACTACATAGCCGAAAAGAGTTTGGAGGATTATGTCAAAACATACGGCTTAGAAAATTAGGACATATTAGTTTTCCGACACCGCGGTAACATGGTTGTCACATTAAGGGTCTTTGACAAGGTGACATGTTGTGAAAAGATATATCCTTATAGTTCTCCTACGGATGTTGAAGAAAACCTCTGTACTTTCTCCGGGTCATGCTATCGGCTGTGCTGCTTCCCCCTCCTCTTCCTGTCCACTTCTTCTCCCCGACTCTACACTTGAGGTGGTTATCATATGTGGCTGAGAGAGTCAAATAAGAAGAAGGGAAGTAGGGAGGAGCAGATGGGTCCAGAGCCACGATGGAGGAGAGGAGAAGGAAGATGCTTCATGATCAGAACGAAGGAATTGATGGATGGAAGAGAACTAGAAAGCACTGATCCTTTCTGTTGTGAGAACTGTGAAGATTGAGAAAGGAGAGGGGGGGTCTTTGATTTTTGCGTTCATCATCATTAGAGGGAGCAGCACTGGAAAAGTTGTGACGTAGATAGCATAAGAGAGGGAAAGGGTGAATGGAGAGAGGGAAGTGGCTGCATGCCTTTGGCTCACTCAAGCGGTATTTGTGCGTCATCTGGTGGTGCTCCTCCAGCTCCGGGTCCAGCTCCAGACGATCAGTAGTTTCGTTTTTTCATTTTTGGACTGTACTATATTTTTGACTTTGTACGTATTTGGGGATATTCAGTTTTTTGTTGAGGATACTAAGTTTGTGCGTATTTGCGTTAATCTACGGTACGACATGGTGATTGGGACATAGTCCCTGCAGCCATTCGACTGGCGAGGCAGAAACTATGTAGCCGTAGATAAAGTTGACTGTCCTTCGACCCTCATCCCTCGGCAATGATGATACGACAACCTATCACTATATCTTATATAGTAGTAGATGATGTTTTAGTATTACATTATGTGAGTTCATCTTGATTCTATTATATCCTTCAGATACTAGATATGATAAGAACATATACTACACCATATGTACAGAACATAGATGATTCACACTAATGTATGCTAGAATAAATTTTAGGTTGTGTTCTGAGCCATCCGTTCTCACACTTAAAACACATAGAAATTAGTAGTGTGAGAGCGCCGGAGAGAGTGAGAGAGCCGGAGGTGGGGAGGAGAGAGAGTGAGATAGTAAAATGGTACGACATGGTGAATTAGTACTGTATTTAGGCTCCAGCTCCAGCTCCATTTACATTAATCTACGGTACGATATGGTGATCAGGACATAGTCCCTGCAGCCATTCGACTGGCAAGGCAGAAACTATGTAGCCGTAGATAAAGTTAACTGTCCTACGACCCTCATCCCTCGGCAATAATGATACGACAACCTATCACTATATCTTATATAGTAGTAGATGATGTTTTAGTATTACATTATGTGAGTTCATCTTGATTCTGTTATATCCTTCAGATACTAGATATGATAAGAACATATACTACACCATATGTACAGAACATAGATGATTCACACTAATGTATGCTAGAATGAATTTTGGATTGTGTTCTGAGCCATCCGTTCTCATACTTGGAGATAAATCGAATTTTTGCTATTTTATCTGACGCACAAATACCGCTCGAGTGAGCCAAAGGCATGCAGCCACTTCCCTCTCTCCACCGCCGTACCTAGTGGAGGAGTATATTCGTCGGTCGCAGCAGGGATTACCACCACCGGGCAATCGAACTCCTTCTCCTCCTTAAAGTATTGTAATTAAGAAAATTTGGAATATTTGTGGGAATTTTGGAATATTTGTGCTATGATCGGATTATAACGACGGATATTAGGTTACTCTTCAGGATAATTGATGTCTATTTTATATTAATTTGGTTTGGTCTATATGATTCTTGGATAATTGGTGTGCATTAAATTCGTATGTGCATATTTGGTCTATGTGATTCTTGGATAATTGGTGTGCATTATATGTTTGGTCTATGTGATTGTTGGATAATTGGTGTGCATTATATATTGGTTTGGTTTATGCATATTTTTGTGAATAGGAAAAGTGCTGCAATTTTTTTTCAAAAAAATCTCAGTTGACGACGGACTAGTGACCGGTTAGCGACGAACTTTTCCAGTTTTCGACTACCTTTCGACTGAAGTTCCGTCGCTAACTGGAGATTTGAAATTGTTTCCAGGTAGCGACGTGTGGTCGACGGAATATCCGTCGGCAACGTTCTGGTGGTATATAGTTTGACGGAATAGCGATAGAAAATCCGTCGACAAGGTTCTGGAAAAGCTTGATATTTCCAGAATATTGGCGACGGATAATCAGCCACAAATCAGTCGCTGTCTCGACGGTCTTGCGACGGAAAATTCGTCGTCAAGGTTCTGGAAATGTCAAGCATTTCCAGAACATGGTCGACGGATAATCCATTTGTATTCCCTCTCTAATCCGTCCTTTGTTAGCGACGGCGATCGACGGACTAGCGACGGAATGATACACTCTGATACGCTATTACGACGGTTTACCGACGGATCATTACGTCGCTAGTGTCTACACAGTTCAGTATTTAATACTTGAAATGGACGAAAGCCTATTGGAAAGTCGTCGCTAATGCTTCGTATTATGAAGTCGAAAAGCCGTCGCTATTCCGTCGCTTGACGACTACTTAGCGACGTATCATTATTAGCGACGAGCTGATTGTCGACGAATTATTTTGGCCAAGATCCGTCAGTGATCGGTCGCTAATACAAATTCCCGACGGATGGGCGACGGATGTGGCCGTCGCTAAATGGACATATTTTGGTAGTACTAAACACTAACATCTCAACATCCAGAAATAATACAACTCAGAAACTCAAACACAAATGACATAATGAAATAAGATAAACAGCCTAGCTATCTAGCCTAGGCTATAGGGATGATGTCCTCAGCTAGAGCTGGATCCTCCTGTGGGTCCAACTCACAAGTATTGTCTAGACCTGCTCCGTAATAAGTAGGGCAGAACTCCTCAGTATCATTTATAATATTTTTAACAGGTCCAGTTAGACAGGAACGAGCACATATCTCTCAAACAGTTCATATCATGACAGAAAATATAAAATAAGCAATAGAGTAAGATACATGAAACGCTGTAAGAAATGTACATGAAAGATAAGAAAGATATTTGTAAACTGGAAATATCTATATGATAAGTAAGAAATGTAAGTGACTAAGTAATTTAGAGCACAAGATGGTTATGTAAATAGGGTGGGTTGCACATGAATAAGCTACGGAGTTGCACATGAATACCTACTGGAGATAATGATCACATAACCACTTCTACTCACCCCTACCTCAATCAATACATAAGGATCCAGTCAAGTTATATTATTGCACATGAATAACTACTTTTATACATGAAGCCATGTAAACATGAGTGTACATGAGAGCACATGAGTGTACATGAAGGCACATGAGAACATGTGTATACATGAATAGATACGAGTACAAGGAGTACATGATGCATATAATAAAGTACATGAACATGAAATATCCGATGCACCCGAGGGGGATAACATCTCATAAAAAGATCCATATAGTACTAATCCGTGATAACAACGTGACATCATCAAGTAAAGTAATCAAGAGCAAGAATATAAGTTCTAGCAAGTATGAAATGATCATGGAATATACTCGGCTGATATCTTGAACGACTATAATGAGAATAGATGTCCGTACAAGAGTAACTGAGTCCTATTTAGGTCAACACAGGTTACAATGTAACGAAGATGTTATAAATGAAGTTTACAATGCATTCTACATGATTCTAGGTCGTTCTAGGTCAAAGTTAACTCTTGGTCAACTCTGGTCAACAATCTAGTCAAACTAGGTCAACTCTAGTCAAACTAGTCAACTAGTCAACTAGTCTAGGGTTTTGGTCAAACTCAAGTCCACAAGACCAATTAGACCTATAGGGGTCAAAAATAGTCTAACTAACTCCTATGTATATATACCATATATATATATATATATATATATATATATATATATATATATATATATATATTATATATATATATATTTTATATATATATATATATATATATATATATATATATATATATATATATATATATATATATATATATATATATATATATATATATATATATATATATATATATATATACATAGCTATTTAGTATATAGGACAAAGCCTATATAGAATACCTATATACATAGCTATTTAGTATATGATACCTATATAGCAAGTTCACAATAGATACATATACACATCTATATGGCATATATACAGCCATATATAATAACATACATGTGTTTAAACTATATATATATATATATATATATATATAAAATATATATATATATATATATATATATATATATATATATTTTTATATATATATATATATATTATATTTGGAAAAAGGTAATTCCATTGATAATAAAAAGGTACAAAAACTTTACAAATGCCCGTGCATCAAAAACTGCACATCAGCTTCAATGTTTTGACTAATGCTAATACTACTTATGGTTTTCTCTTCAAAAATTCTACAATGGCGAGCCTTCCAGATATGTCATACTGTGACAATCAGCCTGATCATATCTTCTTTCATCCACGTAGCCGAACGACTTCTCATATTCTTGATTGCTTTAATAACTTCCATGATATCTCGAGTATCACCATTAGTCATGCCAAGTTTGGCTTGCTAGAATTTCCATACATCCCATGTAACCTTGCATTGCATGAACAGATGAGCAGCACTCTCATCTTCCTGCATATATAATACACAAGTAGTGCTTGGAATTGCAACTCCGAACCGACGAAGCCTATCAACAGTGGTAAGTCGGCCACTTAGCAGTTTATACATGTTGTATTGGAACTTGGGTGTAACCCCTTTAATCCAAATAAACTCATACTGAAGGATGTTCGGGGACTTCTCTCATTTATCCTCATAGACTTTATGATGTTCAAACCGTTCGCTTGGAGAGCCATCCCACCGCCAGTGATCCTTCTTACACTCGATGTCAATCCGAACTTGCTTGATTAGCTCACTAAAGCGGCGTGCAACCCCATGCGTCTCTGGCCTCCACTCCCCTTGCTGCATTATAACACTTACTGGGATACCACTCCTCATCCGAGCCACCAGGTTGTCGCCGCCCAGCTCCAACATGCTACTGTGATCAACCTAAGGGTCATACCAAAAATCCGTTTTGGTCCCATCTCTCATAGTTCGAGCTATAAACTTCTTTATGTACGGCCTTTGTACCAATAAACTTTTAAAAGTGACTGAATCATTAGAGTTCCCCCTCATTGCCCAGAAACATCCGTTTCTAACATACTTCTGTGCCATCCATCGGGCACAGAGAGACTCCCCCTGAAGGAATTTCCATAGAAGCCTTGTAGCCGCAACGTCTCGTAATGTTCGGAGCGATCTCAATCCCACCCCTCCTTTCTTCTTAGGTTTACAGAGAACCTCCCATTTGATAGCATGTATACCCCCTCGCCATACAAAATCTGCACATATTTTCTCGATTTTATCTATAGTCTTGATCGGCAGTAAGATCGTCTGTAGCCAATACTGGACGATTGCATTAATAACTGACCTCACTAATTCAATCCGACCCCAAAATGACAAATTTAATACATTCCAACCCTCTGTTCGTCGCCGTACGTAATCAATAAGGTTCAAACACTCTGTATCCCTGGCATAATTTATACAGAGAGGAACTCCAAGATATTTAACTGGAAGTTCCCCTCTCGTCATCCCCAGAACAAGAGCTCTTTCTTCTTTATTGGGACACAACTCATTAAAGTAAATTCGGCACTTCTCCTGGTTTATTTGCAGTCCCGAAAGTACTCCAAATTGTTGCAGAATTCCATCCAGTGCCTCCAGTCCAGCCATCGTAGGCTCTATAAAAACTAGCAGGTCATCGGCGTAAATAAGATGAGATATCGTCGGCTTGATCCTTTTTTGTAGCGGGACAATACGCTTTTGTGCCTCAGCCATCTCCATGAGGCATATGAAATACTCCATCACGATCGTAAATAGGTATGGGGATAGTGGATCCCCTTGTCGGATCCCTCGACTGCTATGAATAAAGCCGTGCGGAATACCCTTCAATAAAATTGAAAAAGACTAAGTGTTAATACATTCACGAACCATGTCCACCCACTCTTCGGCAAATCCCATAGCCCGTATCACATGTCAAATAAAGTCCTGATTCACAGAGTCATATGCCTTCCGTAAGTCCAGCTTGATACATGCTCTTTTTTCCCTGGCTTTGAGAAGTCCCTGACTAGTTCGTGCGCCAACAAAGAATTATCTGCAATAGACCTGCCTTGAATAAATGCCGCCTGATTATTCGAGATGAGATGCTGCATAACCCCACTCATCCTTTTGCACATCAGGTGGGTAATCAATTTGTAAATAAAATTGCAACACGCTATTGGCCGAAAGTCGGATAAAGACGAGGCACCCTCCTTCTTAGGTATAAGCGTAATGAAAGTGTGGTTAACTTCCTTTAGGAGCCGATGATGTGAAAAGAAGTCCTGAACTACTTCCAGCACTGCATATTTAATATCATCCCATTGAACTTTAAAGAACATACTCCCAAATCCATCTGGGCCTGGTGCTTTATCTTGGTCAGCTCCTTTAACTATTTTCTCCAGTTCTTCCATCTCCACCCGTGCCCGCAATTGACAGTTGCCGACCGTCGTGACCACCTTTTTATATATTATCTCTGGGAAAACATTCAAATAATCAGTTTGATTATATAGATTAGTATAATACCTAATTGCTTCATTCTGCATATCATCCAATGTCATTGCTTTCCTGCCGTCTGGGCCAATGAATTTAGGCGAGTGGTTCCTATGATGCCGCATGCGAATAATATCGTAGAAAAAACTCGTGCACTTATCTCCATGCTGAAGCCAAGAGCACTTAGCCCTTTGAGCCGCTTCTATTTCCTCCAGCATCCGGAGTCTCCGGAATACCTGGATAAGCCTCTTATCCTTCTCTGCGAGTCTAGGATTTGAAATATCCTGTTGAAGATTATTTTGTATGTACTGAAGTCGCATCTCTTCCTCAACCAGATTGGTTTTTCGCAGTGCTTTATTCCACATCTTCAAGTAAGCTTTAGTAGCTTTAAGTCTCTGAATAAATATGAATTGAGTGTTACCGACCGCCTCAGTATGTAGCCCAGCTTGGACCGCCTCTCTATAGCCATCTATGTGCTACCATTTGTTATTATAACGGAACGGCCGAGCACGTGTCCTTCTTTCCTTCGCTAATTGAACATACATTGGCGAATGATCGCCCGTACCGACCGCCAGTCCCTCCGCTTTAGACTCTGGAAAAAGACTGGTCCAGATGCTGTTACTCAATGCCCTGTCCAATTGACATGCCACCCACCTCTCAACTGCTTTGTTGTTCCACGTCCACATGTGGCCAATGTGCTCCAATTGAAGAAGTCCCGATTGGAGAAGATAGTTTTGGAACTCTTGGAGGATCACATATGGTACTACTCTGTCTCCTATCTTTTCATGCCGATAAAGCATCGCATTGAAATCACCCATCAATAATAACGGCAATTGTAGAGTATTAGCCATGCTACTTATCTGAATAATTTCCTGCCACAACTGACCTCATCTACCTCGGTCATTATGCCCATACACAGTCCCAAACAGAAACTGTAGACCACCTGAATTTTTGAATTGAATTACCACCATCTGTTCCGACATATGGACTACATTACCATCCCAGCTCCTACTGTCCCATCTGACCCAAATGAGTGCCATGTTACATAAGGATATATTATGTACCTATCTCCAATTAATCGCCGTTCTTTTATTAAGGATCCTTTTTAACTTGATCTTTGTTTCGAGCAATGCACAGATGCTTACCCTCTTCTGAATCATAACTTCATCTATCTCTCGCCAACGTCCCATCGAACATGCTCTACGGACGTTTCACGTGATAATTGTCATTGATTAATGTTGTTGTCCTCAGTTCCTTCCCGACCCACGTCCTCTGAGGTAGAACATGGTTCATTATCTTCTAATCTTGTCTCGCCTCTCTGTTGCTCGCCCTCCTTGGCAATATTCCGAATTAGCTCTTGCCATTTAGGATTGTCCCTACATACTTCCAGTTCAGGCTGTGACCTTCCATGCGAGGGTCGATCGATATCTTCCGTTGTGCTGTATGCCTGACGTTTCCGACTACCGCTCCCTTCTTTAGGAGTGCTTTGACCCCTCTCCTCCACCTGTGCTATTCCATTAGTAATCATCCTTACTCCATCTTCTGCCGTTTTTCCTTTGTTTGTACCTCGACCTCTACTAGCTTGATGCCTTTGCGCTTGGAACACAATGCTCTGGGCATATCCCGCCACGTTACTAGAATAAGCCTACTCTTTACCTCTTTGTAAGTTGGAACCTGGTGTCAGACTATCTAACCCAATATCGATCTCAAGCTCCATCCCATCCGTAGGCCCGAAGATCCGCTTCTCCCTACTGGCAATAGCACTGTCTGTTCTATTGGCCTCTTCTGGTGCCACCTCTCTCGTTTCTCCTTCCACATTCATATTGGTGTTTCCTTTATCTCGAGACTCATGGGACGTTCCCCTAGGTTGAACTTCTTCTACGTCGTCCCCTTGTTTACATTCACTAGGAGCATGCCCGAACTGCCTACAATGGGTGCACGTGGGTGGAACCCATTCATACTCCACTTGTTGGATATATACCTCGTTGCTCAGAACTTCGTACTCAACATACGAGGGTAGAGCCTGTCCCGCTTCTATTTCCATAAACACCCTAGCGAATCCCATCATCGATCGAGCATTGGTTTTCTCATCA
>JANAVB010003400.1:48280718-48463218 GCA_029216955.1 Iris pallida | reverse complement strand
CAAATGCGACACGAAAACGACACCAAATTGTGCTCAGTGACAGGGAATAGTAATCCATACATATTAGCCTACAAAATGAAGAAATTAGTTTTGAAATTCATGAATAAACATTTCATTGAGGCATTTCATCAAACACTTTATACTACACTCCGATACGTCTCCGATACGCATATCAAATGGACACAAAATCCTACCAAACTTGGTCTACAGGTGTATAGTACCTAGATGCATGCATCTATGAAGAGAAATCAGAAGAACAAATGAGTTTAGAGCCATTACCTATTGAGAGTTAGATTCTCACTGTAAAAGCACTAGAAATGAGATCCATACCAACTTGCTATGGTCCAAGAGCCTTCAATCCTTGCTAGCTAGCCTCTATTGACCTCTTCTACAGTAGGGGAGTGTGTTGCAAAACATTAGGCTCACACAACCAAAATATATCCATTTAGCGACGGCCATATCCGTTGCCCATCCGTCGGCAATCATTATTAGCGACCGATCACTGACGGATCTTGGCCAAAATAATCCGTCGGCAATCAGCTCGTCGCTAATAATGATCCTGTCGCTAAGTAGTCGAAGAGCGATGGCTTTTCGTCTTCATAATACGATGCATTAGCGACGACTTTCCGACGGGATTTCGTCCATTTCAAGTATTAAATACTTAACTGTGTAGACGCTAGCGACGGATTGTCCGTCGGTAAATCGTCGTAACAGTGTATCAGAGGGTATCGTTCCGTCGCTAGTCCGTCGACCGCCGTCGCTAACAAAGGACGGATTAGCAACGGAATACTAACGGATTATCGTTGACCAAGTTCTGGAAATGCTTGACATTTCCAGAAACTTGGCGACGGATTTTCCGTCCCGACACCGTAGATACAGCGACTGATTTGTGGCTGATTATCCGTCGCCAATTTTATGGAAATGTCAAGCTTTTCCAGAACCATTGTCGATGGATTTTCCGTCGCTATTCCGTCGAACTATATACCACCAGAACGTTGCCGACGGATATTCCGTCGACCACCCGTCGCTACTTGGAAACAGTTTTAAATCTCCATTTAGCGACGGAAATTCCGTCGAAAAGTTGTCGGAAACTGGAAAAGTCCGTCGCTAACCGGTCACTAGTCCGTCGCCAACTGAGATTTTTTTAAAAAAATTGTAGCACTTTCCCTGTTCACAAAAATATGCATAAACCAAACCAATATATAATGTACACCAATTATCCAACAATCACATAGACCAAATATATAATGCACACCAATTATCCAAGAATCACATAAACCAAATATGCACATACGAATTTAGTGCACACCAATTATCCAAGAATCATATAGACCAAACCAAATTAATATAAAATAGACATCAATTATCCTGAAGAGTAATCTAATATCCGTCGTTATAATCCGATCATAGCACAAATATTCCAAAATTCCTACAAATATTCCAATTCTTTTTAATTATAATACTTTAAGGAGGAGAAGGAGTTCGATTGCCTGGTGGTGGTAATCCCTGCTGCGACCGACAAATATACTCATCCACTAGGTACGGCGGTGGAGGGAGGGAAGTGGCTGCATGCCTTTATCTCACTCGAACAGTATTTGTGCGTCAGATAAAATAGCAAAAAATTGATTTATCTCAAAGTGTGAGAACGGATGGCTCAGAACACAATCCAAAATTCATTCTAGCATACATTAGTGTGAATCATCTATGTTCTGAACATATGGTGTAGTATATATTTTTATCGTATCTAGTATCTGAAAGATATAAAAGAATCAAGATGAACTCACATAATGTAATACTAAAACATCATCTACTACTATATAAGATATAGTGATAGGTTGTCGTATCATCATTGCCAAGGGATGAGGGTCGAAGGACAGTCAACTTTATCTACGGCTACATAGTTTCTGCCTCGCTAGTCGAATGGCCGCAGGGACTATGTCCTGATAACCATGTCGTACCGTAGATTAATACAAATGGAGCTGGAGCTGGAGCCAAAATTCAGTACTAATTCACCATGTCGTACCATTTTACTCTCTCACCCTCTCTCCTTCCCCCCTCCGGCGCTCTCACTCTCTCCGGCGCTCTCACACTACTAATTCCTATGTATTTTAAGTGTGAGAACGGATGGCTCAAAACACAATCCAAAATTCATTCTAGCATATATTAGTGTGAATCATCTATGTTCTGTACATATGGTGTAGTCTATGTTCTTATCGTATTTAGTATCTGAAGGATATAACAGAATCAAGATGAACTCACATAATGTAATACTAAAACATCATCTACTACTATATAGGATATAGTGATAGGTTGTCGTATCATCATTGCCGAGGGATGAGGGTCGGAGGACAGTAAACTTTATCTACGGCTACATAGTTTCTGCCTCGCCAGTCGAATGGCTGCAGGGACTATGTCCTTTCTCACTCTTCACAGTTCTCACAACAGGAAGGATCAGTACTTTCTAGTTCTCTTCCATCCATCAATTCCTCCGTTCTGATCAAGCATATTCCTTCTTCTCTCCTCCACCATGGCTCTGGACCCGTCTGCTCCTCCCTACTTCCCTTCTTCTTATTTGACTCTCTCACCCACATATGATATCCACCTCAAGTGTAGAGTCGGGGGAGAAGAAGTGGGCAGGAAGAGGAGTGGAAGCAGCACAGCCGGCGGCATCACCCGGAGGAAGTACAGAGGTTTTCTTCAACATCCGTAGGAGAACTATAAGGATATATCTTTTCACAATATGTCACCTTGTCAAAGACCCTTAATGTGACAACCATGTTACCGCGGTGTCGGAAAACTAACATGTCATAATTTTCTAAGCCGTGTGTTTTGACATAATCCTCCCAACTCTTTCCTCCTATGTAGTAATGCAAGATTACTAAATAGGAGGAATTGGGAGGATTATGTCAAAACACACGGCTTAAAAAATTATGACATGTTAGTCTTCCGACACCGCGGTAACATAATATTCACATTAAGGATCTTTGACAAGGTGACATGTTGTGAAAAGATATATCCTTATAATTCTCCTACGGATGTTGAAGAAAACCTCTGTACTTCCTCCAGGTCATGCCGCCGGCTGTGCTGCTTCCCCCTCCTCTTCCTCTGCCCACTTTTTCTTCCCCGACTCTACACTTGAGGTGGATAGCATATGTGGCTGAGAGAGTCAAATAAGAAGAAGGAAAGTAGGGAGGAGTAGATGGGTCCAGAGCCATGGTGGAGGAGAGGAGAAGGAAGATGCTTGATTGAAATGGATGGCTCAGAACACAACCTAAAATTTATTCTAGCATACATTAGTGTGAATCATCTATGTTCTGTACATATGGTGTAGTATATGTTCTTATCGTATCTAGTATCTGAAGGATATAACAGAATCAAGATAAACTCACATAATGTAATACTAAAACATCATCTACTACTATATAAGATATAGTGATAGGTTGTCGTATCATCATTGCCGAGGGATGAGGGTCGGAGGACAGTCAACTTTATCTACAGCTACATAGTTTCTGCCTCGCCAGTCGAATGGCTGCAGGGACTATGTCCTGATCACCATGTCGTATCGTAGATTAATGCAAATGGAGCTGGAAATATCCTTCGCTAACCGGTCACTAGTCCGTCGCTAACTGAGATTTTTTTGAAAAAAATTGCAGCACTTTCTCTGTTTACAAAAATATGCATAAATCAAACCAATATATAATGCACACCAATTATCCAACAATCACATAGACCAAATATATAATACACACCAATTATCCAAGAATCACATAGACCAAATATGTACATACGAATTTAATGCACACCAATTATCCAAGAATCATATAGACCAAACCAAATTAATATAAAATGGACATCAATTATCCTGAAGAGTAACCTAATATCCATCGTTATAATCCGATCATAGCACAAATATTCCAAAATTCCCACAAATATTCCAAATTTTCTTAATTACAATACTTTAAGGAGGAGGAGGAGTTCGATTGCCCGGTGGTGGTAATCCCTGCTCCGACCTATGAATATACTCCACTAGGTACGGCGGTGGAGGGAGGGAAGTGGCTGCATGCCTTTGGCTCACACGAGCGGTATTTGTGTGTCAGATAAAATAGGAAAAATTCGATTTATCTCCAAGTGTGAGAACGGATGGCTCAGAACACAACCCAAAATTTATTCTAGCATACATTAGTGTGAATCATCTATGTTCTGTACATATGGTGTAGTATATGTTCTTATCGTATCTAGTATCTGAAGGATATAACAGAATCAAGATGAACTCACATAATGTAATACTAAAACATCATCTACTACGATATAAGATATAGTGATAGGTTGTCGTATCATCATTGCCGAGGGATGAGGGTCGGAGGACAGTCAACTTTATCTACGGCTACATAGTTTCTGCCTCGCCTGTCGAATGGCTGCAAGGACTATGTCCTGATCACCATGTCGTACCGTAGATTAATGCAAATGGAGCTGGAGCCAAAATACAGAAACCAAAATACAAAATACAGAATCCAATCCCTGGGTTCGCCAAAAATACAAAACACAGTTCTAATTGATATATATTTTATGTGTGAGAACGGATGGCTCAGAACACAACCCAACCGGAGAGGATACTCTGAGAGATCCATCTGAGTAGGACGTATACTCTGAGGGATCACCTTTACAAGAATGATATCAGTAGTGGGATTGAGTATTGGAGGAGATATTATCAGAGTATACGTCCTACTCAGATCGGTCTCTCACCGTTACTATTTTTTTCTGACAACATGTTGGATGTGCTCCGTCAACAGATTGTTGCTCTGAGCCAAAACTTTGCCCCGGAGTTCAAGTGGACATCCTTCGCGTAGAGCTCGAGTGAGAGGTTCCTGACAGCATGGTGGTCTCCTTTGTCAAAGTATCCATGCTCGTCCCATAACCAATGTGGGACGAGCACGGATACTTTGACAAAGAAGACCACCATGCTGTCAGGAACCTCTCACTCGAGCTCTACGCGAAGGATGTCCACTTGAGCTCCGGGGCAAAGTTTTGGCTTGGAGCAAGAATCTGTTGACGGAGCACATCCACCATGCTGTCAGAAAAAAATAGTAACGGTGAGAGACCCATCTGAGTAGGACGTATACTCTGATAATATCTCCTCCAACACTCAATCTCACTACTGATATCATTCTTGTAAAGGTGATCTCTCAGAGTATACGTCCTACTCAGATGGATCTCTCAGAGTATCCTCTCTGGTTGGTTGTCGTATCATCATTGCCGAGGGATGGGGGTCGGAGGACAGTCAACTTCATCTACGGCTACATAGTTTTTGCCTCGCAAGTCGAATGGCTACAGGGACTATGTCCTGATCACCATGTCGTAGTCCAATACAATCCAGAGATTGACACAGTACTAATTCATATATATAGTCCAATACAAATAGTCTAATACAAAAACAACCCAATACAAATAGTCCAATACAAATAAGTACTAATAGCTATTGAGAACCATACAGCTCACGCAAACGCTCCGTGATACGATCACGCAACCACCTCGAATAAGTGGGATCTTTGGCGTGAGGAGAGATGTAGTCCCTTGCAAGTGGTGCATGAATAGAAATCCCGGTTTCACTAGCTACCGGTGCTGGATGAATAGAACTCCCGGTCTCACTAGCTACAGGTGCCACTTCCACCTTAACTGTAGGAGGAGCCACCTCAGCATTCACTGTTTCCCTCAAACGACGTGCCGCTCCTCGGGTCATGGGTGCCATCTGGTAAGATCGATATTCACAAATAATATAATTGTAACATAAACAAGCTAACTAAAGGAACCATCATGTAATTTGAGTACATTTTCGAAAGCATATAAAGTACAAAAAATTTGATTTTTTGCCAAGTGTGAGAACGGATGGCTCAGAACACAACCCAAGATTCATTCTAGCATACATTAGTGTGAATTATCTATGTTCTGTACATATGGTGTAGTATATGTTCTTATTGTATCTAGTATCTGAAGAATGTAATAGAATCAAGATGAACTCACATAATGTAATACTAAGACATAATCTACTACTATATAAGATATAGTGATAGGTTTTCGTATCATCATTACCGAAGGATGAGGGTCGGAGGACAGTCAACTTTATCTACGGCTACATAGTTTCTGTCTCGCCAGTCGAATGGCTGCAGGGACTATGTCCTGATCACCATGTCGTACCGTAGATTAATGCAAATAGAGCTGGAGTTGGAGCCAAAATACAGTACTACTTCACCAGGTCGTACCATTTTACTCTCTCTTCTTCCCCCTCCAGCGCTCTCACTCTCTCCGGCGCTCTTACTAATTTCTATGTATTTTAAGTGTAAGAATGGATGGCTCAGAACACAACCCAAGATTCATTCTACCATACATTAGTGTGAATCATCTATGTTCTGTACATATGGTATAGTATATGTTCTTATCATATCTAGTATCTGAAGAATGTAACAGAATTACAATGAACTCACATAATGTAATACTAAGACATCATCTACTACTATATAAGATATAGAGATAGGTTGTCATATCATCATTGCCGAGCGATGAGGGTCGAAGGACAGTCAACTTTATCTACGGCTACATAGTTTCTGCTTCGCCAGTCGAATGGCTGCAGGGACTATGTCCTGATCACAATGTCGTACCATAGTTTCTGTCTCTCCTGTTGAATGGCTGCAGGGACTATATGTCCGGATCACCATGTCGTACCATAGTATCTGAAGAATGGCTGCAGGGACTATATGTCCCTAACCAGAACCCTATTAGGGTAAGGTATTGGGTTACCGATATTGTGAACCTAGGTTGAAAGCATAATAAGGTTGTAAAAGCATAATAAGGTATTGGGTTACCGATCCGAAACTGTCGATACTACTGATATCGTCGACATCCTATTTCTTAAACTAGGGTCTGTCATATCGCCGATACTACTCATTGTATTTGTACCCCGTGCTGTCCCGTACGCGCCTCCTCTAGCCCCGCCGCAGTCCCGCACTGCCACGCGCGCGCCACCCCCGCAGTCTCCGACGCCCCCGCAGCCCACGATGCCTCCGGCAGCCTACGACACCCACGACCACCGAGAGAGAGAGAGAGAGAGAGAGATTACCTTTGGGAGAGAGAGGAGAGGTCGCCGATCACCGTCGCGCGAGAGAGAGAGAGGAGAGTGAGGTCGCCGACCGCCGCGGATAGAGAGAAAGAGAGAGAGAGAGAGAGAGAGAGAGAGAAGAGAATGAAATTTGGAGGGAATGAAAAGTTCCCCCGTCGTTTCAATTTAAGCCTGGGCCCTTTATTTAGCGATGGACTAGCGACGGATAAAACCTTCGCCAGGCCGTCGCTCTTTTTGATACTTGCCGACGGAACATCCGTCGCTACGTCATCGAAGAATTGTCCCGCCATTTCTCTCAACAATTCCCGTAAATAATCAACTACATGGCGACGGCTATTTATCCGTCACTATATCTCCGACGCCCTAGCGACGGATGAGCGACCTTTTCTCTCCCTTAAAATAAAATAAAAATTGTATCGGCTGGTCGTCGGTACGCCGTCGGTTATTTGTCGCAAATCCGTCGCTAACGCCGACGAAAATTTTTTGTCGCTAATGTGCCGTCGCTAATTTACTGTATTTTGGTAGTGTCAATTTGGAGTTAATTTGAAGAAATATGGTGATTTTGGGAAAGAACACAAATTAGGGTTTAAGGAGGCAACGAAAAAAAGCAAGATATAATGAATGATGCTCTTTATAGGGGGACTAGCTTGGCTGGCCACACTGTCACGACCCATACCCAGTGTAAGGGTACAAGTGCATAACCATGACTAGCTTACGCCGCAGAATCGGCGGTAGAACGCTGTTCTAGGTTACTATCTAAACCAACTCACACAATTATATAATGTACTTGTCTTAAATCCCAACTCCTAATGGAGGATAAATACAGAATAATATAACTCAATCACAGTCTAAGCACGATAGGATATCACAGAATTCTATAACTAAAAGAAAATAGTAAAAACTACTAAAAGATAATAACTCAAAACTGTTGACACAAAATCACAATCAACCAAATATTGATAAAATTGACTATATAATACTTGTAGTAATTCAAATACGACACATGAAGACAACATTCAGTACAAGCCAGACGACAGCTCGCTCCTGCAATGCAACATATTTGAGTCTGTATTTTGCAATTTTATTGAGTCTAGACTTATGTAAACTGAGCTGTGCTGAGCATCAGAGACTTAACCTATAACCATACCTCAAAATCAAAAGCTCCACACAAATCAAAATAAGCCAATTTACCCATTGACCCATTCTGTGCTCTGGAGACAGAGTTCGGGCCGAACTCTGCCTCCACACAGAGTTCAGGCCGAACTCTGCCTCCTAAAAATCAGCACCCTAATTTTTAGGGTTGGCTGGTTACAAGTTGTCCAACGGCCAATTTTTGAAAATTCCAACCAGAATTCTGGCCGAATTCTGCCTGCCTGATATCCTATAAATAGGCCATGAATCCTCTCATTTTCAATCATCCAATCTTCTCATCTCTTCTCTCTAAAGCTCTATACAAGCCATACCCTTCTTCATCTACTAGCCACAAGCTCCCTAAGCCTCAAGTGCTCAGTACTTTTCAGTTAGGAGTTTGTGCAAGAGTTTAAGAAGTCGTTTGGAAAATTCCAAGTGTCGCCACTACGATCTTTGTAAGAAGTTGACGTGCTCTTCTGAAGAAAAGGTACGGGGTGTAACTACTATTTCACAAATAATGGATTTAATCCTGAGCTAGAGTTCTCAGGCCTGGACTAGTCCTGCACGAGAGAAACTAGGTTAAAAATCGGCTGTGTTTGCGTATGCTTTCTTGCTCCTTATTTATTTCCACATTTACTCTGATTACTTTCAGTTTGTGAAAGTGTTTAATTTTTAATTGGCTATTATTGTTATAAACTCTATCCACCCCCCTCTAGAGTTGCCATCTGTTCTTCAATTGGCATCAGAGCTCTGTTCTCTCTACAAGGACTAACATCCTAGAGCTGATCCATGGCAACCACATAATCCATGATTTCCAATCACGGTGAAGGGCAGTCCACTCATAGGCCTCCCCTATTTGATGGAACGAACTACACCTATTAGAAAACAAGGATGAGCTTTTATCACAAGTCGTTAGACTTCGACCTGTGGACCATCGTCACCGATGGTTACAAAAAGCCCGCCAGGATAGTTGTCAATGGTGATCTCGTTGAGAAACCACATGACAAATATTCTGACGAGGAGAAGAAACAGGCAAGTCTAGATGTGAGAGCTATTAATGCTTTATTCTGTGCTATAGACAGGAATGAGTTCAACAGTGGTCTCAACATGCACCACCGCTCATGAAGTATAGAGACTTCTAGAAGTGACGCATGAAGGAACCACCCAAGTCAAGGAGTCAAAAATAAGTCGTCTCACTCAAGAATATGAGGCTTTCAAGATGAAGCCAAATGAGACGATCACACAAATGATTACAAGATTCCTCGACATCATCAACCCCTTGTCTTCTCTCGGCAAACAATATACAAATCACGAGAAGATCCACAAGATACTTAGGGGGCTACCAAAGATTTGGAACCCTAAGGTGACAGCCATCATAGAAGGAAATGATCTCACAATTATATCCATGGAAACTTTGATGGGAAAGCTGATGACTCATGAGCTTGACCTCAAAGAGTTCGAAGAGCCCGCTCCTAAGGCTAAGGAGATCGCCCTCAAAGCTCACCGACGAAGGGCTGACCCCGAAGAGACGGATGACGACAACTCGGAAGGTGATGATCAAGCTCTTCTTGTCCGTAACTTTAAGAAATTTCTTCGCTTCAATCGAAGAAAGAAGGAACCACAAGAAAATGACGAAGAAGAGCCAACATGCTACGGGTGCAAGAAGACTGAACACGTCCGAAAAGACTGTCCATTCTTAAAGAAGAGCAACCGTTATGTGAAACCATACAGGAAGGCTTCCTCAAAGAAATATGCCAACACAAGCATTTGGCATGAAAGCGAAGCTAGTGACTCTGAGGAAGAAAAGGACTGTCCTCAAGGCACTGCAAACGTGTGCCTAATGACAACGTTCGACAAGGTATCAAACGAAACTCTTGATGATTTCACTTTTGATGAACTTGGCGATGCTTTCACCAATTTACTTGATGACGACAAGAAAGTCATTGGTAAATATAAACACGCCAAGGAAAAGATCAAAAGTCATGAAGTCAAAATTCAAAGACTATCTTTATTGCTTGTTAACATTAGAGATACTTCACCCACAGAAGTCACAAATGAGGTGTCTAAGCTTAAATTAAGCCTTTATGA
Organism: Iris pallida; assembly: GCA_029216955.1. NCBI lineage: Eukaryota > Viridiplantae > Streptophyta > Magnoliopsida > Asparagales > Iridaceae > Iris > Iris pallida. The sequence continues at coordinate 48,452,888 of JANAVB010003400.1, read as the reverse complement.
TGTCGAAGCACGTATTGAACAACAAACATAAGAAATCACCACACTCAACACGGAGCTTGCTGAAGAAAAGAGTAGACACAAGATTTCTATTACTAAGATATATGGTTTGAATGCTAAGATTGATGAACTGCAGGCTGTCTCTAAGAAATTAGAGACTAGATTGGGAAAACAGGTTGCTCAACCTCAAACCCAATCACATGAGACACACAAAGCATGACACTACTCATACTAGTCAACCACGCCATCCACCTGCAGCATGTAATCATGCTTATATGTACACTCACTTTCATAAAGCACACAAACCACATGTACGTAGAAATAATTCTCATATGACACATAATCATGATGCTACACATAGATACAATCATCACTATGTTGCACCTAAACAAAATCACCATCATACTGCTAATAGATATAAACATCATCCTGCAGACGCATATAGTCATCATCATGCTCCACACCACTCTTACCATGCTACATATAGACATTATCACCATGCTACTCCACACCACTCTACATATAGATATCATCACCATGCTACTCCACATCATTCTACATATAGACATCATCAACATGCTCCTAGCATAAATAGGAATACTATCTGTACTTATTGTGGATTACATGGACACACTTCACCACAATGTAGAGTTAGAAGATTAGTAGATACAAATATATATGCATGGTTTTTGAAAACTAACTTTTCAGGACCCTCAAGAACTTGGGTACCAAAGGTCACATCTACTCTTGATGTAGGTGGACCTTCCCTCCTCAACTAAGAGTAAGTGGATTCTCGATAGTGGATGCTCGCGGCATATGACGGGAAACACAAATCTTTTTGCATCACTATCGATGAAGAGAGAAGGATATGTATCCTTCAGCAACAACCTAAAATGGTATATTATAGGTAATGGTATTATTGGACATCCTCCTTCTCCCGTAATAAAGGATGTCTGCTTAGTGACCGAGTTAAAGCATAACCTGCTCAGCATTAGTCATCTTGCTGACCATGGATATGACATTAACTTTGGACAAAATAAATGCTTTATTTATGATAGGTCAACGGGAGACATCGCTTTTGAAGGGATAAGAGTGGATAATATTTATATTTTCTATCTATCAAGAGACACTAACAGTGCAGGTAGATGCCTATATGCTCACAAGGATAAAAGATTACTGTGGCACCAGCATCTTTGTCTTACCAATATGGATACTATATCCAGGCTATCGACTTAGAAGCTAGTTAGAGGCTTGCCCGACATCACATTCAAAAAGGACACGGTATGTGCCGAATGTGAATTGAATAAGGCAACCAAGTCCTCATTTCATTCCATAAACTCTGTAAGTACTACTAGACCCTTGCAATTACTTCATATAGATTTATTTTGCCCTAGTAGAGTAGCCAGTCTTGGTGGAAAACTCTATGCTTTTGTTATTGTTGATGACTTTTCTAGATTTACTTGGATTTTCTTTTTTTCAAATAAAAGTGATGCTATTTCAGTTTTCAAGATTTTTGTTAAGAAGGTTCAAAACGAAAAAGGCTACATGATTACTCGAATCCGAAGTGATCATGGAGGCGAATTCGAAAATACTGATTTTGAAAAGCTTTGTGATTCAAATGGTTTTGATCATGAGTTTCTTGTCCAAGAACTCCTCAACAAAATGGTGTTGTGGAGCGAAAGAATAGGACTCTTGGCGATATGGCTAGAGTCATATTGAATAAGTTTTCACTTTCGAAATACTTTTGGGCTGAAGCTGTCAGCACAGCGTGCCATATTTTGAATAGGGTGCTTATTCGTCCTATTACGAAGAAAACACCCTATGAGCTTTGGTTTGGAAGAACTCCAAATATTTCTTATTTTAGAGTTTTTGGTTGTAGATGTTTTATCCTTAACACCAAAGACAACTTAGGCAAATTTGATGCCAAAGCTGACGATGGTATATTCCTTGGCTATGCTGCCAAGAGCAAGGGATATAGAGTATTTAACAAATGCTCATTAATTGTGGAAGAGTCTACCAATGTGACTTTTGATGAAGATAACAGTGCAGCAGCTACTCTTGATGATGATGTTGAGCCATCAACTTCTACTCCAATGAATACCACTATCGAAACCAATTCTCTGGAGGGCTTGCCAAAGAAATTCTCTTTCAAGCCGTCACGTCCAGAAAATTTGGTAATAGGTGAGGTTTCACGCGGAGTAACTACAAGATCATCATTAAGAGACTCCATTGCTAGTACTGCCTTTATTTCACAAATTGAGCTGAAAAACATTTTAGAAGCTTTTAATGATAAATTTTGGATTTCTGCCATGCAAGAGGAACTCAACCAATTCGAGAGGAGCCAAGTATGGGAACTCGTTCCTAGACCGGCAAATCACTCGATTATTGATACTAAATGGGTTTTTAGAAACAAAGTAAATAAAGATGGTTCAGTTACACGCAACAAAGCTCATCTAGTAGCCCAAGGATACAACCAAGAGGAATGTATCAACTACGATAAGACGTATGCTCCTGTTGCGAGATTAGAATCCATTCGGATGCTTTGTGCATTTGCTAATTTTCAAAATTTCAAATTATTTTAAATGGATGTTAAAAAATGCTTTCTTGAATGGATTTATTAAGGAGGAAGTTTTTATAAAACAACCCCCTGATTTTGAAAATCATAAATTTTTCGACCATGTTTTCAAGCTGAAGAAAGCGCTATATGGCCTCAAACAAGCCCCTAGAGCTTTGGTATGAACGGCTAAGCAATTTCTTACTTGAAAAAGGTTTTTCAAAAGGGAAAGTTGACACTACACTATTTATAAAATCTTTCAAAGACACTATTCTTTTAGTACAAATTTACGTAGATGATATTATTTTTGGTTCTACTGATGAAACCCTCTGTCAAGATTTTTCCAAGTGTATGCAGACCGAGTTTGAGATGAGCATGATGGGGGAGCTCAATTACTTTCTTGGACTGTAAGTCAAACAAATGTCAAATGGAACTTTCATCTGTCAGTCAAAGTATACAAAGGACATGCTGAAGAAATTCGACCTTGACAACGTCAAACCAATCAGCACTCCAATGGCTACTACAACTAAACTAGAACCAGATGAAAGCGGCAAACCCGTGGATCAACGTAAGTATCGAGGTATGATAGGCAGCCTACTTTATTTAACTGCTAGTCGCCCTGATATTATGTTTAGCGTTTGCCTGTGTGCTTGATATCAAGCTAATCCTAAGGAATCACACATGACTGCTATTAAGCGTATCTTTCGATACCTTAAGGGTACGGTTACAGTGGGCCTATGGTATCCCAAATCAATATCATTTGACCTTATTGGTTACTCTGATGCTGATTTCACCGGATGCAAGGTCGACAGTAAAAGTACAAGTGGCATGTGTCATTTATTAGGAAAAGCTCTAGTCTCTTGGTTTAGCAAGAAGCAGAATTCTGTCGCACTATCCACAACAAAAGCTGAATACATCGCAGCTGGGCGTTGTTGTACACAAATTCTGTGGATGAAGCAAACTCTTGAAGACTACAACTTATCTTTTATGCACATTCCAATCTTTTGTGACAACACTAGTGCTATAAATCTCACCAAGAACCCTATATGTCACTCACGCACAAAATACATTGAAATACGTCACCACTTTTTGCGTGATCATCAGCAAAATGGCACTATTAACTTAGAATTTATTGACACTGATCATCAGCTAGCAGATTTCTTTACAAAACCACTATCCGAAGAGCGTTTCAATTTTCTTTGTCGTGAACTTGGAATTTTTGATGAAGCTGTTATTCATTAAAATAACCTGCGTAAATATCGAGTATGTCTTGATTCTTTTATGATAAAATTGCTATGGGTACAAGCCGAAAGGGTCCTTCTAACAACAAGGCGTAAAAGCCTAAGCGACACGGTGCACTAATCCTCAGGACTACCGCTAGCTGGGATCCGGCCCCTGCAGCTAACCCATGGCAGCTTCAAAATATTGAATTATGGCATAATTTCATATTTATTACATGGTTCATTTTTATTTATCACATGCTGAAATTTAGATTTTCCAACTTCACTTTGCTTCAAAGTTAACTTTCTGTCATTTTCCACTTGGGTTTTTCTCAATCTTGTATATGTACTCACCTATCTGGCCTCTCTTACTCAATCAATTTTTCTTTACAGCCTGATTTCTGTTCTGGTTACATAATCTGGAATTCGGGCCGAACTCTGCCCTATCCAGAGTTCGGGCCGAATTCGGTTTGGCTAATCCAGAACCGGGAGCAGCCTCAGCCGCTGATCAAAACTTGATCCAATGGCCCACATCCATTCTGACCATTCGAACCCTTACACATATATTCGGTTTTCCCTCTTCTTTCTCGTCCATTGCCACCTTCTACACTTCTCCAAACCTATTTTCTCCAAACCCTAACCCTAGTTCTTCCTTCCTAGAGCATATCTCTTCTCAAAACTCAAGGAGAAGGCTTCTCTCACCATTCTCCTTCATATTTCATCTTCACATTGAGGAATCTTTCAACACTTTTCTTCATCTCAATTGTCTTTATTATTTCATGGCTCCACGATTGTTCAATAGGGGAAAAAGACTTCGAACCGAGGGAGCGTCCTCTTCGAATGCTCCTCCCCGTGTTGAACCATCTGTTGAACAACCAAATCAACCACCCATTCATCCGTTGTTCAACCCACCTCGTCCACTCGACCCCAACACGTATGACGACCGGATATTTATATCACTTGACGCCTCAAATGCTTGGTTTAGTGATTTTCGGACACGTTCGGTGTTTACGGGTCATCCTATTAATTTTACTATATTTTTTCAATTTGATTCACTTTTTCATGATCTTTGTCTTGATGAACTTGTCACCACCAACTCGGTTATATATCGCAATGCTATTCAAATGTTCTATTGCAACCTAACTCATGATGATACACATATTTTTTTACGGGTTACGAGCATTGATATATCTTTCGATGATTTCAACTTGGCTGAACACCTTGAACTCCAGGAGCCAAACTCATGGGAAAAACTTATTGAAGCTCGATCGTTTTAATTTCCCGATGGGTCTTCCCTCGAAAGCTTTAAGGACGACTTGTGTACCCCTAACACACGTCCTCGTAAGCTTTTGGCCAAGTTTCTCAATCCCTATTTTTATGAACTTCATCGGATTATTTTTAATACTATTCTACCCAAAACGGGATCCACCGATGAGGTTACCTACTTTGAAATCTTGGCTTTATATCATCTCCACTTTAATGTTCCTATTAATCTTCCACGTACCATGATGGACTGGATGATTAACGCTAGGAAAAAACTAAGATCCTTGGTTTATGCTCTTTATCTTCCTATGCTCTTCCGTGCTTTTTGTGTACCCCTTGATGAGTGCCAGTTCCTTCCTGCCCCTGCTTTCCTCTCTAAGGCACGGCGGCTACAGGCAGCAATTGGCTCACCTATTGTGTCCGAGCACTCAGACGATGAGCCCAATGCCCCTCCTCTTTGACAGGATCCTCCTCCTCCTCCTCCTGCCACTCTAGAGTCACTCCAGACTATGCTCCGCGATCGATTCACCTTAGAGGATGATCGCTGGACTCAGCTTGACTACCGGACTACCTTGCAGATGAGTGCCATTAGCAACTCACTGCATGATATTCGGTACTCCATGTCCCGGCATCCTTCTATGCCTATTCCTATGGAGCGGGACCCTGCTCGCGATGGGTATCGTATCGATGACCCTTGGGTTATCCGCTACTTGGATCTGGATGCAGCCTTGGTGGACCCTCGTCGTTTCTTCACTGATCCATCCGACGACGCTGGGCCTTCACGAGCTCGATGATGGATATGGATTTCTACTTGCTGCTGCTACTAGGATCGTAGTTTATGTTTTCTACATTTTGGATTAGTTGCTTTTATGCACTTTGGTTGTATTAGACTTATTATTATGTATGACTCTTGAGACATTCGGTAGTTTTATCAGTTTCTATGCTGTTTAATCTATTATCTTTTGGTGTGCTTGCCAGTTCTTATTGTTTATGATTATTTGATAAATGCCAAAAGGGGGAGAAATTTTGGTACATTCTATAATCTTTTGTATCTGTATCTGTGCTTGGGGAGAATATTTTTTATCAGGCCAACAGGATTCAAAGCAATGTTTACGGGGGAGCTATTGCTAGCTCGACACTGATTACGGGGGAGCTATGCCATTGCTCTTAAATGTGTCCAGGTATGAATATTGAATATACAACTATCATTTTATCAATTATCAATATGGGGGAGATTGTTGACACAAAATCACAGTCAACCAAATATTGATAAAATTGACTATATGATACTTGTGATAATTCAAATACGACACATGAAGACAACATTCAGTACAAGCCAGACGACAGCTCGCTCCTACAATACAACATATTTAAGTCTGTATTTTGTAATTTTATTGAGTCTAGACTTATGTAAACTGAGCTGTGCTTAGCATCTGAGACTTAACCTATGACCATACCTCAAAATCAAAAGCTCCACACAAATCAAAATAAGCCAATTTACCCATTGACCCATTCTGTGCTCTGGAGACAGAGTTCGGGCCGAACTCTGCCTCTACACAGAGTTCGGGCCGAACTCTGCCTCCTAAAAATTAGTACCCTAATTTTTAGGGTTAGCTGGTTGCAAGTTGTCCAACGGCCAAATTTTTGAAAATTCCAACCAGAATTCTGGCCGAATTCTGCCTACCTGATATCTTATAAATAGGCCATGAATCCTCTCATTTTCAATCATCCAATCTTCTCATTTCTTCTCTCTAAAGCTCTATACAAGTCATACCCTTCTTCATCTACTAGCCACAAGCTCTCTAAGTCTCAAGTGCTCAGTACTTTTTAGTTAGGAGTTTGTGCAAGAGTTCAAGAAGTCGCTTGGAAAATTCCAATCATCGCCACTGCGATCTTTGTAAGAAGTTGACGTGCTCTTCTGAAGAAAAGGCACGGGATGTAACTACTATTTCACAAATAGTGGATTTAGTCCTGAGCTAGAGTTCTCAGGCCTGGACTAGTCCTCCACGAGGGAAACCAGGTTAAAAATCGGCTGTGTTTGCGTATGCTTTCTTGCTCCTTATTTATTTTCGCATTTACTCTGATTACTTTCAGTTTGTGAAAGAGTTTAATTTTTAATTGGCTATTATTGTTATAAACTCTATTCACCCCCCTCTAGAGTTGCCATCTGTTCTTCAAAAACAACTGAAAATAAGACAACTCTCAAATTATTACAATTCAAGTTTTAGTAAAGAAATCTAAAACAGTCTACTAAACTAGTCTTCCGATCACTCCTGAGAGTCGGGGCCAAAGGTTGCTAATCCCTCTATGGATCCATAGTGAGTAGGGCATACATCCTCAGGGCTAACATCTGTAATATTTTCAATAGGTCCAGTCAGGACAGGAACGAATACATCTCATCAAGTAAATCCAAGTAGATGACAAAAACTATAAAATAATTATAGACAATTATATTGATGAAGCATGGGAGTTCGAGACAGTTTAAGATGTAAAACTATAGTAAAAGAACAAGAAAAGTAAAAGATGTGAAACAGAATATCATGTCAATGAAGACTGTAAATAAAAGCTAGCTGAACTAGAATAATGTGATATGAGTCCAGTGGTACAATATATGTCAATTGTGATTCCATTCAATGATCCAAGTAGGGTGATTCTTGTAATAGTTCTAGTAAAGATTCTTATGGTGATTCTAGTAAAGATTCTAGACAATACTCACAGTGTGTTCTAAAATACTGAGATCGATATGTAAACGGCTAGGGGTAATATGGCATATCACACACTGGCCAAGTGTGGGATGGCTATCGTTCTTGTATAATTTACAGGGAGGTGGTTCGAGTATTTAGGAATGTTCACATGTCTACTCAAGTATTTTCTCGTCCAAAAAATATAAGTGAATCCATAACACGACACGTAAATCGAGAATAAATCTAGCCAGAACATAAAGGTGCTTGTAGGTGATTCTTATAATGGTTCTTGTAATAGAGGCTAGACAAGTAAGGTATGTGTGTCGTATACATAAATTCCAAAAAATATCAATTCGTATTTGTAACCGAGAATCAAATAGAACTGACTAAAACTGAAATATAGAATTTAACAAGTAAATGAAAGAACCATCAGAGAATGTACTAGCCTGACAATCCGAGCTGCTGATGAGGATGTGTAACTGAACTTGTAACGCCCAGTCCCAAAATATATAGGACTAGGTACGTATCCATGCCAGCTGCATACATACGAAGTATACTCCAATATATGAAAACCTCGTATGAATACATAAGCTGTAAAATACAGTAAACCAAGAGTAATCTAATCTCATCCACAAATGAAGAATAAAAGATATCATATAATCAACTTTAATAAGTCTTTGTATAATACGTTGGGCGGACACAAAGTCCACTACCAACTATCTCAAATAAAAGGTACAAGAAGGAATAGATGAAATAACAAGACTAGCCGAGTGCAATCATCTTCGAAAGGATGGAGAAGATCACGGCCTCGACTAGAACACCTGTAATATCACAGAAGCACACACCTGGAAAGATAACCAGGTCCTCAGTGGGACGTAACAAGATACATAATATCATGCCATATAAACTGTGATATATAATAGAAAATAAAGGATGCATGTAATAGGGTACCTAACCGTACTATAGTGAATATGCTAAGAACGATCCTTCACATATGGGCACTCGGGCTGTATAGCAGTGGCATCGTCCCTCTCATCGGGAATCAGTACAATCCGTCCATAATGTTCGGCGAACGTCAGAGGGAACCAGTAAGAAAACGTCCATAACGTTCCCTGAACGTCAGAGGGAATCAGTACAATAGGATGAACCTGCGTCTCCAACGGAGCTTCAGGTACAATAGCAGTATATAAATATGGCCCATACATCAAGGAACTGTTCTTCCCTCCCAATGCCTAATATGTTGTATCCACAATACAAAACCTCTATTAACCGCTAAGTCAAACTACGCATGCAACCTCTATTAGCGGTTATTCCTATCGCACGTACCGGTGGCCAGCCAGTCACGCAAGTCCGAGTCCTACATGCGACTCACAACTCCTTGGTAAAAATCTGTCAAGGCCCATGAATGCAACACACAAATGGTGGTCCCTTAAATCTAAGTTTGAATTACATAATAAAAACAAGTACGAAAAATATAACTATACCGTAAAAATCCATCTAATCATGAGGTGTAACACAGTTTATTTTGCAGAAAAATAATTAATGAATAAACGCATAAATATGAGCAAAAGTAAAATAACAGCTAATGGCAAGGTATCTTGCCTGAGGTTATGTGCAAAAGGGAATAATCCAGTAGCTCGAACCGACAAATAAACAAATCAAAAAAAAGCCAAATCCTGCAGATGACTCCGGATACTGCAACAAACATCACAAACGAGTTTGGAATAAATGATATGCCTAGAAAATGCCTGTTCAAAAGTTAAATTCTGGAACAGGGGCAAAATTGTAATTTCGGATCAAAACGATGTCCGCCGTTGGACCCAATTTGCACCGAAATGTACGCCAGAATCTACGATCTCAAAAGTCGTCAAACTATATGCCTACAGATTTGTTTTGATGAGACAAATCCACCGGTATGTTAAATTTTGGATTCCGGTAGCCTGTACACAAAATCACCCGTTGAGTGGGATTGTGGGCCCGTCAAAATAGCGTCCCAGTCAACCTTCTCAGAATTGAACCAAGCTTGGTTCACAGGATCAGAAAAATATTTCGAGTCCAATGGCGCAAGTTTCGTCGCGATTGGATGAGTGTACACAAAGTTGTGACTTAATTTGCAAAGGGTCGATACGGGGGTATCTTGACGGATACGCACTGATTTCGTCGCGCATATGCAACAAAATAGGGTTTTGTCAGTTCCCACGCGTCGACAACATCCATACGCGCCTTTCGATGCACATAGTGTGCGACCACGTCGCCCGGTTTGTCGGGGCGCACGCCGTATCGGGGTATTTTTCTAATTTTCGAAAACAGAATTTACAATTTTTCGTGAAACTTTAACCACGTGTAACTTTTTACATACTCGATAAAAAGTGAATCCAGAAGGTGCGTTACAATCTCGGTTATGTTGCCTTTGATTGCCTTTAATTAGTTTCTACAAAATTTTAATGCACAGAACGAAAATTGGCCGACAAGTTGATGTTTCAAAACAGTTTTTAATATTCCAGAAAAGTAGTTTTTCTCCAACTTCGCCTCGATTTTTCGAGCAAGTTGGATGGCCATGTCGAAATTCACCTGGGGGATCTCGAAGAGGGTCATGTGGGCTTTCTACATGAATTTACGAATCTAAAAACGGAGTTAAAATGAGAGAGATATCGATCGGGGAAGTTGAGTACCTTAAAGTGAAAAACTGTTGTAGTGTTTGTTGTTGTCGCGGTGGCGACCGTGAGGCGGGACTGACATTCTTCCGGCGAGGCTGGGCATGCACGCCGAGGAGAGGGGGAGGAGGAAGGAAGGAGGAAAGAGGAGGAAGGAGATTAGGGTTTTTTTTTGTGCTAAACATATATAAGTATATAACTTATATGTATATAAAGGGAGGAGGGGGTCGACCTCTACTATTCTGCTACTAACGTTGCTGGTGGGACGCGCATGCTATAGCTGCTGCTCCTTGCTATTCCTTTTGCATGCATGTGGTCGGCTCCCACATGATGGGGCCGACTACTTAGGTTATACATATATATATATATATTTTATATATATATATATATATATATATATATATATATATATATATATATATATATATATATATATATATATATATATATATATTTTTTTTTTTTTTTTAGGGGGGGTGTCCGACAAAGGGTCCCCACCCGGGGCCGCGGCCTAGGCCGCCCAGCCACCCCAGGTGCGGGAGGGGAGGCTCGAACCCAGCCCTGCCCTAGGAGAGCCACTCCACCTAACCACAAGAGCTAGGCCTATATATATATATATATATATATATATATATATATATATATATATATATATATATATATATATATATATATATATATCCAAATCTTTTAAAATATATATCTATATCTATATCTATATATGCATATGTATATATCCATACATATACACAATAAATATATATTAAAATCCAAATAACAATTTAAATGTTATCTAATCCAAATATTTAATATATTTAAACATATCTACATATATATAAGTTCAATCAACTCAAGATAATAATAACATCTCAATAAACATATATATTAAATGTTCACAAAATAACTTTAATATTAATAAAATAATAAAAATTTCCAAATGGGTGGACTGTACCACTCACCCTTATCCGGGTGCAGAAAATGTACCATTTTGTAAAATATTATTATAATAATAAAAATACCAATAATTGTACAAATAATTAAATAATTAGAAATTGTACATGAAATTTTAAAATAATTTAGGAAATATTTCTACGTACATAAAATATGTCTACATGGCCACCTTGGTCTCATCCCATGCCTACACGGGCTTAAATTTGGTTCGGGCCCAGTTCGGGCTGAATTGGACAAACCGGGTCATCTAAAAATCACTATATAAAATAATATTTAATTAAAATAATTTAAATAAGCCCATTCACAACTTGGCCTGATTTTTCTAGTTTGGATATCACCATGGCTAGGCTTCCCTTGGCATTGTTAATATACTAGTCAAGGCACACTGCTACAACTTCTGTGCTAAAAGTCATGGTCGTCTAGTGCTCCAAAACTCAACAATGGCTAACGTCATTTTTAATAAAACCGTAAATTATATAAATTCATTTTTAAGTCTAATAAAATAACAAAAAATAATTTAAAAAAATAGGGGTTTTACATCCTACCCAACTTACAAGAATTTTGTCCTCGAAATTTTGGATTAATAGGGTAGGTAGGGTTGAGGAATAGGAATAGTAGTTTAAGGCGTGGATATAGCCACATGACTAAAGTAATACCTTGGGTCTATCTATCAAGTATAGTGTCTTGTCTTTCTGAAATAAGTAAAAGGCAAGAACAATAAAGGTTTCAAAGACGAGGCTATTGAGTACGATTACGAGGTTCATAGGCGACGAAAATAATTCAAATGAGAGTTGCCAATGCTGTCGGAACGAGACCCTAAGGCAGGTTTAACTATGTCTCCATCCACGTAGAATAATTCATGAAAAGCGAACCAAAGTGCAATAGGTTGATCAGACCATCATGCACCGGTTCTTATTGGACAATATGTTAGTGGGTGCACCCAATAAAATATGTCATGATCAAGCTTGATAACGAAATAAGCTTGCAAAACTGAAGCTATATTAACAACATGAGATAGTCAAAATATGAGCAAGGGAGGTACTGATGAAGAAAATTTTAAATAGTCCAATATATTTTAAAATCAAGTCTTGTCCGAAGTGTGGGCCTTTACAGTTGTCCTAGTTTTTTTCACTTATGGTTTGGTTGTCTAGATAAGTTAAGGTCCTATGAATTTCTAGTCTAAGTGAGCTCATCAACACGATTCATAAGGACAAAGGATTTGTTAGGTGGTGAGATATTCTACCCAACTTACAAGAGTTAAACTAATAGTGTGATGGGACAACTGGTCAAGCAATCAAGATAAAGCACAAGGTTAGCATTAAGGGATTTTAGTAGAACATATTCACAGATCGGGTTAAAGGATTGAGTCAAAGTTGGATCTCTTAATTGAAGTCGGGAAGTATTTTGGTGTCATGGTAGAGGTTATAGTTTGGCCATTTTGACCATAAGGTCATATCAAGAAATAGAGTACAAGGAGATGGGTTTTGGTGGAACATGATGTCTACAGGAAGGTGGGCTCGTCTAGGTCTTACATATAAAATTTGTTGGAAGAAAAAGTCTAGTGTTGTACTCCAACTATCCAAGTCACAGTAGGGGACGCCAGAAGATCAAAAATAGAAAGTGAGAGTTCACGAGGTGATAATTAATGCACAAAAATAAAGAAGATCAAGTTAAAGCATGAAATAAAATTACTTAAAGAATCCAGTAAAAATAATTTAGGAACACAACTCCGGAGAGAAGATAGTCTCCTAGACGAATACAGTTAAGGAACCATTAACTCATTATTCAAATTGTAAATGGGTTAGAAGGTCGCAATTAAAAGATCTAGAATTGAAGGAAGGTCGAGTAAGTCAAGGTTAAAATTGGTAGATGACTAACAACACTTGTGTACATACTACTATCATGGTCATGAGTGATATGGCAATTAGTGTGGAGTACAACTATCTTATTAGAGCTATCTTGATGGCCTACCATTAAAATTAACTCAAGTTTCCTCCAAAAGTTTCAAAAATAAACTTTCAAAAATAAACCACCAAAATTTGTATTAACTCCAAGCCATTCGAATTTATCATGAAAAAATTAAATCACTTTCATAAATCTCAAAGCAAATTTTATTATGTTACTGCTGACTTTTTCAAAATTTTACATTTTCAATTCAACTTTTAAACTCAAGAGTTCATAAATCATGAATCTATATAAAATATCCATAATCAATCATAACTTTAAAACTCTACAAAAATTAATAGCTCCCGAGATAAAATTTCTAGCAAATTACAAAACAATCTCAAAATTTTAGCTCAATATTCTAATGCACTCATCAATTACAACTTCTATTCATACTAAGTCATTCCAACATAATCACCACTTTTAAATGGTCACTTTATTTGATCAATCAAAACAACCTTATCACATCGTTAATATATTTTTATTTTAGTTCAAAATTTGTGATAGTAGCAATCCAACATTAAACTAAATTTTCAAATAATCTTATCAGTCATAAAATTATTATTTTTTACGAAATTTGATATCCAAATTCACAAATTTTTTTTAAAAAAAAGACCAAAATCTAAATAGATTTGTAAATCCTCAATCATAGGACACAATTTAAAATATAGAATTTTTTTTTCAAAAATTGTTTTCACAACTTTCAAATATTTTAAACCAAAAATTTAGAATCATTGCTTCTACAAAAAAATTTAAAATTTTAATAAACATATTAACCGTAACTTGTACGGCTCAATTTAAATAATTCCTTCTGCCACAATTAAAATCTAAGATTATTTTCAAACCAAATTTATAACTGTTCAAAGGTGTATAACTATAATTCAATAAATCATAAATATCACACCTCAAAAATCAAATCAATTTTATATTTGTTCAAAGATGTATAGCTATAACCCCATAATTCATAAATATCAAAACTAAAAATCCAATCAATTTCTTAAATCAATGGTATAAAGAATCTAGCATTTTTTTTTCTGCAGTATCAATCCTATGGTGTTTACTATTTAGAAATCTCGAGATTAAATCACACTTTTTAATATTTTTTTACTCAATTAGACTTTTAAATGTATTCCAATTGCCAATATAACCATTCTAGCCATGTGTTTGACCTATGAGCATATACTAGTGTAGTCATCTTCCTAGTTGACACTAAGCACAAAAATAAAAATTAATGGTAGAAAGGAATCAAGCAAGATGCAATTCAAGGAAGTTGATTGAGAGTTCAAAATTTGAAGCCAAGAGAAGGTCAAGCTGTATGGATGAGATTCCTAGATTCTAATCCTATGTCGCAGGCTCACATTGGTACAGTAACGTAAGCGAAGTGACAAACTCGACCTACATCGGCCACCACAAAAACATGTAACGCCCCAGTCCCAAAATACTTAGGACTAAGTACGTATCCATGCCAGCTGCATACATACGAAGTATACTCCAATATATGGAAACCTCGTATGAATACAAAAGCTGTAAAATACAGTAAACCAAGAGTAATCTAATCTCATCCACAAATGAAAATAAAAGATATCATATAATCAACTGTAATAAGTCTTTGTACAATACGTTAGGCGGAGACAAAGTCCACTACCAACTATCTCAAATAAAAGGTACAAGAAGGAATAGATGAAATAACAAGACTAGCCGAGTGCAATCATCTTCGAAAGGATGGAGAAGATCACAGCCTCGACTAGAACACCTACAATATCACAGAAGCACACACCTGGAGAGATAACCAGGTCCTCAGAAGAACGTAACAAGATACATAATATCATGCCATATAAACTGTGATATATAATAGAAAATAAGGGATGCATGCAATAGGGTACCTAACCGTACTATAGTGAATATGCAAAGAACGATCCTTCATATATGGGCATTCGGGCTGTATAGCAGTGACATCGTCCCTCTCATCGGGAATCAGTACAATCCGTCCATAACGTTCGGAGAACGTCAGAGGTAACCAGTAAGAAAACGTCCATAACATTCCCTGAACGTCAGAGGGAATCAGTACAATAGGGTGAACCTGAGTCTCCAACGGAGCTTCAGGTACAATAGCAGTATGTAAATATTGCCCATACATCAAGGAACCGTTCTTCCCTCCCAATGCCTAATATGTTGTATCCACAACACAAAACCTCAATTAACTGCTAAGTCAAACTAAGCATGTAACCTCTATTAGCGGTTATTCCTATCGCACGGCTTATACGTACCGGTGGCCAGCCGGTCATACATGTCCGAGTTCTACATGTGACTCACAACTCCGTGGTAAAAATGTGTCAAGGCCCATGAATGCAACACACAAATGGTGGTCCCTTAAATCTAAGTTTGAATTACATAATAATAATAAGTACGGAAAATATAACTACACCGTAAAAATCCATCTAATCATGAGGTGTAGCACAGTTTATTTTGCAAAAAAATAATTAATGAATAAACGCATAAATATGAACAAAAGTAAAATAACAGCTAATGGCAAGGTATCTTGCCTAAGGTTATGTGCAAAAGGGAATAATCCAGTAGCTCGAACCGGCAAATAAACAAAGCAAGAAAAGCCAAATCCTGCAGATGACTCCGGATGCTGCAACAAATATCTCGAACGAGTTTAGAATAAAAGATATGCCTAGAAAATGCCTGTTCAAAAGTTAAATTCTGGAACAGGGACAAAATCGTAATTTTGGATCAAAACGATGTCCGCCGTTAGACCCGCTTTGCACCGAAATATGTTCCAGAATCTACGATCTCTAAAGTCATCAAACTACATGTCTACAGATTTGTTTCGATGAGACGAACCCAACGGTATGTCAAATTTTAGATTCCGGTGGCCTGTGCACAAAATCACCCGTTGAGTGGGATTGTGGGCCCGCCAAAATAGCGTCCCAGTCAACCTTCTCAGAATTGAACCAAAATTGGCTCACAGGACCAGAAAAATATTTCGAGTCCAATGGCGCAAGTTTCGTCGCGATTGGATGAGTGTACATAAAGTTGTGACTGAATTTGCAAAGGGTCGATACGGGGGTATCTCGACGGATACGCACTGATTTCGTCACGCACATGCAACAAAATCAAGTTCCGTCAGTTCCCACGCGTCGACAACATCGATACGCACCATTTGATGCGTATAGAGCGTGACCACGTCATTCGGTTTGTCGGGGCGCACGCCGTATCGGGGTATTTTTCTAATTTTCCAAAACAGAATTTACAATTTTTCGTGAAACTTTAACCACGTGTAACTTTTTAGATATTAGATGAAAAGTGAATCCAGAAGGTGCATTACAATCTCGGTTATGTTGTCTTTGATTGCCTTCAATTAGTTTCTACAAAATTTTAATACACATAACAAAAATTGGCCGACAAGTTGATGTTTCAAAACAGTTTTTAATATTCCAAAAAAGTAGTTTTTCTCCAACTTTGCCTCGATTTTTCGAGCAAGTTGGATGGCTCGAAATCCACCTTGGAGATCTCGAAGAGGGTCATGTGGGCTTTCTACATGAATTTACGGATCTAAAAACGGAGTTAAAATGAGAGAGATATCGATCGGGGAAGTTGAGTACCTTAAAGTGGAAAACTGTTGTGGTGTTTGCTGTTGTTACCGTGGCGACCGTGAGACGGGACTGCCATCCCTCTGGCGAGGCTGGGCATGCACGCCGAGGAGAGGGGGAGGAGAAAGGAAGGAGGAAAGAGGAGGAAGGAGATTAGGTTTTTTTTTTTTTTTTGCTAAACATATATAAGTATATAACTTATATGTATATAAAGGGAGGAGGGGGTCGGCCTCTACTATGCTGCTACTAACGTTGCTGGTGGGGCGCGCATGCTATAGCTGCTGCTCCTTGCTATTCCTTTTGCATGCATGTGGTCGGCTCCCACATGGTGGGGCCGACTACTTAGGTTATATATATAATATATATATATATATATATATATATATATATATATATATATATTTCCAAATCTTGCATATGTATATATCCATACATATACACCATAAATATATATTAAAATCCAAATAACTATTTAAATGTTATCTAATCCAAATATTTAATGTATTTAAACATATCTACATATATATAAGTTCAATCAACTCATGATAATAATAACATCTCAATAAACATATATATTAAATGTTCACAAAATAATTTTAATATTAATAAAATAATAAAAACTTTCCAATGGGTGGACTGTACCACACACCCTTATCCGGGTCCAGAAAATGTACCATTTTGTAAAATATTATTATAATAATAATAATACTAATAATTGTACAAATAATTAAATAATTAGAAATGGTACATGAAATTCTAAAATAATTTAGGAAATATTTCTACGTATATAAAATATGTCTACATGGCCACCTTGGCCTCATCCCATGCCTACATGGGCTTAAATTTGGTTCGGGCCCAGTTCGGACTGAATTGGACAAACCGGGTCATCTAAAAATCACTATATAAAATAATATTTAATTAAAATAATTTAAATAAGCCCATTCACAACTTGGCCTAGTTTTTCTAGTTTGGACATCACCATAGCTAGGCTTCCCCTGGCATGGTTAATATACTAGTCAATGCACACTGCTACAACTTTCGTGCTAAAAGTCGTGGTCGTCTAGTGCTCCAAAACTCAACAATGGCTAACGTCATTTTTAATAAAACCATAAATTGTATAAATTCATTTTTAAGTCTAATAAAATAATAAAAAATAATTAAAAAATAGGGGTTTATACAGAACTGGAGTGATGTAAACCTATTTAAGGTAACCACAAGTCACAACATGGTCTAACATATTATAAGAAAGGGCTACAATGCAATTCTACATGCTTCTAAGTCCTTCTAGGTCAAAGTCAACCTTGGTCAACTCTGGTCAAACTTGGTCAACTCTGGTCAAACCTGGTCAACACTAAGTCAACTAGTCTTTTTACTAATTTTTAGGTCACACACAAGTTTACAAGTCATTCCGAGTTCGTTTGAGTCGATTTGGATCAAGTTTGACCCAAAGTTGACTTTTGTCAACTTGGTCAACTTATCGGTCAACTCGACTAAACTAGGCTCTTGGATCGATCCTAATCTGTCCCAATACTCCCTAGGTTACATTCACAAGCATACACTTATATATAGATATATTTTCATTCACTCAAGTAATATATATATATATATATATATATATATATATATATATATATATATATATATATATATATATATATATATATATATATATATATATGGGAAAACGGAATATGAGCCATAGGCTCATACTCTTAAACGAGCCATCCCACGTGGTTTCCATGTGGACCAATAAAAAAAAGTGACTTGGAACATGAAATTTAAATAAGTGGAAATAAAAGATCTCATAAAATATTTGATAAATAATAACTTACCATATTTTTGCTTAGAAACTTACCAAAAAAGTTTGCTTAGGAATTTAAATAGGAATAATACCATTTGTCCCTCCAAATTAAAATTAAAATTAACATTAAAATTAAAATTAATATTAACATTTAAATTTAAATTAAAATTAATATTAATATTAACATTAATATAAACATTAAATTAATATTAACAATAATATTAACATTAATATTAACATTAATATTAATATTAAAATTAATATGAATATTAATATTAACATTAATATTAACATTAACATTAACATTAAAATTAATATTAATATTAACAATAATATTAACATTAATATTAACATTAAAATTAAAATTAAAATTAATATTAACATTAAAATTAATATTAACATTAATCTTAACATTAAAATTATGGGATCTTTTATTTCTTTCGATTTAAATTCCTAGGTAAACAAATTTGGTAAGTTCCTAGGTAAAGATATGATAAGTTATTATTTCTCAAATCTTTATGGGATCTTTTATTTCTATCTATGTAATTAATTTTTTTTTTAATTCAATATATTTTTATTGGTCCACATGGAAGCCACATGGAATGGCTCATATAAGAATATGAGCCTATGGCTCATATCCCGTTTTCCCTATATATATATATATATATATATATATATATATATATATATATATATATATATATATATATACAAAAAAAAAAAATATATATATATATATATATATATATATATATATATATATACACACATATATCTCTAACTTACTTATGAAAAGAGGGTTGTGTGTGGGTGTGTCTATGAGGGCTGCTACTGGTGTCCAAAAACTGAGACAAAATAGATATAAATACAACCATGGGAATACACTAGATATACTTATATATACACAAGTCTAATTTAAAGGAAACTATATATACATATATATATATATACATACACATACTAACATATATATACATGAAGAAAGAAAGTGAAACCGTGAAGAGGAAACAAATGTACAAATCTGAGAATCGAAGTATCTCAACATACATTCACCAAACATATATATACATATATAGTTATAGGTTGAAATATATATATATATATATATATATATATATATATATATATATATATATATATATTTTACATAGAGAAAAAAGGGAATCGATACACAAATATGACAGAAAATTAGGAAATAAAACCAACGACGAATTTCCGCAAGTCCAGAATCTCGTATTCGAACTATAAACTCAGAAATTATAGTTTAAAACTCAGGAAATCAAAATATCACAAATCGATTCAGAGCTTAAATTGTAAAAAAAAACCGAAATCCACATCAAGATCCAAATCGCAAAATACTCAACTAGAACCCGCAAAACTTGGCAAACACGATGGTCACGACATGTGAGACGTGCTTGGGTACTCACGGAGTCGAAACCGTGTCCGTGTCGTGTCCAGAGAATGCGTTTCGAAAAACCGATTTCGCGTGTCAAGAGCGCATATATCGCTCGATTGAGCATCGCACATGCAACGAGAAGCCTCGTGCTTGTGCACACAGCTAGGTAGGGTCCCGAGGTAGGGCTAGGACATGCTGACATGACACCTCGTTGCGCCTACGCGACACGGTAACCTGCAAAAGCCGCGCGGCTTATGCGCGCGCGCGCGTGCGTGCGTGCCCGTGGGCGCGTGTCGAACCTCGTGGCTCGCGATTCGAGCCACGCCGCGACTCGGGATCGGGTCCCTCGGTAGTCTAGGTATAGGGCTACGTGCTCATTCTCCTAGAACGGGTCCTCGATGCGCCGTGTCCGCGTACGAAGGCCGTGTCAGCGGCAAAATTCAGCCACATGTACTGTGTGGGCTGACTAGTGCACGTCGAATTTCTCCGCGCTCGCTCGACGAAACATCGTGAAAGTTTTGGAGCTTGTGGGCAGAGGTTGCCCCCACGTGCTCATGAACTTCTACGCGAGACGGAGCTCTGTGTGTCGAGTTATGACAAACAGACAGCAGGGCGTGCACGAGACCGTACACGAGATCTCGTACACGCGTGTCCGTGTCCGTTCGAATGCCGAAATTATGTCAATTTCCGATCCGTCTTCATGAAAGTTGTTAAAAATCATATAAGGAAGGATTTCGCGAAAACATAATCGAAAATTAACACCTTTCAGTTCTAAGTGGCAATTTGTCGAACATGTGCAACATAAGACCGATATGTGTCTGATACCACTATCAAACGAAACCAAAATCCTAACAAACATCATACACAGTTCGAGGGTTCCTTTATGGATACAATAATGAAGAAAATTCAGGAGAAACAAAGATAGATCGGGGTTTACCTATTGAGAGCCGGAATCTCAATAAAATAAATTCCTCGAGCGCTTTGTCGGCCGATTTCTCTCGAGCAATGCCTCCTCCTCCTTGCTAGAAGTACTCCAGCAAGTCCTCCTCTTCCCAACGAGTGCAACAGAATTCGTTTGAGGTAAAACGAACTCCGGATGAGAAAAATAGGGTTTTGGAGAAAAGGGAGATTAGGGTTTGCTCTAGATCTTGTGGAGGCTACGAGTTTCTACAAATGAGAGAGGGGGCTGCTTGTGGCCGGCCATGATAGGGGGTATTAGGGTTAGGTTTTGTACATGGGCCAAGCACTCCATGAGTTTCTAAAAGGCCCATGTCAAAAAGGGTTAAAAAGGCCTAAGTAAAAATGACTTTAAATCATTAATTCATTGCCAAAAATAAAATAAATTCTGAAATTAATTCTATGGGTCAACAAATAATTCTAATTATCGTATTAGGCTCTTAATGAAGGGTGACTAAGGTCAAACCACCTTATGCTACTCAAAACACCAATCAAGCTAAAGCATCACATTAATTAGTAAATTAATAAGAAAATTCAAAAAAAATACATAATGACTAAAATATTCCTAAATTAAAAATGTGGTGGTTACACACACATAGCTAGGGTTAGGGTTTAGTGTAATGGTAGGCTATGGGCTCTCTTTACAATGTAAATTAAGCCCTCAAGCTAAAGGCCCAACTAAACTAGGTTACTTTCTAAAATATCTCCTTAGCCAAATATCTAGATATTATCTAACTTAGATACTTTAATTGTAAACCACTAACTTAGTCTCTAGGATCATGACTAACATCTAAATTTGGGCAATTTTAGGTTAAGGTCTAACATTTTAATTAGCACATTATTAATTACCAAAAATTCAAATTAATTACAATAAATCACAAATGACCAAAATACCCCTAGTGCTAAAAAGTGGTAGTGACAAATCTACCCTCCTTAAGATAATTTTGTCATCAAAATTAAAGACGAAACTAAACTGATAAGAAGACTAGAAAATCATACCTCAAGGTCCAAAAAGATAAGGGCATCACTCGCGCATCTCATCCTCCCTCTCCCAGGTAGACTCTCCTGGAGAATGATGCCTCCATGCGACGCGAACCAAGGGTATCGTCTAGTTCCTCAGTACCTTCTCTCGTTGATCCAGAATCTCCACAGGTTGTTCTGGATAACTAAGAGTAGGTCCCATCCCGATCTCGGAATGATCGAGTACATGGCTAGGATCTACCATGTATCGTCTCAACTATGACACGTGAAATACGTTGTGGACTCCCTCTAATACAAGTGGAAAGTCTAGCCTGTAAGCTACGTCATCGACTCTCCCGCTGATAACTAAAGGTCCGGTGAAATACGGGCTAAGCTTTCCACCTCCACCAAAGCGTATAGTACCACGTGTCGGAGATATCCTCAAGAATACCAGATCTCCAACCTATAAAAAACAAGGTCTCAAATTAACTATAATAATCAAAGATGATAAATCAAAATCACAAAATCAAACCAATCCTAATCCTAGTCCTATCTCTAAGCTGTACCTCAAACCCCAAAGGTTTGCGATGGCTATCGGCCCAATGCCGATGTCTGACCTGCGCCATGCGAAGTCGATCCCTGATGGGCTTCACCTTCTCGGCTGCATCCACAACCATCTCAGGTCCCAATAAAGCTCATTTTCCAACGTCAACCCAAGACAAGGGAGTACAACATCTACACCCATACAACGCCTCGAATGGTGACATCTAAATGCTGGCCTGGAAGCTGTTGTTGTATGCAAACTCCACCAAGTACAAATGATCCTCCCAGGAACCTCCAAAATCCATGACACAAGTCCGTAGCATGTCCTCGAGTATCTGAATAGTCTTCTCTGACTGTCCGTCCATCTGAGGGTGGTATACAGTACTAAACTTGAGCTGAGTGCCCAAACTAGTATACAAATTCTGGAAGAAATAGAAAGTAAAGCAACTACCCCGATCCGAGACAATGCTCACCGGAACTCTATGAAGTCTGACAATCTGATGTACGTACATCTTTGCTAGCTTTTCTGTAGACAAATCCACTTTGAACGGCAAGAAGTGGACTGATTTGGTCAACCTGTCTACGATGACCCAAATTACGTCTTTTCCTCCTGGTGTACGCGGCAATCCTGAAATGAAGTCCATCGTGATGTTCTCCCACTTCCACTCTGCAATAGGCAATGGCTGTAATAGTCCTCCTGGCCTCTGCCTCTCTACCTTTACCTGCTGGCAGACCAAACATCTGGCTACGAAGTGTGCTACTTTCCGATTCATCCCATACCATGATACATGCTCCTACAGATCCCTATCCATCTTTTTAGCACCTGGATGCATAGAGTACTGAGAACGGTGGACCTCATGTATAACCTGCTCCCGAAGGTCTCTACTGGGCACACACACAGTCTGGAACTGTGCCTCAATGTGCCATCCTCTGCTATAACAAACTTCTCAACAAGTCCTGCTCGAATCTGCTCTCGGATGCCCCGCAGAGCAATTTTGTCAAACTGAGTTGACTTGATCCTCTCTATCAAGTCCAATTGAATCTGCAGACCCCACATCTGCATTTCAACTCCCGGCACTATCACCTCGATCTCCAGGCTCTCAAGATCTGCTAACAAGTGACGATCTACTGTCAAACACATGGCAACCGGATATCTGTTCAAAGTGTCGGCAACCACGTCAGCCTTCCCTGGATGATACAGTAATGAAATGTCGAAGTCCTTCATCAACTCCAACCATCTCCGCTGCCTCATGTTGAGCTCCTTCTGAGTAAACACATACTTCAAGCTCTTGTGGTCTGTGAAGATCTCCACTCGCTTTCCGTATAAATAGTATTTCCATAACTTCGGAGCAAAGATAACTTCCGCTAACTCCAAGTCATGGGTAGGGTAGTTCTTCTCATGCAGACGTAACTGCCCGAAAGCATAGGCAATTACCTTCCTATGCTGCTGTAAGACATAATCCAAACCCTTTCCCTAAGGTGTCACTGTAGATAGAGAATCCGCCTGATCCTGGTGGCAATGTCAGAATCGGAGCTGTCGTCAACCACTTCTTTAACTCATCAAAATCGAGCTGACACTCCTCTAACCAGATAAACTCTGCGTCCTTCCGGGTCAGCCTAGTCAACGGCTTTGCAAACTGGGAGAAATCCTGAACGAATCTCCTGTAGTAGCCTGCCAAATCCAAGAAGCTCCTGATCTTTGCAACTGAACTCAGTGCTGACCACGCCTCAACTGCCGTGATCTTCTTCGGGTCAACTGAGATCCCATCCTCGGTCATAACATGACCTAGAAAATCAACCCGATCCAGGAAGAACTCACACTTTGAGAGCTTGCTTAGCTCCTCCTTCCTGAGAGTCTCCAGAACTACTCTCAAATGCTCCTCATGCTCCTCTGGAGTCTTCGAGTATACCAAGATATTATCGATGAACACCACCACGAACTTGTATAAGTGCTGGTGGAACGCCTTGTTCATCAGGTTCATGAACACCATCGGGGCGTTAGTTAACCCAAACGCCATAACCATAAACTCAAACTGGCCATACCGCGTCCTGAATGTTGTCTTTGAGATATCCTCCCTCTTCACCTTCACCTGATGGTAGCCTGACCTCAGATCAATTTTAGAAAATACCCTCGCTCCACTCAACTGATCGAAGAGATCACCGATCCTCGGCAGCGGGTACTTGTTCTTGATCGTAAGGTTGTTGAATGCCCTGTAGTCAATACACATCCATATCGACGCATCCTTCTTCGGCACAAAAAGCACCGGTACACCCCATGGTGAAAAACTCGATCGGATGAAGCCCTTGTCCTGCAACTCATCCACCTGTTTCTTCAACTCCACCAACTCGCTGTTGTTCACCCTATATACGTGCTGAGATATTGGCACTGTGCCGGGCACCAAGTCTATAGAGAACTCTATGTCTCTATCCGGTGGTAGTCCTGGCAAGTCCTACGAAAAGACATCCATGAACTCTGCTATCAATGGATGTGGCACCATCTGCTCCTCTACTGAAACTCCGCAGAAGACTCTGTTGCTTTGTTCTGCCTCCCGTCTGGCGAACTCTAACTTTGGCTCTCCTAGCGAACGAAAAAGAACTCTACCGCCACAACAATCTATACTGGCATGGTTCCTGCTCAACCAGTCCATCCCGAGTACAATATCGTAGTTCGGTAATGGCATTATGAGCAAACTCATATCCAGTTCTCGGTCTCCCAAAATAACTCTTCGATCCTTACAAATATCAGTGACGAGGATGATGCCACCCCCAGTCGCAATCTTACAAGTCTTAGGCAACAATTCAGAAGCAAGATGGTGTCTAATAGCAAAAGATACAGACACAAAGCTATAGGAAGCACCAGAATCGAACAATGCAAAAGCTAGAATGGAGTCGAGAATAACAGAACCTGCGATCAGATATCTTATGGCCTCTGTATCCTCAGCTTCCATGGCGAAAGCTCGCCCCTGTGGCCTTCCCTGGCCTGCTGCTGGTGCTAGATGAACCTCTGCTGCTGTGTCTGCAACGGTGGTCCCTTCTGCTGCCCTGCCGAAGCCTTTGCTCCTGCTCCCTGAACTGATCATCCAAAAGACTGGGGACACTCCCTCAGCTAATGCTCCACTGAACCGCAGAGTAGGCACTTGCCTAGCCACTTTCTACAGTCGTTCCACCCATGCTCTGGCTTCTTGTAGAAGGTACAACTGGTGGCCTGCTGCTGCTACCTCGGCTGCTGCTGCACCTGCTGAAAAGGTGCACGGCCCTGTCCCTGAAACTGCTGCTGAAACGGCCTCTACTGGTGCTGCTGCTGAAAGTGAGGCCTCTTGGCCTGGCTTCTACTACTGGCTCCATGCGCATCATGACCTCTCTTCAGCTTCAGCTCAAGGTCGTCCTCTGCTACCATGGCTCCTGTCAGAATCTCCTCAGAGGAAGCGCTTCTGTCGCTCTTGGTCAAGGACTTGACTTCCTTAACCAAACCCTTCCTGAACCTCCTAGCCTTTGCCGTCTTGTTAAGGCCCTCAACAAATTTGCCTAGACGACAGAACTCATAGGCGTACTCATCCACTGTTTGGTTTCCTTGAACCAAACTCTCAAACTGCATCTCCATGGCGCCGAGTGCTGTATCCGAGAAGAACTTCTCCTTGAAGAGCTTCTTGAAAGCTCCCTATGTCTGTCCCTCTGTATCCACTCTAGGGTCAGTCTGGTACCATGTGCGGGCAAGGTCCTGTATCTGGCTGCCCGTCGCCTCTATCTGAATCTCGGCTGGTATGAGTGCCAAACAAAAGATCTTCTCTATATGCTCGATCCAGTCGTTGGCATATAGGATACCCTCAGAATCTCGAAAGTCTTGTGGCCGTATCTTCTGGAAGTCCTGGATGTTTGGAGTCCTCGGCTGGTATTACTGCATCTGCCCTCCCTACGGCTGGGCGGTAACCCTCTCCACTGTCGTCATAGCTAACTGGTGGGCATTGTCTTTGCCCTTCCTGAAATTAGCAGACTGGTGCTGCTGGACCTCCATTATCTGCTGGAAGAAGGTAAAAAGCTGAGCTGCATCCACTGATCCCGAAGGTGGCTGCTGCTTGAACATATCTGGGATGACTGGGGTAGGCCTCCGGACAGGTGGAGGTGCACCACCAAATACGGCAGATGCTCTGACATAAGATAGAATAAGGGACTTGTGGTCCCAGGGTCCTGCTGAATCAGACGAGAAGTGGCAGACCTCTCGGTGGTATCCTCTAGGCCAGAACGATGAGATCGTGTCTGTACCATCCTTGAGACAGATCAAACAAAAAAAATCAATACTGAGAAAGAAGCGATATAATCAAAGGAGGACAGTTTATTTTAAAGGAAAGCAATATCAGTAGGAATTTAGATGGCAGGAATTTAGATAAGAGTTTTTCCTAAATGTGATTGAGTAACTCAAAAACTTATATCCTATATCCTACTGCAGGCTGTAGTGATACTTTAGTTCGAGTACCACTACGAACTGAGACATAACTCAGAACTCTAGACTTGCATGGGCCACCACTAAAAATGTGTCACGACCCGCACCCAGTGTAGGGACACGAGAAGTGGGTACGTTCAGCCTACACCGTAGTGTCGGCGGTAGAATACTGTCCTAGGTCACATACATCTAACACAGTATAAATATACCTGTACAAGATATACTCTCCAATCGGAGGATAATACAGAAGGTACAACTCAATCACAATTCTAAGATAGAAATAGTACAATAAGATAGATATGAAATCTCAAAAGAGAATACAAACAGAAGAAAATAAGTCTAAGTGTCTAAACGACACAAACATCTCAACATCTAAAAATAATACAACTCAGAAAGTCAAACACAAATGACATAATAAAATAAGATAAATAGCCTAGCTATCTATCCTATGCTATAGGGATGATGACCTCAGCTAGAGCTGGATCCTCTTGTGGGTCCAACTCACAAGTGTCGCCTAGACCTACTCCATAATAAGTAGGGCAGAACTCCTCAGTATCATCTGTAATATTTTCAACTGGTCCAGTCAGGACAAGAACCGGTACAAATCTCTCAGACAGTTCATATCATGACAGGAAATATAAAACAAGCAATAGAGTAAGATACATGAAACGTTGTAAGAAATGTACATGAAAGATAAGAGAGATATTTATAAACTGGAAATATTTATATGGTAAGTAAGAACTGTAAGTGACTAAGTGATTTAGAGCACAAGATGGTTACGTAAACAGGTTGGGTTGCACATGAATAGCTACTGGGGATAATGATCACAAAACCACTTCTACTCACCCCTACCCCAATCAATACACAAGGATCCAGTCAAGTTACGTTATAGCACATAAATAAGTACTTTTATACATGAAGCTCAAATAAACATGAGTGTACATGAGAGACATGAGTGTACATGAAGGCACATGAGAACATGTGTATACATGAATAGATACGAGTACAAGGAGTACATGATGCACATGATAAAGTACATGAACATGAAATACCCGATGCACCCGAGGGAGATAACATCTCATGAAAAGATCCATATAGTACTAACCCGTGATAACAATATGACAGCATCAAGTAAAGTAATCTAGAGCAAGAATATAAGTCCTAGCAAGTATGAAACGATCAGAGAATGTACTTGCCTGATATCCTGAACGACTGATGAGAATAAATGTCCGTACAGGAGTAACTGAGTCCTATTTAGAGCAACATGGGTTACAATGTATTGAAGATGTTATAAATGAAGTTTACAATGCATTCTACATGATTCTAGGTCGTTCTAGGTCAAAGTCAACTCTGGTCAACAATTTAGTCAAACTAAGTCAACTCTAGTCTAACTAGTCTAGGGTTTTGGTCAAACTCAAGCCCACAAGACCAATTAGGCCTATAGGGGTCAAAAATAGTCTAACTAACTCCTATGTATATATACCATATATATACATAGCTATTTAGTATATGGGACAAAGCATATATAGGATACCTATATATATAGCTATTTAGTATATGATACCTATATAGCAAGTTCACAATAGATACATACATACATCCATATGGCACATATACAACCATATATAATAACATACATGTGTATATACATATATAATAACATATATATATATATACATATATATATATATATATATATATATATATATATATATATTAGGAAGAGGGGTAAAGGATAATATATAAGTTTGTGTGTGCGTGCATGAAGAGTGTATGTTTAACGGTGAAGAGTGAGGGGACTCGAAAACCCCCAAACTGGGATGATCCCAGGAAACCCAAGCTAAAACAAACCCAAACATTATATATATATAAAAATATATATATATATATATATATATATATATATATATATATAATATTTTTTTGGCTCCCTCTCGCGCATGACCCTTTCCCCAGTCCGCCCCCGATGGAGGGGCCGTGCGCCGTCGGCCGGCCGTCGTCCCCCCTTCATGCCGGCACCGCCCCCCAGCCGTTCCGGCGCTGCCCTCGCCGCCCCCGGCGGGAGTGGAGCTCCAACTGAGGTTTTGCCGCACTTTCCACCGGCCGCTGTCGCCGGCGTGGACGACAGACCACCAGTCTATGGCCGCCTTCGTCCCCCTCCCCCCGGGTAGCGGTGGCCCTTCGGTGGCCCCGCTCGGTCGCTCCTCTCTCGAGCCCAGATGTTGTCTTCCCTCCGGCCGGTTCGTCAGGGAGCGGCCCAGCTCCACCTTGGCCGCGAGCGGCTTCGCCGCTCAGGTGGCCGTGGGACTCGCCGGCGACTCATCCCCCGGTCGTGCTGTTGTCTGAAGCCTCTCCGACCGGTCGAGTTTCGAGAGCTGAGCCTTCCCGCTCATCCTCGGATTTTCGAAATTCAAATTTCCCTTCTTTGGTCGCGACTCTGGCGCCATCGGCGGTCAACTCTGAGGCCGCAGCTTATGCGCCTACAGAGTTAGCTCCGGGCATGCGCCCGCATAGGGCGTCAGCCTATGCGCCCTCCAGGGCACCCCTTCCTTATGCGCCCACAGGCGCTGTTAGTTCCCACGGCGCGCATGCGCCCTCCGAAGGCAGCTCTTCTGTGCGCTCGACCGAGCTAGCTCAGTGCCTGCGCCCAGAGCGGACGCCCGCCTATGCACCCTCTAGGGCCTCTCTCCCTTCAGTGCTCTCTAGCGCAGTGGATCTCTCCAGCGCTCTAGCATCTCTCGATGGCAGCCCAGGAGTCGCCGCTCCCCCCGGGACACACCTCCTTGCGCCTCCTGCCAAGGGTAGTCTCCTCGGCACGTATGTACCTCCATCTGCCTTCCCTTTCGTCCCCTGGTCGCCGGCCCCCCTATGCGCCCTGCGCCCCTGGTCCGGCCCATGCGCCCAGCGCCCCTGGTCCGGCCCATGCGCCCATTCGTGTTGCCTCCTTTGCGTCGCAGTGCTCCCCACCTCCGGCCAGGCGCTTCCGTTGGAGCAGACGCAAGCGCAGTACCTCTTCCTCTGCTCTCCTCCATCGGCACTGCCTTCCTCCCCCTCTGCTCAGGGTTCGACTTCCCATACCGAGGCTCTCCCCTTTCCGATCCCCCCGTGATCGTGTGCTCCAGTTCCCCTCCTAGCCTTCCCTCCTCCCTTCTCCATCAGCCCGGTCAGTCCCCTCATGCCTCGGTCGAGGCTCCTTTTCAGCTGGCGTCCTATGCTGATGCCCTGCGCCCGGACCGCAAGGCAGCCCAGACCCCCCCGTGGGTATAGAGCTCTCCGATATCGTCTTCTTGGACCCCCCCCGATGGTCAGGCCATCCGGATCCCCTTCTCTTCAGAAAAGATCTCCTTTCTCTCCTACAGCTTCACGATGACCTTCGTCCTGAAGTTCCAGTCAGGCTGGCCGAAGATCACCTCTGTACAAGAGGCCATCGTCGGATGGGGGCTCACCTCAGCTTAGAAGGTCACACCACTGGACCCCAAACACTTGTTCCTTCACCTTTTGTCGAACCATGACTTCTCCACAGTATGGGCCAAAGGCTCCACTTCCATAGGCAACCAGAGGGTCAAGATCGCCAAATGGTCCCCTTCATTCAATCCTAAAGTTGACTTGACCATCATATCAACTTGGATCGCCATCTCCAACCTTTTCCTCGTATGTTTTGCTCCGACAGCACTCAAAAGGATTACGAGCTCTTTCGGGACTCTCGTAGCTATCGCGAAAGAAACCCGCTCCCTTTCCAAAGAAAACTACACAAAGATATGCGTAGAACTCGGTCTTTCTACAGAACTGCCAGAACTGGTCCAGCTCGATCTCGGAGGCAGAATAAATTCACAGGTGCTAGTGTATGACAAAAATATTATTTTTTGTAGGTATTGCCAGCTGAGAGGACACCTTACTAGGTTCTGCTACAAAGCCTACCCAGAGCTCAAGAGGCCTGCCCAACGTAAGACTCACTCCTTCAAGCCGGCCCAAGCCACCCCATCAGCCCCCACTCTACCTCGTCCCAACTCCCACCCCCAACTTTCCGACAGTACGAACTCCACCGGCCCCAGCATAAGCCCCCCAGCCAACCAGGAAATCATGCCCTTCGAATCGAAAACCATTCCTCTCCACAACTCGTTCGACATCCTCTCCATCGCAGACACAGAGCCTCACCCGTCAACAGAACATGATACCTCAACGGACATCACCTCGGGTGGAGAGAAAGCAGAACCATAGGCCACCAACTTGCACCCACCCTCCTTCGTACAAAAGAACCCACGACGATCAGAGGCAGTACCTCTAAAGATATTCTAGCTATCCTCGGAGTGGACGCTGCAGACAGATTCCAACAAGCCAAGGAAGCAGGTCTCCTAGACCTAACCAACCCCCTCTGTGCCCTGCATGAAACAGAGATAGAAGAAACTAATCAGACGGAGAGTCTAGAACTCATCATCCAAAAATAGAGCGAGGAAACTATAGGTTTCTCTACAGCTACCACGATAGCTCCCAAAAAACCCTATAACAAAAAGAGAAAAAAAATGCCAAAAAGGTTACGGCCATAACCACAAGATCGACTGCAAAGCTCCACAACCCCACCTCCCCCGCTCCCCTAATGCTTAACATCCTTTCGTGGAATGTTCGTGGGATTTCCAACAAACCCACCATGAACAGACTTATCAGCCTAAAGAAACTCCACCGGATCGACATCTTGATCATCATAGAACCCAATGTTCCTATAAAGAAACTTAAAGCATTCCAACTTCAACTCGGATTCCCATCCGCGATCGCCGGATGCAACGATATATGGATCTTCTTCACAGCCGATGTCAAATTTGGCTCCGTCCAAGACTCCAGACAAGCGATTTCCTGCTAGGTAGAACACCCCATTCTTCAGCACCGATCCTTGCTTTCGACGGTGCATGACAGTTACGATATCATCGAGCGTAAGAGGCTTTGGGACACCCTCTCGAATACCCATCACCACCTCAACAACCTCCCGTAGATATGTGTTGGCGACTCCAACACCATCTTTAGCAGAGACGAGAAATCCGGAGGACGGCCCCCCGTCAGCTATGGCGGATTTCAATACCTTTATTTTTAACGCCCACTTGCTACCTATCATGTTTTCAGGCAACGCATTCACTTGGTGTAACATGCAGGAAGGAGCCAGGCGTCAGTACTCTCGTCTCGATCGTGCTCTGGTCAACAACCACTGGGCAGATTTGGGTCTCATCTCTAACCTCTTCCACCTGAACACTACGGAATCGGATCACTCTTCTCTTCTTATCGAGGTTAGCAGTAATTCCTCCACATCAAGAAAGTCTTTCGGTTCCTGGACTTCTGGCGCCTCTATCCCCAATTCAAAAACATTGTTGCCACAGCATGGAACTCAGCTGATCACCTATACCCCATTGCTCGAGTAGCAGCTAAACTCAAAGTGACCAAGAGAGCTCTAGCGACTTGGAGCAGGAACACTTTCAAAAATATTTTCCAAGCTATTAAGTTGGCGGAGGATGATGTCACACGAGTAAAAATTTTGTTCACCACGGATAAGTCGCAGGAGAACCGCGCCACCCTACATCTCACCAAAGCTCTACTCAAGTCCCGGCTGAAGATAGAAACAGACTTCGAGAAGTAGAAGGCCAGGCTGGCTTGGGATGCAGAAGGAGACAAAAACTCAAGCTTTTTTCACTCCTGTGTTAGAGGCCGCAGACAATAGCTGAGCCTGCACCAAATTGCCGATGACACCGGTCGTATATACACTGACCATCAGAGCATTCAGTAGGTCGCCACTCATTTCTACTCTAAACTATTCTCCAAAGACACCATATGCAAGGATGAGGAGTTCCTCGCCAAGATCCCCCACATGATCAACAACGAAGAGAACGAGCAGCTTCTTATCCCCCCTTCACGGAGGAAGTCAAGGTCGCCGTTTGGGCTCTGGACGAACACAGTGCCCTGGCCCAGACGGTTTCTTCGGAGTCTTCTTCCGCACATGTTGGGACATCATAGATCACGACATCTATGAGGCAGCCATAGCCTTTTTTCAAAGAGCTAGGCACCCTAAATCTATCTCTAGAGCCAACCTTATCTTCATCCCCAAAAAAGACGACCCGAATACGTTCAAGGACTTCCGTCCCATCAGCCTATGCACCTTTACAAATAAAACCATTTCGAAGATTATCGTGACTCGCATGTCAGCGCTTCTCCCTAAAATTATTTCCGAAGAGCAAAGTGGCTTCGTTACGGGTAGGAACATCACCGACAACATTCTATTGGTTCAGGAGATGATCACCTGCATAAAATTCCCCTCTAGGGGAAACGTGGCTATCAAGCTTGATATGGAGAAAGCCTTTGACCGGCTGGACTGGTTATTCATGATCTGGGTGCTTAGGGCCTTCGGCTTCTCGGAAGCGTGGATCGACGTTCTCTTCAGATCCATCAACAACTCCTGGTTCTCCACCATCATCAACGGGCAAGCCGAGGGCTTTTTCAAAGCCAGTCGCGGGGTCAGGCAGGGAGGTCCTCTATCCTCTACCAACTTCATCATCGCGGCCGAAGCTCTTAGCAGAAATCTCAACAGCTTAGCCAACTCACCCGGATTCCACCATTTCCACTCTACCACCGGCTGCCCATTAATCACTCACTTGGCCTATGCTGATAACTATTTGCTATTAAAACCTTTGAATTGAAATTTCAATCACAAACAGAACAGTGTTACAATATAGGACTCAGATGTAGTCCTAGGAGTACACTTTTATTTTTATCTGGGTCCTGTGTCGATGGAGCGAGTGGTAATGCATTGACTCCGTTGACGATTTGACGACGATTTTAGGTTCTCTGAAGGTCTGGGTTGCTCTGGATGCCGGAGCTTGCGGAGGGGAATAAGACGTTGAGTGTCTCTTCCGATCTCTGTGAGTAGACGTGCATCTCTGTAACTCTGATGATCTCGTTATGTGTGTGTCTGTCCCCTGGAAAAAGGAATAATTCCTCTTTTTATAGGCAGCAGGTTGGGGCTGCTCATGCACGCATATGTAGGATGCGCCTACGCGTGGGAACGCCACGTGGTGGTTACTACGGAGGGTGTATGGATGATTCGCCCTGATTTGTGGGATGAATCCTTCTTGCTGCAATTATGGGCTGATACAAGGCAGTAGGAAGGATTCTTCGATTGCTGAGATCTTGGGTGGTTAGCACCCCTTCGTAGACTGAACCGAGTCAAAGGATACGTGGCGCATGCCTTTGGTTCAAAGATCTAGCATTCGGTGGAGAAGGATCTGATGAGCTGCGCCTGGGATCCGGCGCATGAGGAGACTTTGGCTCATAATCTTCAGGAGTCACAAACCAGTCTGGGTGTATGGCTTTTGAGGTGAATGTTTTGGTCACATGGCCGGGGAGGCGCATGCAGCGACTTGACTTCTGTGATCAGAAGTAAGTCAGAGGCGCATGGCTTTTGAGGCACATATAAATCTTCGGGTGCGTGGCTGCGGAGGTGCATGCGAGTGGTTAGTCGGCCACGTGGCTTGTAACCGGCAGAGAAAAGTAATAATGATGCTGATGTCAATGGCGCTTCGTCTTCTGCAAAAGCTGTTGCCGCTCTGTTATCGAGGCATGGCTGCTGTCGTCTCATACTTCAGCATTTAATGCTCTTGATGGGCAATGAGCTTTTCAGTGGACGCATTGATCTGCATTCTACTAGGCGCATAGGGACACATGGGGTGCATCCTTATGAGGCGCATGGTACTGATGGGTACGTCTGTTGTATGGCACATCTTCATTGGTCCGACTGTTGAGTTCTTCGAGTGCTTTAAATAGCAGTTTTGACCTGGTTGAATTCGAAGGGATAGGTTCATCACCATGAATGCAAATTTATTGTACGGGATTCAGAGAGCCCGCCACTTGGCACGTGGGGTTGATTTGCCCGGCCTATAAATAGCAGCAATGAGAGAGTTTGTTTCTCGTTCTCTTTCGCCTTCCCAAATGGAGATGGACTTCTTTGCTCGAGTACATTCCCTTGACAAGACGCTTCCGAGGGTGAAGATGTGTCGAGTCGTCTTCGTACGCACTCGTGAAGGTGACTGTTACATCCAAAAGTCGGGATCACGGGGTCCCGATGCAGGCCGAAGCTGCCTGTTGTATCTAAAGATTGGGACGTTTGAGTCCCGTCTTCGTTATGCTGGAAGAGCCCCAGATCAGAATTATGGTGTTCCCATCTTCCTTGGGCTCTGGAGAGCTCTTCTTCCTGCTAGAGTGGGGTTGGTTGCCTACCCGTATTATGCTCAATAATTGCCTCATTAGCCGAAGCACTTGATCGGGTCGAAGTATAGCGCATATGCTGAGACTTTATGATGTGCCTGACTGAGACGCTGAAGAGATGCGCCTAACTGAGACGCTGAAGAGATGTGCCTGACTGAGACGCTGAGGAGATGCGCCTAGCTGAGACGCTGAAAAGATACGCCTAGCTGAGACGCTAAAGAGCTGCGCCTAGCTGAGGCGCGCCTGGATGAAGCGTAGCTTTAGGCTATTTTGATTTCTTCTTCGTAAAAAAGAGCCTTCTATGTAAAAAGAGTCTTTAGTCATGTAACAGACTTTTATGACATAAAAAGCCTGTTGATGCTGCTACTCTTTTACTGTTTTATGATATTTTTGGCACATGTTGACTAGTTGATGCGCCTGAGATTTTCATGCTTCTACAAGACCCCCTTCAAAGTTTTTAAAACTTTCTGAAGTTTTGGAATACTTTGAATAAGAAGCATGGTGGTGTTTTCAATGGGGAGC
Organism: Iris pallida; assembly: GCA_029216955.1. Lineage (NCBI taxonomy): Eukaryota > Viridiplantae > Streptophyta > Magnoliopsida > Asparagales > Iridaceae > Iris > Iris pallida. The sequence continues at coordinate 48,417,170 of JANAVB010003400.1, read as the reverse complement.
ATGACTGTTCGGGGCGCATAATTGCTCCGTGTATCTGTGATGAGGCACACGCCCCTCTCAGTTTTAAATACAAATGATAATGCTTCGAAATAAACGAAAAGATTAATGATAATATTTTGGATATCCACAGCAATCCTTTCGCAGTGCCCAAAGCAATGGCTGACGTCACCTTTCATCGGTTTTTGCGTATGCCCAAGCATATAAATAGGCGTCTGGTGGAGAGAGAGTCCTTCCTCTCTTTGCTTCCTTATTTTAGAGTTCTTCTTTCAATAAAAAACCCTAACTTCTTTCAAGAGATGGCTCCCAAAACCCCCGCAGTGGCGCTGGCAGAGGACAAGGCCGGGGTAAGGAGCCGATGGAGTTCGACGAGAAGGATGCTCCCGTCGTTACTGTGACTCCCACCGACGTTCGGCCAGCGGTGACGGGTGGGTATCTTCTGTCTTTGTGGTCTCCAACATTTTAGATGAGTTTGGGGCACACGGATGAGTTGCATCCTGCTGCTGTGCCCTAACCCCATGTTGCTGACGTGCGTGTACTTCTGTCCTGATGATGCGCTGAGACTATTCTGCTGATGCGAATGGGTTTAGGCCCGGATTATGCACCGAGTCTTCACTGCTGACGTGCATGGGCTTGGGCCCTGATTATGCGTCGAAGCTTTACTGCTAACACGCATGGGCTTGGGCCCTGATGATGCGCCGAAGCTTCACTGCTGACGCGTATGGGCTTGGGCCCTGATGATACGCCGAAGCTTCACTGCTGAAGTGCATGGGCTTGGGCCCTGATTATGCGTCAGGCTGCTGATGCGCTCCAAAATGCTTGTCTTTTTAAAGCCTCTAAATTTTTCCTTGCTGCCTGACTTTTGTTTTTGCGGTGTCAGTGTCGATGACTATCCCCTTGCTAAACGAAGTCCTTCTGGATGCTTTCCTTTATCGAATGGGGGTTGACTTCAACGAGGAGGTTATTAACCCAGTGAAGGCTGCTATCATGCTGAATCAGCCTTCCGAGAGAATGTTGCAAATTCGGGATCAGTCGTCTGTTTTTCTCCAAAGTATGATAGAGAATGGCAAACTAAAATCTGTTGAATCCGAGAATGTAACTTTCTTGAAGCCTGTATTTCTGTTTGGTGACCGCTTGACCTCCACTGAGGCTAAGGTACTGAAAATCAAGGAAGACTGATTTTTTACGGCGAAGGGCGTGGCCCTGTACATGAGGCAGTTTGAGCGTCAATTGCCACTGACGGCTTTCTTCCGTTTGGCTTCCAAGAGGAGGATGCCATGGGAACTTACCCCTTCTCAAGGAGGAGGAAGTGGGGGGTACCCTTTGTGTTGATGTTACTTCGAATCAAAGGGATACCTTGGCCGCCTCGCGAGCCGGGACCTCGTTCCATTGCCGAACCTTGCGCCCTGGGAGCATTTATAGTGATGTTCCTTCTGACACCTTCGTCTTTGGTTCTTTGACCTTTGTAAGTCGGATACTAACATCGAAGGTTATGTATCCGAAAGGGGGTTTTCTGGTTGAGGGCTGGTGTTACCACGTGTCGAAGTGGGACGAGCTGACCCATTGGGTTTTGTTGATGTTCAAGACTGAGCTCAAAGCGATTGGGCTGACCGTCGCACTTCGCGCCACCCAAGAAGGTGTCTACCTTAATCGATATATGTTTCTTGCTCTCCTGGAAATATTTAACACCCAGACTGGCACTTTCTTTGCTCCGGTGGAGGAGTTGGAATTGGCCCTCCATGAGATGTATGAGGTGTCCAAGCTTCCCTGGGGCTCGGAGCCGTATGAGGAATATTTCCCGACAAATGAAGAGATCCTTGTTCTGGAAGACAAGGACTCAGAGATGATGGCTATTTTTAAGGAGGTGGCGAGCCACCATTATCTGATGCAACGGAAGGATAAAGGCGGGTCACAGCCCCATGTGACTGCTTGGAGGGATTATGTCTTCAAGAAGGACCTGACGGACCCTTCCAAGATTCGGTTTAAGACTCCGCAGGGACTGAATCACACGGAGGTAACCTCGAAATAAGCCGACTAGACGGGAAGACTCCTCGTTCAAACGATAGTGGTGACAACGTATACAGTTGTTTCTGGCATTACGTGCACCCAATGTCTTCCAAGACAGTGTTGACTGCCTACTTGATGATATGGCTCCGGGACTATGTGTTCTCGGGCGGATCTGGATCTGTAGAGAGATTGAGCAGGAACCTCATTTTGCCTGCGATAAAACTGGTTTTTGGTCGTCCTCTGGCTCTTCTTCCCGCGATGGTGTGTAACCAGTTGCGGGGTTTGAGAGATTTTACTGACGATGTGGTCCATGAGAGTGGAAAGAAAGACAACTTTTCCCGAGCTGAGTTACCATTCCATTATTTTATGGGATGGTTGATTCTGCATCACCCAAATGTGATGAGCCCGGGCCCTGAAGACGATCATGTTGTAGGCGACGCCTTTATCCATTACTTCTATAAGAGGAAATGGCTGCACACCGGAGTCCCTTCTGTAGGAGGGTTTTGTCTTATCTCCAGGGGTGGAAGATCACCAAGGTCAATTTCGTCTTCATAGATTTCGAGGCTGACCAAGAATTGGAAGACTCCGGTGAGGATGCGATCGCCCTGCCGACATGGGGGTTTCGCTGCTTACAGAGTATTCAGCCTTCCCATTTGGTCTACCGCAACAAGAATAAGTGTTATCTAGAGCCGTATTTGATAGAACTGGGGATTTCCAGGACCCTTTCTTTGGTGTGCGTATTGATCGATAGAAAGTTAAAAAGATCTAATACGTGTTCTAACCCTTCATAGGCGGAAACTAGGGTTCACAAATTATACATGCGACGGAAAGGAGACAAGTAATTCCTGGCAATCTCGAGCGCACGATCCTAAGATCTTCTGCATGTATTCCTTTCTCGAGTTGGACGTCGTGTGGGCGACGATCTCCCAACCTTTTTTTCTCCTTGGCAGCCTCTCTTTCTCTCCTTACGTGAATCACGAATTTAGAGAAAGTATTTGATTTCTCATCAGTAATCTGGCAGCCAGAGAATAGAGGATATATATAGGCTACGGCAGGGACCATGAGAAGAAATTAGGGTTAGGCCTCCTAACAGATCTGGATATCCCGTGTTCAGCCCGAACACACAATCCAGGCCCATTAATAATAGCTCGGTCCAGTAATGAGCTATTGTTGCACTACCTCCCTAATCCCAAATTATGTTTGTGGGCTCCTTTTATTATATGCTCGTTTGGCTTCCCATGTTAAGATATCGTATGTCCGTCGATCAAATTAAGTTACTGACAACTATATTGATTCGACATCTTTTATCCTTAAGTAGTATCGCTCAACTTTATTTTTCATATCGGATATAATCTACCTGCAGGGTTTACATGACAATCCTTATGAGCTCCTTAAGGGGACATCATCAACCCGTTGTATCGGGACATGGATTCCATTTATAATCAATAACCGATCATACATACAATGTTATTTCCCAATTCATAGAGATTGTTGATCCATAATGAATCTCACTCTTTTATGAGTCAAAGTAATGCACACTGCATATACATGTCTGTTATTATATCCGGATTAAGAGCACAAGCATCCATAATAACATAGATGTTTGTTCTCTTATGTAGTCAGTACAAAGAGAACAACCTCAAGTGGTCCTGTTCAATACACACAAATTGTACTAGTGTAAACCTATAGTCAAGATAGACTAATACCAGATTACACTACAACCTTTCCAATAGATTGTCCAAGTCCATCTAGGTTGTGAACTATTTATATACTCCATAGGAAACTGATAATATGATCTTCTGTGTGACACCACACACCATATTATCTATAATATAGAATATCAGACATTTGTATTAACACTTGCAACAAATACAATATGCAAATATTTGCCCATATGATTCTCTTTCAAAATTTAAGGAAATAAGGTTACTACAAAAGTGATACTTTTAGTATATAACCCTAACAATCTCCCACTTATACTCAAAGCATTACTTTTCAGTATACTGTTACAAATCTCCCACTTATACTTAAAGCCATCCTGCTACACATCTGACTCCCATTCCCTCAACATGACTATCAAAAGCCTTAGCTGGTAAGCTCTTTGTAAAGGGATCAGCTAGGTTGTCGGCTGATGCTATCTTGATCACAACAACTTTTTCTTTCTTTACGAAATCTCGTATTAGGTAGTACTTGCGCTCAATGTGTTTGCCTATCTTATGGGCTCGTGGTTCCTTCGAGTTTGCAACTGCACCACTATTATCACAATAAAGTGTAATAGACTTAGGCAAACTAGGTACCACATCCAAGTCCAACAGAAAGTTTCTGAGCCAAACTGCTTCTTTGGCTGCCTCAGAGGCTGCCACATACTCGACTTCCATGGTGGAATCAGCAATACATTTTTGCTTGATACTCCTGCACACAATGGCTCCACCTTCCAAAGTAAACACATAACCTGAGGTAGATTTCCTGGAATCTCTATCTGACCGAAAATCTGAGTCTGTATACCCCAAGGGAACTAAACTATCTGCCTGGTAAACTAGCATATACTCTTTAGTCCTTTTCAGGTACTTCAAAATATGCTTTACGGCAGTCCAGTGCTCTTGTCCTGGGTTAGACTGATATCTGCTGACCATGCCTACCGTAAAGCAGATGTCTGGTCTCGTACATAGCATTGTATACATTAAGCTTCCTACTGCTGAAGCATAAGGAACTACCTTCATGTTCTCCATCTCTTTAGGTGTCCTCGAATACTGTTCTTTTGATAGAGCAATTTCATGTCTAAAAGGTAAGAAACCTTTCTTAGAATTTTGCATACTAAAACGAGTTAGTACAGTATCGATATATGAAGCTTGGGATAAGCCCAACATCCTTTTCTTGCGATCTTGTAGAACTTTGATCCCAAGGATGTGACCTACTTCTCCCAAGTCCTTTATATCAAACTATTTGGATAACCAAACCCTTACATCAGATAACACCTTCACATTATTTCCAATGAGCAAGATGTCATCCACATAAAGTACTAGGAACACCACCACATTTTTGTCATACTTTTTGTATACACATGATTCATCTAGATATTGATCAAATCCATAGGATTTTATCACCTGATCAGAACATATGTTCCAAGATCTGGAAGCTTGCTTAAGTCCATAAATGGACTTTTTGAGCTTACAAACAAGATGCTCTTGGCCCTTTTCAATGAACCCGTCTGGTTGCTTCATATAGATGTCTTTCTCAAGACTTCCATTAAGGAAAGCTGTCATGACATCCATTTGCCAAATCTCATAATCGAGATGAGCTGCAATAGATAAAAGAATCCAGATAGACTTAAGCATGGCTACAGGAGAAAAGGTTTCCTCATAATCGATACCCTCTCTTTGAGTAAAACCTTTTGCCACAAGCAGAGCTTTAAAGGTTTCAACCTTACCGTCTGATCCTCTTTTTCTCTTATAGACCCACTTGCATCCAATAGCTTTTACACCAACGGGTGGTTCTACAAGCTCCCAGACCTGATTAGAATCCATAGATTCTATTTCAGATATCATTGCTTTTTGCCAAGACTCTGCATCTTTATTTTGGAGTGCTTCATTGTAGGTACAGGGATCATAATCTTGTTTCTCAGGGATGAAGTCTGATGACTCACCCAAAAACATATATCTATCAGGTTGTATCACAACCTTCCCACTACGACAAGGCACTATCAGTTATGGTGTAACATTTGTGACACGTTGTGCAGTTATTTGTGGTTCATCCTCTTGTACTGTTGGTACTGAAGTACTTGGTGTCTCACATCTCAGTTCTTCTAGAACAACTCTACTTGTGGGTTTATGGTTCATCACATAATCTTCATCTAAGAATCGGACATTGGTGCTAAAAATGACCTTCTGATCCTTAGGACTATAAAATAAACCTCCTTTCGTTCCTCTTGGATAGCCTACAAGCAAGCGTACTTCTGTACGAGATTCCAACTTATCTGCTTTCCCATTCAGCACATGTGCAGGACTACCCCAAATGCGAACATGTTTCAGACTAGGCTTACGCCCAATCCACAGCTCTGTGGGAGTAAGAGGTACTGACTTAGAAGGAACCAAATTCAAAAAATAAGCTGCAGTCTCTGAGGCATATCCCCAAAACGAATCTGGAAAATCCGAATAACTCATCATTGATCTAACCATCTCCATAAGAGTTCTATTCCTTCTTTCGGCTACACCATTCTGCTAGAAAGTTTCAGGTGCAGTCAATTGGGATGCAATCCCAGCCTCTGATAAATAATTCCTAAACTCTCCAAAGAGGTACTCGCCACCACGATCTGATCGTAATGACTTGATACATTTTCCATGACGTTTCTCGGTTTCAGCCTTGTACTCTTTGAATTTCTCAAAGCACTCAGACTTACGGCGCATCAAATAAATGTATCCGTACCTTGAATAATCGTTAATAAATATTCAAAGCCATCTCTAGCTTGGATAGTCATGGGTCCACACAAATCAGAATGAACCAATTCCAACACATCTTTGGCCCTATACCCCTTCGTCGTAAAAGGTCTTTTGGTCATTTTACCTTCCAAGCAGGATTCACAGACTGGTAGTGCCTCCACTTCCAATGAACTCAAAGGTCCATCTTTAACCAGTCTTTGAATCCTTCTAAGGTTAATATGCCCCAATCGCAAGTGCCAAAGATATGTTTGGTTCATACAAGAAGGTTCTTTTCTCTTATTTAAGTTAGATGACATATTATTCATTTCCATAAGTTGCATTGTGGGCGAAATAGGATTAATGACATACAGATTATCAACCAATGCACCAGAACTGATAAAATGTTTATTCTTTCTAATAACAATATTGTCATTAAAATAAACTGAATATCCATCCTTAACTAACATAGAAACAGAAACTAAATTCCTTCTAAGTGAAGGTGCATAAAAACAGTCTCTCAATGTCAAAGACTTATTTCTACCAAAAGATAAAGTAACATCAACCCGATGTATCGGGACATGGATTCTATTTGTAATCATCAACCCGATGAGCTCCTTAAAGGGACATCATCAACCTGATGTATCGGGACATAGATTCCATTTGTAATCAACAGCCCATCATACATACAATATTATTACCCAATTCATAGAGGTTGTTGATCCATAATGAATCTCACTCTTTTATGAGTCAAAGTAATGCACACTGCATATACATGTCTATTATTATATCCGGATTAAGAGCACAAGCATCCATAATAACATAGGTGTTTGTTCTCTTATGTAGTCAGTACAAAGAGAACAACCTCAAGTGGTCATGTTCAATACACACAAAGTGTACTAGTGTAAACCTATAGTCAAGATAGACTAATACCAGATTACACTACAACCTTTCCAATAGATTGTCTAAGTCCATCTAGGTTGTGAACTATTTATATACTCCATAGGGAACTGATAATATGATCTTCTGTGTGACACCACACACCATATTATCTACAATATAGAATATCAGACATTTGCATTAACACTTGCCATAAATACAATATGCAAACATTTGCCCAAATGATTCTCATTCAAAATTTAAGGAAATAAGGTTACTACAAAAGTGATACTTTTAGTATATAACCCTAACAGTATTTGCCGAGCCGGTTTACACGTCAGTTTGGTTACACGCAGCTAATATTAAGAAACCCCAGTAATAGTCTGGGTTTGTCGGAAGTTTACTGGATGGAGCCCGGGGTTGGCAAAATTACAAATGGAAGGTCCCTCCCACTTGGGCTCGAACTTTCCTGGTGTTTTGTGAGTCAACACCATCGGCCTCCTGACTGCCAGGACCAGGTCGCCTATTTGGAAAGTCCTCTGCTTGACCTTTTTGTTGAAAGCCTGTAATATACGGGCTTGATAGAGTTCAATTCGCTGCTGAGCTAAGAGACATTTTTCGTCAAGTGCCTCCAATTCTCACAGACGACGACACTGATTGTCTTCTTCTGTCAATTGGTTTGTGATCGCTACACGGAGTGAGGGTATCTGGATCTCGCTCGAGGGGCAGTACCGCTTTGCTCTCGTAGACTAAGGAGAATGGTATGTTACCTGTCGGAGTCCGTACCGTTGTACGGTAGGCCCAAAGGCATCCGTCGAGCTTTTCGTCCCATTCGCATTTGTTGGATGACACGACCTTTTTGAGTAGCCTGACGATAGTCTTGTTAAAAGCCTCGGCCAATTCGTTCGCTGTCGAATTGTAGGCGGTTGATGCCATGTTATGAATACGATTCTTGTCACAGAATATGCTGAAAGCATGGCTGATGAACTGTGGACCATTGTTGTGGATAATCCTATGGGGTACCCCGAAACGGTAGATGACTTGATGCTTGAAGAAGCTGATCACCCTAGAGCTTTTCACTTCCGTCAGTGGAACTGCTTCTGCCCATTTGGAGAAGTAGTCGGTGATGGCTAGGATGAAGCGGTGTCCCCTCGATGAAGGATGGGTGATAGGTCCCACAATGTCCATGCCCCAAGCTTCAAAGGGCCAGGAGGCGACCGTAGGATGTAGTGGTTCCGATGGTGTATGGATAAAGTCGGCATGAAGCTGGCAAGCATGGCACTTTTTAGCATAGTCGACGACGTCGGCTGCCATGGTTGGCCAGTAGTAACCCATGCATCGCAGTCGATCCTGCAACTTAGGCCCGGGTTGGTAAGCCCCGCAAGTTCCATCATGAGCTTCTCGAAGGGCTTCGGCTGCTTCTTCGTTGGATAGACATCGAAGGAGAAGTCCATCGTAGGAACGTCGGTACAGCATTTTTGTAACTGTATCATAATAAAATCGAAGGGAACGCCTTCTGACCGAGACGGCTTCTTTCGGGTCTTCTGGAAGAATTCCATAGACAGCAAAATCGATGAATGGAAACCTCCAGTCTCGAACATTAACACCGACACTTGTCGTCATGGCATGGGCCATTTGTATGCATAAGTTGTTTTTAGGACAGACCAAGTCTCGACCAACTACTGTGACGTAGTGTTGAGTCCCGAGGGGTGCTGCTAATGAAGCTACGAGGCCAGCCAGAGCGTCAGCCTCCAGGTTTTGTAGCCGAGGTACGTGTTCTATGAAGAACATGGTGAAGGCTGAGATAATATTCAATGCAACTTCGTGGTAAGGAACCAGATCTTCATGACGAACTTCGTACTGTCCTCGGATTTGATTAATGACGAGTTTTGAGTCGCCGTAAGCTTCTAGATGATCCACCCCCAGTTGTTGCGCCAGCTAGAGTCCCATGATGAGAGCTTTGTACTCGACAAATTATTGGGGCATGACTTTGAAAGGGAGTAAGCACGCTGGATGACCAGCTGATCGGGGGAGACTAAGACCACCCCCACTCCGGCGATGATTTGGCCTTTGGGGCCTGTTCTCGAAGCACCATCAAAAAACACCCGCCAGACGGAGTTTTCTTCGGTGACGTTTGATTCTTGGACCTCATCCGAGATGTCTTCATAGTGTCTGGAGGACTCTGGGATGGGGTGCGCGGCTAAAAAGTCGGCTAGAGCTTGACCCTTGACGGCTTTTTGTGGAACGAATACCATGTTATATGGTGTCAACATGATTGCCCATGTAGCTAGTTGGGAGTTCAATGATCCCGGCTTCGACATGAGAACCCTGAGTGGATTGACTCGGGAGATGACATGAATTGTCTGGCCCGAAACATAATAGCGAGTCTTCTAGATGGCGAACACCAAGCCAAACATTCATTTTCGACGGGGTTGTACCGGTGTTCAGCCTCGATCATTGTCCTACTTAGGTAGTAGATAGCATGCTCGTAGCCTGCATCACTGTTCTGAGCCAACAAAGTGCCGAGGGAATGATCCATGGCACGGACGTAGAGGAGAAATGGTTTTGCCCGTGACGGGTGCCACCAGGACTGGCGAGCTCGTCAGGTAAGCTTGATATCATCGAAAGCTTTCTGGTATTCTTCTATCCAGACGTAGGAGACTCCCTTCTTCATGAGCTGGGTGAAGGATTGACATTTTCCAAAAAGGTTTGCTATAAACCTTCGGATGTATGAAAGACGTCCTTGCAGGCCTCGAAGTTCTCGGAGGTTCTTCGGAGGGTCCATGTCAAGGATGGCTTTGGTCTTCTCGGGGTCGACATGAATGCCTTTTGCCGTGATAATGAAGCCCAAGAACTTTTTGCTAGAAACCCCAAGGAAGAATTTAGCGGGGTTCATCTTGAGTTGATGCGCTCGCATGAGATCGAAGACAGTCTTTAGGTCCTGTAAGTGATCATCTTTGAGACGGCTCTTGACGGCGATATCATCAACATAGCATTCAACTGTTTTACGTAGATGTTGAGAAGATGGTACTCATAGCTCGTTGCTACGTAGTACCAGTTCTTCAAACCAAAGGGCATCATTGTGTAGCAGAAAACCCCTTTCGGAGTCCTGAATGACATGTGTTTTGTATCATCGGGAAACATTTTGATCTGGTTGTAGCCCGAGTACCCGTCCATGAAAGACATGCGTTCGAAGCCACATGTATTGTCGATCATCACGTCAGTAATTGGAAGCAGGAATTCGTCTTTCGGGCAAGCAGTATTGAGATCTCTGAAGTCGATACAGACTTGTATCTTCCCTCTTAGTGACAAGGATGACATTGGCCACCCAATCCGGATGTTGCTCTTCACGAATGAACCCGCTGCTCAGGAGTTTGTCCACCTCTTGATCGATAGCGTTCATGATGTCAGGACAAAAACGTCGTTGTTGCTACTTTATAGGCTTAGCATCAGGTAAGATGTTAAGTCTATGCATCGCGATCTGGGGATCAAGTCCCGGCATATCTTTATAACTCCAGGTGAAGATGTCGATGTATTCTTTGGCCAATTGGACTAAAGACTCTCGGTCTCTTCCCTTTAGACTCTTGTTGATGAAGATAGGTTTGGAAGGAGAGCCATCCCCAAGGTCGATCTGTTGACTTCGTCTTCGGTAGGGGGTTCACGTAATTCAAAATGAGATTCCCACTGCGCTCATAGGCATTGAACCCAAGGTTCTTCCTGAAGAATTCTGGCATTTGGTCATCGCCTTCATCCTCTCGAGATTGTGCAGATGCCATGTTGACTGATAGCACTTTCCTGAAGATTGGGCCGATACTGGTATCAGAATCCCAAGTTGATGCTTCAGATGAATGAGAGTGCCCCACTTCTTCCGCTTTCGAACTCTCTGAAGTTACCGGCGGCGTGACATAGCCCACCCCCGTCGAGTACGATGATAATAGTCATGCGGCTTTCCTTCACGTGTTGGGAGTCGGAGGGAAAGACGCCGGCCTTTGCCATAGTTCAGGCCCTTGTTGCTTTTCAGATCGTAACCCATCTTTTGGATGAGGTACTTTGCCTTGTCCGTGTACCGATAGACTTGTATTCTGCCGGTATCCAATTTTGGCTCGAGTAGCGGGAGGTCTTGATGACGCTCGACTTTGTCGAAGATGATGGGTTCTTCGTCCTAGTTTATGGTAGACTATAAAACAGACTCCTTGGGATGGGACTACTCGATTTATATGATTGACGGTCGTTATTTGTGTTTGTAACGATCGTAGAACGTTATTTAATGTACACATAGCATTCTAATACGGAAGACTAGAATAATTTAAAGACACTCTATTATTGATAAAATACGAGATTTTGTCTCGTGGGATTATATTGTCAAGAAAAGGTGCATCTATGTCAGCAGATATGTATTCTCCTAACTCTTCATCTGTGAGCACTGGGGTTGGTTCGGGAGAACTCATCACAGACTTGACCTTGGGCTCTGAGAGGGCTGTGTGGGCCTTCTCTTGCAGCTTGAGTGATGCTGAAGATTGCGGAGGCTTGCCTCTAAGACGCACCTTCAGGGGTGCCTCAACTGCGCCTTCTGCGATCGGTGCCTTCCCCTGTAGTTTTGCCACAAGGGGAGCCGACATTTGAGGAGGTTTTCCTTTGAGCCGTATCTTCAAGGGAGCTTCGGTGGATGTTCTACCTAGAGAAGTTAGTGCTTTTCCAGGTAACTTGATTGTCAAGGGAGGCAGCGTTTGAGGCGATTTTCCTTTGAGTCGAATTTTCAGAGGAGAGTTGGGAACCATCTCTGTCTCCATGTCCGTCTCTGCCGCCGTTTCTGCTTCGTCATCAGCATCATTGGCTTCCCTTTCATCGAACGACTTATATAAGCTAGCATCAGTGAAGTAGGCTTCGACCCCCTTGAAAGGGTCAATGTCCGAATTCTATTTTGATGATGTCGTTAGTGGACACGTACTTCATGCATTGGTGGAGTGTAGACGGCACCACCATGTACTCGTGCAGCCACGGACGACCTTGTAGGAGGTTGTAGTTGACGTCGGCGTCCACGACATAGTAAGTCACTTCAGTTCGGAGGTTGCCGATATGACATTTCAGTGATTTTGCCCAGCGGTTCACTTCTGCTGGCATTGAAATCGCTGATTATAGTGTTGGAAGGTGCCATACGGTGCATCGGGATTCCCAATGTTAAGAGCAGAGTCCTAGGGATGATGCTGAGGGAAGATCCTGGATCAATCTGAATTCGCTTCATCTTGACGGAACTCACATACCCTGTGTAATACAACGGCCTGTTGTGCCAGTTGTGCTTGAGCAGCATGTCTTTTTGGGTGAAGGTTATGTTAGGAATGACCTCCACCGTACAATGGCAGTACGCACATGTTGTTGGGATATCCTCAGGCTGCTTAACCTGACTGATGAAGGACTCAGCATCCTTTAAGGCTTCACAGAGAGCTTCGCGGGTATCTTTGGAAAGACGAAGAAGCTCGAACAGTGATAAGCGGACAGGAGTACCGGCAAGTTGTGCCACTATATCAAAGTTGTGGGGCTTGGCTAGCCCCGAAGCATTTCTCTTTGCAAAGGCTTGTCGAAGCGGGCCTCTACGTGCTTCTGTTTATTGGCTGCTGGAGGTTTGGATGGACCCCCCTCCTGGACAGCAGGGGTGGTGCAGGAGGCACCACCTCGATGGCAGCTTCGTTAGGTTGGGTATTCTGGTGTGAACACGTTTGTACAAGAAGTACCTCTTCCGTGGAGGAAGAGACCATGCGGCAAGACTTGGTCTTCTTGCCCTTGGTTTTGAAAGCAGAGCGTACCCCCGGTTGAGTAACTTCGGAGATGAGGTCTGGGTGAACCCATACCATCTCTCCTCGAGATGTGGTGAGTGGGATGAGTCCACTCTATTGTCACGGGTAGGTGGTAGGTTGACCACCTCCATTGTTGCCTTTGGAATGGGACGACACCATCCTGTGCTGTGGTTGGCGATAAGGTGCCGAATTGGAGTGACACCAGATTGGTCGAGACTGTCTTCTCCTCGTAATCGATGTAGATGACATTCGTATTGATCATGTGCTGGATGTAATTCTTGAGGATGTAGCAGTCTTGAGTTGGATGTCCGACAAACTGATGGTAGTGACAGTACCTCGAATTGTCAACTCTCCCAACCTCGTCAACATTTCAAAGAGTTGCAAGGTGTCTTCATCATTGAAGGAGTAGACCTCCTTTGGCCTCGGTACAAGCGAAGGCTTTTGAGTAGGTGCTTGTGCACTTTTAGAAGCATTGACAGTCAACGCCTGCTTCTCCTTCGTCTCACGTCCAGGGTTGCTGGTAGCAGGCCGTTTTCCCTTGTCTTCAAATACAGGAAAATTGACTCCCAGAAGGCGAGCATTGTATGCCTTCTTTTCAGCTGCTTCGACCTCAATAATCAATGAGCTCCAGTCGGGGAGGAGAGTGGAATTGAGCCAGAGCTTAACCGCAGGAAGCATGTTCATGCTGCAGGAGAAGAGAAGTGCATGTTCTGGCATACCCGCGGACAGTCTCAAGCAGGCTTGTCGGAATCGTTCGATGAATGCTCGAACAGTCTCTTTTTCTGTCTGCGTACCTCTATAAGGGACGCCATCGTCATTTTTTTCCCTCCATCGTAGAAACGATCGAGGAAGAGGCGTGTCAAGTCATCAAAGGAAGATATGGAGTTGTCAGGGAGACTGCAGTACCCGTCGTAAGCCACTCTTTTCAATGCCCCGACAAACAGGCTGGTGAGTAGCGCGTCTTCCTTCGGGAGATATCCCGTTTAAGACTGGAAGTACGTCAGATAACGGCGTGCAGAGTCCTTTCTGTCGTACAACATCAACTTTTGTGGTTTATACTTGGGAGGATATACCACTTTGTTCCATTCGAGGGGTATGGTTGCGGGATCCCCATCTTCTGGCGCTCCTCCTGTCTATTTTTTGACTCGAAGCGTTCACCCAAGTCCCTGATCATCTCAACCACATCTTCCGTGGAGCTAGGAGTCAGAGAAGGTGGTACAGTCTGGAGTTGTACATTCTAAGGTTCCGATACCCGAGGTGCTTTGCGACAATTGGTATTCAAGGATGCCCATTGAGGGGCATACTTGATTCCCCGTTGGCTCCTAGGTCAGGATTGGTGGAAGTTGCTCTGGCCAAAGCTGACCATATCTCAAATACTGCTTAAGTCAGAGTTTGCATGGAGGCAGCGAGGGTTTAGAGTCCCCCCTCCAAAGTATCCATGCCCTGAACGAGGTCTGTTGGCGGAGCATCTGCCTCGTATCACCACCTTCTGTCATGTATACTGTCATGACATGGAAGTGGATAGATCGGTTGAAGCTTCACTTTCAGCCTCGCTCTCCTGTAGAGAGTCATTTCTCCTGGAATTTCATCCTGGCTACCTCTAGTTATGCTCTGGAGGATATCTTCGTCTTCGGAGGAGGATCAACAAGGACTTGACTACCCCCAGCTATTACTTTCTCTGAAATCGTCTTTCTCGCCCGGGTGCCTTCAAACACTCCTGAGGATGGGACAGTCACCTTGGTCTTCCTCGGCTGGCTCTTGATGAGGAAGATCGAGGAGTTGCCAGTCGCCTTTTAGATTAATGAGGGGTTAGAGACTATGTTGCAAGAGGCAACCATTAGTTCCAGCTCCTCTTCAATTACGACCTTCTTTCCGAGGCAACATCGGAGGGGTATGACTATTACAGTCGCTGGAACACAGACTGCCTTTATGGTGGGACTGCTGTCTTACAACAACAGTTGATGGTGACCACAGCACAGGTGTGCCATGTGAGGGACGCATTGTGCTTGTCGGTCGACTCTCTTGATCGGCGTTTGTGAATGATCACATTACACAAATCGTCAGAGGAGAGTGCCACCTTTACACCCCCATCAGGCGCATGGCAAGGCCAAGCGCCAGGGTGATCAAGTGAATGCTGTACCCGCTGATCCAACACGTAAGATGCGCCCAGATCAGTAGTGGGGGAACAACATTTAGGGTGGTTTGAACCAGCCTCAGACGTACAACCAATATAGGCGTAGGGGTTCAAGACCACAGAGTTTGTCTCGAATGACTTGGTTGAAAGCGCAGCGGATGCGCCCAAGTGAAACTAGGTCTTTGAAGGTTGGCTCGTTCGCGGTGCATAAGCACCCGAGTCAATCTTGTACAGCTTACCATCAGCAGCACGCATGATTGTGAGCACATGCCTCTGACTTACTGTCGGCATAGCACGTTCGAGGCGTGTGGCCCGTGCCGCCTTGGACTTCTTCGTACAAGCCGGCTAGGATGCATAGTACTCAGAGTCCAAATTATCCTCACCATGACAACGAGTGAGTCTGTCAAAGACAGAAGCCTTCCGCGACGCATCAGAGTTAATACGCAGGGCGTTAGATGTGTCCCTGTTCCGTCGGCGCATCTTCCTTGACTGAAAAGGAGATGGTTGGGGAATGTAGTCAGCCCTACGTTTCCTCGAGAGATGTGCTGCACCCATGGGCGCATCCTGGCTGCTGAGGACGTCAGTGGAAAGGGTAGGCTGCATCGGCGTATCCCTTTCAGTGATGATGCCAGGGGCCTCCACCTTGCGCACCCAGGCTTGGCGAGTCTTCTTCGGCTTCGGTAGCCGCTTCGAAGGACTTGCACTGCCTTCAAAGATGAACTCCTCATACGCCTGTTGATTGAGGCGTACGACTAGTGTCTTATGGGAGGAGCCCACCTTCACATCGTCAGATTACGACACAGCTTTCTCATCAGAGAAAAAGAAGTCCCCAGCAGAGTCGCCAGCTTGTTTGCCATTAAAATCTTTGAATTGAAATTTCAATCACAAACAGAACAGTGTTACAATGTAGGACTAAGATGTAGTCCTAGGAGTACACTTTTGTTTTTATCTGGGTCCTGTGTCGATGGAGCGAGTGGTAATGCGTTGACTCCGTTGACGATCTGACGACGATTTTAGGTTCTCTGAAGGTCTGGGTTGCTCTGGATGCCGAAGCTTACGGAGGGAAGAAGACATTGAGTGTCTCTTTCGATCTCTGTGAGTAGAAGTGCGTCTCTGTAACTTTAATGATCTCGTTATGTGTGTGTCTGTCCCCTGGAAGAAGGAATGATTCATCTTTTTATAGGCAACAGGTTGGGGCTGCTCATGCATGCATATGTAGGATGCGCCTATGCGTGGGAACGCCACGTGGTGGTTACTGCGGAGGGTGCATGGATGATGCGTCCTGATTTGAGGGATGAATCCTTCTTGCTGCAATTGTTGGCTGACACGTGGAAGTATGAAGGATTCTTCGGTTGCTGAGATCTTGGGGGGTTAGCACCCCTTCGCAGACTGAACCAAGTCAAAGGACACGTGGCACATGCCTTTGGTTCAAAGATCTAGCATTTGCTCAAGAAGGATCTGATGAGCTGTGCCTGGGATCTGGCGCATGAGGAGACTTTGGCTCGTAATCTTCAGGAGTCACAAACCAGTCTAGGTGCAAGGCTTTTGAGGCGCATGTTTTGGTCACATGGCCAGGGAGGCGCATGCCGACTTGACTTCTGTGATCAGAAGTAAGTCAGAGGCGCATGGCTTTTGAGGCACATACAAATCTTCGGGCGCATGGCTGCGGAGGCGCATGCGAGTGGTTAGTCGGCCACGTGGCTTGTAACCGACAGAAGAAAGTAATGATGATGCAGACGTCAGCGGCACTTCATCTTCTGCAAGAGCGTTATCGCTCTGTTATCGAGGCATGGCTGCTGTCGTCTCAGACTTCAGCATTTAATACTCTTGACGGACAATGAGCATTTGAGTGGGAGCATTGATCTGCGTTCCACTAGGCACATAGGAATGCGTAGGGCGCATCCTTATGAGGCACTTGGTACTGATGGGTACGTCAATTGCATGGCGTATCTTCATTTATATGACTGTTGAGTTCTTCGAGTGCTTTAAATAGCCGTTTTAACCTGGATGAATTCGAGGGGATAGGTTCATCACCATGAAAGCAAATTCATTATATGGGATTCGGAGAGCCCGCCACTTGGCACGTGGGTTTGATTTGCCCGGTCTATAAATAGCAGCAAGGAGAGAGTTTGTTTCTCGTTCTCTTCCGACTTTCTGAATGGAGATGAACTTCTTCGCTCAATTACATTCCGTTGACAAGACGCTCCCGAGGGTGAAGATGCATTTAGTCATCTTCGTACGCACTCGTTAAGGTGACTGTTACATCCAAAAGTCGGGATCGCGGGGTCCCGATGCAGGCCGAAGGTGCCTGTTGCATCCAAAGATCGGGACGTTTGAGTCCCGTCTTCGTTATGCTGGAAGAGCCCCAGATCGAAATTGTGGTGCTCCCATCTTCCTTGGCTTTGGAGATCTCTTTCTCCTGCTAGAGTGGGGTTGGTTGCCCACCCTTGTTATGCTCAATAACCGCCACATTAGCCGAAGCACTTGATCGGGTCGAAGTAGAGCGCATATGCTGAGACTTCATGATGCGCCTGACTAAGGTGCTGAAGAGATGCGCCTAACTGAGACGCTGAAGATATGCGCCTGACTGAGACACCGAGGAGATGCGCCTAGCTGAGACGCTGAAGAGATGCGTCTAGCTGAGACGCTGAAGAGCTGCGCCTAGCTGAGACGCGCCTGGATGAACCGTAGCTTTAGGCTTTTTTGATTTTTCTTCGTAAAAAATAGTCTTCTATGTAAAAATTCTTTAGTCATGTAACAGACTTTTATGAAATAAAAAACCTATTGATGCTGCTACTCTTTATTGTTTTATGATATTTTCGACGCATGTTGACTAGTTGATGCGCTTGAGATTTTTATGCTTCTACAATAACATCCTCATATTTTTAGCAGGCGACATCAGGTCGGTGGAGGCGGTCCACAGAACGCTAGAGAGATACACCAGATGCTCCGGACAGCGGGTAAACCCTAGTAAGAGCATTATTTACACCCATCATAAAGCTGACAGGGCCCACTCCACAATCTTCTCCAATCTGACATCCTTCGCCACAGCTTACCCGTCGTTCACTTATCTCGGCTGCCCGCTGGTGTATGGCAAATCTAACTCAGGCATCTTCGACGGCCTCTTCAGCAAAATTAGGAAAAAAATTGAGGATTGGCACAACGCTACCCTATCTCCGGGAAGGAAGATGATCCTTATCAAGCATGTTCTTTCCTCCATCCCCATATACACCCTGGCAGTCTGCTCCCCACCGAAGGTCTTATCCTCCCTCGAATCCCTCTTCTCCAACTTTTCTGGGTCACAACGGCGGGAAAGACAAGCACCACTGGGCTAGCTGGGACTCCATGGCCAAACCAATAAGCGAGGGGGGCTAGGTTTCAACAGACTTGCGGACATTGTTGATGCCTGCTCCATAAAGTTATGGTGGAAGCTCAACACTGAAAACTCGATCTGGTCCCGATTCATGAAGGCTAGGTATTTTCGACATTACCACCCTATGACGGCTGCGACCAAGAGCAGATCTTCTGCCTATTGGTGCCGCATTCTCATCGGTCGAAACCTCGCGGAACCCTTGGTGGCCACTGATGATTCAGGAACGCTGCGGTGGTCCCTGAACCTCGATGGAGAATTCATGTTAGCTTCGGCCAGAACTACGACGAAAGGCACTGGAGAGGCCAACCCATTTCTCGCCCCCTACTGGCAGTCCACCATCCCCAACAAATGGTCCATCCTCATCTGGAGAGTGCAGCGTATAAACTCCATCCTACCGATGATGTACTCGCCTCCATCGGTTATAGTCTTGCGTCGAGATGCCACTGCTGCCCCACCCCATAAGTAGAAACCGTGGCATACGTCCTGCTCTCCGGTGAGCTCGCTAACCAGCTGTGGTCTCACCTCTCCACCAGATAGCATATGCACCAACAAGCTGGGGGCCTCGACGATCTCCTTGCCAACTGGGGAAACTCCAATAGGTACCAGATCGTCGCAGCTGCCGGCATCTGGGTGTTATAGAAAAATCAAAATAAGCACAGATACTAGATCGTCGCAGCCGCAGGCATCTGGGTGTTATAGAAAAACCGAAACAAGCACAGATATGAAGGACGCCTATACAACTCCCCACAACTGTACAAAGAAGTCTGCCGACAGGTTCTCAAGGTCAGCAATCGTCGCTCCCCCGTCCAGGCGGGCACCAGAGGTTACCGCCTTAACCGTAGGCCAGAAGATTTTAGGTTCGGCTCAATGTGCGCCTTCCTGCACTGTTCGGATTCCTGTTTTGTTATATTTTTGTGCGAGTAGCACTTTCCTGTATAGGCTTCGATATTTTGCGCCTTATACATCAATAAATTAGATTTTTCATTTATATATATATATATATTATATATATATAGATATATATATTAAAAATATATATATATATTAAATTTATATATATAAGGACATATCTATATACTAACAAAGTATATTATAGAAAACTATATAACATATATAGATATATGAGTAAAAGCAACATATAATATATATAACATAAACTAACAATCAAATCTACATAAACTAAACTATCAAAGCCCTAAGTCAAACTCAGTAACCCAACTGAAATCAAACCCAAAACTGAGAACAAAGTAAAACATAATTATATATACAAGAAATATATATATATATATATATATATATATACACTACTATGTATACATAGAGATATATATGGAAATATATAAACATAGAATACATTAATGAAAGTATATAGCTAACCTACATAACTAACCATCAAACAAACCTACTGACCTCAAAAACTGAGATTACAAACCCCAACTAAACCCAAAACTGGAACCAGTCTATACAAGTGTATATACATACATAATATATATATATATATATATTATATTATTTTTTTTTTTTTTATATATTTATATATTATATATATATATATATATATATAGAAAAATATATAGAGAAAAATATTATATATTATATATATTATATATATATAAAAAATATATATATATATATATAATTATATATATATATATATATATTTTATATATAATATATATATATATATATATATGTGTGTGTATATATATAAATATATATATATTTATTATATATATATATATATAATATATTATATTTATATTTTATATATATTTTTATATAATATATATATATATTATAATATATATATATAGAGAGAGAGAGAGAAATATATATATATATAGAGAGAAAAATAGGATAATGTGTGCCCACACATGTGTCAGTAAGGGGGGTCGAGTGTGTGACACCACGTGTCCAAATCGTGTCAATACAGCATCCAAACCATGTATCAGTCAGTGTATAAGAGACTGTGTTCAGCACAGCCTCGTGCTGCCATGTCGTGTCCTCTAGGACACGACACACATCACTTGGGGTCTCGTGCACGTGTCCACAGCTAGGTGAGGGGTAGGGCTAGGTGTTTGACACCCTAAATGAGTCTAAGATGTGTCGTGTCCGCGTGTTGAGCGCATATCAGAGGCTCGATTTCGTGTGTGTACAGTCTTCACAAAACCCATGCGAGCACAATTTTGTGTCCGATACGACACGAAATAATCTCGAACTTGGAGAGGGGCCTGACAGTCATGGCCCTGACCTACTGGCCAAGTGTCACGTGTCCACGTATCCTGTACTGCGAGTACGAGACTCGTGGTAGCAGGACATGCACCACAGTGTCGTGCTGACATCCCCGTGTCCAAATGCGACACGAAAACACCAAATCATGCTCAGTGATAGGGAATAGTTATCCACACATATTAGACTACAAAATGAAGAAATTAGTTTTAAAATTCATGAATAAACATTTCATTGAGGCATTTCATCAAATATTTTACACTCTGATACGCCTCCGATACACGTATCAAATGGATACAAAATTATACCAAACTTGGTCTACAGGTGTATGGTACCTAGATGCATGCATCTATGAAGATAAATCAGAAGAACAAATAAGTTTTGAGCCATTACCTATTGAGAGTTAGATTCTCAATACAAAAGTACTAGAAATGAGATCCACACCAACTTGCTATAGACCAAGAGCCTTCAATCCTTGCTAGCTAGCCTCTATTGACCTCTTCTACAATAGGGGAGTGTGTTGCAAAATATTAGGCTCAATTTGGAGTTGATTTGGAGAAATGTGGTGATTTTGGGGAAGAACATAAACTAGGGTTTAAGGAGGCAATGAAAAAGGCAAGATGTAATGAATGATGCTCTTTATAGGGGGACTAGCTTGGCCGGCCACACATAGCTAGGGTTAGAGTTTAGTGCAATGGTAGGCTATGGGCTCTCTTTACAATGTAAATTAATCCCTCAAGCTAGAGGCCCAACTAAACTAGGTTACTTTCTAAATATATCCTTAGCCAAATATCTAGATATTATCTAACTTAGATACTTTAATTGTAAACCACTAATTTAGTCTCTAGGATCATGACTAACATCTAGATTAGGGCAATTCTAGGTTAAGGCCTAAAATTTTAATTAGCACATTATTAATTATCAAAATTCAAATTAATTCGAATAAATCACAAATGACCAAAATATCCCTATTACTAAAATGTGGTAGTGACAAGAGTCTAAGAGTCAACTATCTTATATTCAAGTCTCAAATAATAACATGCTAAGAGTCAAAAGCTGGAGACAAATCCAGTACAAAATCTAGTCTAACTGAGTCACTACTAAAGTCTCCTCAGCTAGAGATAAACCCTCCTGGATCGGTGTCTTTCGCCCTACTCCTACTATCTGTGGACCGTAGTAGGTAGTACAACTGTGATCTAAATCATCTAGAAAAAATATATCCAGTCAGAATTAGAGCGAAGTACACCTCAATAACAGTTCTAGTAAGTGATAAAGACTATGTAACAATAAATAGAGATATATACAAGATAAAGTAATATGTACAAGAATGTAACATATATGCAAATACTGTAAATAAATAAGAGAACAAGAATCATCATGTATAATAGTCAGAAAGTAAATATCTAAGTGAGTGAGCACTAGTTTCAAAATGTGATCGGCTTAGAAACTTGCAAGAGAATTTATGGCCTAGTTGATCATACGTGCGGTGTATGATTAACAATCACGGAAACACTATCATGCATGGGAAGGATATGATTATATATCTATACTACTACTTTCTACCCCCGACTAATACAGTAGATCCAACCATGGTATATGATATAGGATTCTCTGAGAAGGTCGCGAGCCTTCACAAGAATCGGTGTCTACATAATGCACACGAACAATAACGGGGCTTGCACATGGTATACTGTAACACCATATTCGGAATACGTATTTTCAGGCGATACGTATTTCGAACCTGTATTTTATTTTCTCGAATTTTGGCTTGTACTTGTAATTGACTTGACTTGCGAATTTGGATTTCTCGTAATTGGGTTTTACCTGGCTTGGTTTTATGTTGTGGAGAAGGTTGGTTTGGTTTGGTTTGGTTTTTTGCATTGGAGCACCTTAGCTAACCTCTACCCTACACTCAACTTATCCTCCACCATTAAAATCCCACCTAACACTCCCTCTCTCTCATTACTTTCCACTATTAATTCTTCTTCCTCTTCCTCTACACAACACCATCACCCATAGGCAAGTGCACCTTGCCACCACATGAGAACCACATTTTATTTGTTCATTAGCTAGATTAGGCCATGATAATCAACATTAGTGCTTGACATTTTGTGATTTGGAGTCTTCATTGTTCTAGATCTAGGTTTTAACTATTTTTGGATTTATATGGTTTTGATCTATTTTGGTTGGATTTTTGTGGGTTTTGATGCTTCCATGTGGAAGAGAATTCAATTTTACTCAAGTTAGACCCTTGGAAATCTAGATTTGGTTTTGATTTGACCAAGATATGAAGATTTGAACTTTGGTGTTCTTGAAGAGTTCCTCTCGGCCTGGAGTAGCAGACTGCAGCCTGCGCTCTTTAGCGCAGTGCTGGACTGCGCATCCTCCTCTCGGCCTGCGCTCTTTAGCGCAGCGCCGACCGCGCACAGCTTGCCCCATGGTGAACTGCGCTCAGCCCCAATGCGCAGGGACTCTTGCGCAGTCTGCTCATACGCAGTCCGCTCATGCACAATCTGACCCATGCGCCATCCATCCCCGCGCACTTCACTCATGCGCAATCTGACCCATGCGCCATCCTTCCCCGCGCACTTCACTCATGCGCAATCTGACCCATGTGCCATCCATCCCCGCGTACTTCACTCATGCGCAATCTAACCCCTGCGCCAACCAGCTCAGCGCAAGCCGACTTTTGCGCAGCTCACTCCTGCGCAGTTGGCCCCTGGCGCACTTGACTCCTGCGCAACCCGACCCCAGGGACCCTTGTGTATTCTGTCCAATCATGGAAAATTGGTTTTATTTTTCCTTAAGCTTGGCTCTTCTATAGCCTTGTATATTGATATTTTTTAGATATTTTACGCCCATTTTATATCCTTACGCCATTGTCATGAACTTGATTTTACTTAATAAGTTTGGAATGACTATTTTACACGGTATGGTATGACAAGGAACTAGCATAACACGACAGTGACCCGTAGTGGTGCACTCCTGACATGACCAACCTGACATGATAGTGGCCCATCGTGGCGCACTCCTGACAAGTACCCTGACATAATTTATCTTGATGCTGTTGCGACGGCTAACTTGACTCGTATAATCAATTTGACACCATGGGTGTTCCTGCTTGCTTGCTTGTGCAATCCACTTGTCTTGTCTTGCATCATGTCTAGGACGTGACTCCCTGGTTCCCACGGTCAGGGATTATACTGAATATGGATTAGGCTAATGACTAGATCAAACTATAGTTCATGGAGAATTTCCAGTCACAGGCAATCTCGTTATCTGGGCGCTCTTAATTGGACTTGTAGATTGCCGACGAGTAGAGCACATTTCCAGCGCACTGTCATGTGTTGCACCCTCTAAGTCACCTAAGGGTATATCGTCTCCGGGGCGATGTACCCAACCATACTTTCAACCCGCGGAAGGATAACTGGATGGTCTGCAGGGCTTGGGACTGGGAAATTCTCATTGCATCTTGTTAGTAATTAAGGCTTGTGATAACCCTAGTTAGTTAAGTAGTAAGCCGTAGTAATTGCTTGGCCGCATTATGAATGGATAGAGTCCAGCCTTGTCTAAGTCGTGTCTAGCCCCTGTACCTGGAACTCTTGTACATGCTTGTTTTACTTATCTCTAACAATAAATGGGTAAAGACAGAGTGCTGTTCAGGCGAATGGTTACAACTTCGGTCCTTGTCTGGTTTAAGGGTTGTAACCTGGCTCCCGGAATGGTCCCACGTCACTAGTCGTTTATTGTCCTGTTGCACTCTTTATTACTTGTACCTTCTTCCATTTCTTTTCTTATGTTCTGATATGCTGGTTTTGTTCTTATTCGTGGCCTCCTTTGTGGCACTTGCTCTTTCTAGGGTTTGACCCAGCTGATTTTGTGTGGCCAGATTTCGGAGCAGCAACCGAGGATCTACCGAACCTCCAGCCCGATGGTGGCGACTAGAAGGAACCCGGGCTAAGAGTGGGTTTTCCATTTTGTTTCGCTCACTCTATTGTAAAATTATTCTTTTGAGGCGTTTAGCCGACGAGCACCTGTTAGCTCGATGTACTTTACTTACTGTCTGCCTACGGGCTGTAAACATGATTGACAAATCCTAGGGTTGATCATGTATGACTTAACTCTTGCTAGTCCTAGCATTTTGTATGACTAGCTTCATGATCAGCTGATATATAATATTTGGGACGCCTTTAATTGTATATTTGGTGGTCAAACATCTTGTGATCATGTTACTTGCTTGAGATTGAGACAATAGGCTTGACATAAGAGACCGTTGGCTTGTAGTGAACCCTCATATCTAGACAGCCGTGACCGTGTAGTTGAGATGTATTCTATTTCAATATACGTAGCTGGATATGTATGCCCCCGTTCTCCAGTATTCTGGTTCTGGGGCGTGACATGGTTTAAGTGGTAGCCCATACAGGTCTTGTCAATCAAGAAATGTGAGGGTTTACCGAATAGATGTCTCAATCAGTATTCGCCATTGATCTCCGCCCGTATTTTCAATTCCCTGGAATTCTTGCCCTAATTATGCTTGTATCGTTGATCTGTCCTGGTCCTTCCTTATTGTTTCCCTGTGTCGTCTTCCTCAGTGGCACTGTACCTGACCCTGCCGATCAGCAAGAGGAGCACCTCCCGTGGACCAGCTGCAACCTGGAGATCAAGCCCGCACTCCGGAGTAGCCTCCAGAGTTATACCTACTAGAGGAGAACCCCCAGTTCGGCCCGTCCAGCCTGTGGAACTTGATGATGGTACCTTGGTAGGTCTTATCAGGACCTTGATAGCTTTCCAGGATCGCAGAGAAGACGCCTTGCACCAGACTGTGGCAGATGCTTTGACCAGAGGCGGTCATCCAGGGAAGCGCGGCCAACAGCTTCAAGCGCTTGAACCCTACTTTCTTTGACGGCAGCGAGGATGCAATTGCCGCGGACGCTTGGCTTCAGGATACCGAGGTGGTTCTGGAAGCAGCTAGGACACCTGAGAATGAGAAGGTGGCGGTGGTACGCCTGTAGTTGTTGGACTTAGCTCGCAGTTGGTGGGCAGCGCAAGCCATGGGATTAGTGGCACCCATTTCTTGGGCAGTGTTTAGAGAGAGATTCCAGACGAAGTATTTCGATGCTGTGGCTCGGTACGACCTGTAGACCAGATTTACTAACCTGAAGCAAGGAGGCAGAACGGTCGATGGCTATGCGACTGAGTTTTCTAGACTCAGTAGGTTTGCCCCCACCTTGGTGGCGACCGAGTTTGATAGGGCCCAGCGGTTCCAGCAGGGACTGCATTTGGAGATCTTGTTGCGGTTGAGCAGTTCGAGCACCAGACGTTCGATGCGGTATTGAGGGCAGCTAGGAGGCATGAGTACACCTTCCAGAGGATCGTAGATAGGACCGGAGGTAGGAAACGGTCCCACAGTCAGATGCACCAATCATCAGCTCCAGCCCCGACAGCTAGGGGATTGACCATTGGAACTCCGAGGCGGGCGGCCTCAGTAACGTCGGTTCAGCATTCGACCACGACGTACCCGCAGCAGCAGAAGCAGAAGCAGACTTCCGCAATGGGATGTTCACATTGCGGGAAGCCGGGCCATGTGGTGGCAGATTGTCGTAGGGCACAAGGATTGTGTCTAGCTTATGTAGCGGCAGATCACAAGATATGAGCTTGCCCGAATAGGGGTAGTTCTTCCTCTTCCAACCTAACCAGTCTATCGGTTAGGGGACCAGCACCCATGCAGTAGCAGCAGTACCCAAGGCCGTTGTTGCCTCAGGCCCAGGCATTCCAGCAGCAGTGTGCCCAGGCTCCAGTACAGAGCAGGCAGAGAGGTTTCCAGCAGAGGGGACCCGCAGCTAGAGGTCAGGCCACGATGATGGCTATGGAAGAAGAAGTTGCACCAGGTGAGGTAGTGGCAGGTACTATTCTCGTCAACTCCTTTCCAGCTTCAGTATTATTTGATTCTGGTCCATCGCATTCATTCATGTCTGTACTATTCGCGACACGGATAGGATTGGAGCCCGAGTCATTTTCAGTGAGGCTCAATACACTTACTGGTAATGGTCTTGTAGGAGTATATCGAGTGTTTTCCTCGTGTCGGATCGTAGTTAGCGGTAGAGAGTTCCCCGCTAGATTTATAGAATTCCCTATGGCAGACTATGATGTAGTCTTAGGCATGGATTGGTTGAGGAACCAGTATGCTAGAATAGACTGCCATGTTGGCAGAGTTGTTTTCAGCGTTTCAGGCGAGCCAGAGTTTTTATTTTCCAGAGGCGCGGTGGAGCCATCCTTTCCAGTGTTACGGATGGCAGTAGCAGCAGTGCAGTTGCCCCGGATAGTTGAAGAGTTTCCAGATATCTTTCCAGAAGAGCTTCCAGGAATGCCGCCAGAGCGGGAGATCGAGTTTACTATAGACTTAATCCCCGGAACAGCACCAGTATCAGAGCGAGTCTACAGGATGGCACCTTCAGAATTGGAGATTTCGTACAAGATGATTGAAGAACTCAGGACCAAGGGATTCATTCGTGCAAGTGGATCGCCTTGGGGATCCCCGATGCTTCTTGTGAAAAAGAAGGATGGTACGTCCAGGTTATGTGTAGATTATTGTACCTTAAACTCAGTGACAATCAAGAACAGATACCCTCTTCCGAAGATAGATGACTTGTTTGATCAACTCAGAGAGGCTTCGGTATTTTCGAAGATTGATTTGCGCTCAGGTTACCATCAGATCAGAGTCAGAGAGCAGGACATCCCGAAGATAGCGTTTAGATCGAGGTATGGACATTGGGAGTTCCTTGTTATGTCCTTTGAAGCAACCAATGCGCCAGCAGTATTCATGGACCTCATGAATCATATTTTTATGTCTTACCTGGATCAGTTCGTGATCGTGTTCCTAGATGATATCTTGGTCTACAGCAAGAGCGAAGCAGAGCACGAGCAGCATCTCAGAATTGTCCTTCAGACGCTTAGGGAGCACCAGTTGTACGCCAAGTTCAGTAAATGCGAGTTCTGGCTCGATCGCATTTCGTACTTGGGTCACATCATTACTCGAGGAGGAGTGGAAGTGGATCCCTAGAAGATTGTGGCTATCGAGACTTGGCCAGCACCTAGTTTAGTGGCAGAGGTTCGCAGCTTCCTTGGATTGGCCGGCTACTACCGGCGATTTGTTTCAGATTTTGCAAGGATTTCAGCGCCGATGACCCAGTTGACTCGTAAGGATGTGCAGTTTGCTTGGACAGCGGAGTGTCAGGAATCATTTGAGAAGTTGAAGCGAGGCTTGATAACGGCTCCCATTCTCACGCTTCCAGATGGGACCGGAGGATTCACAGTTTATTGCGACGCTTCAGGTAGAGGATTGGGGTGTGTCTTGATGCAGCATGGGAAGGTAATATCTTATGCATCGCATCAACTTCGTGATCATGAGAAGAATTATCCGACCCACGACTTGGAGCTAGCAGCAGTAGTGTTTGCACTTAAGCTTTGGTGGCACTACTTGTACGGAGAAAGAGTGGAGATATTTACTGATCACAAGAGCCTGAAGTATGTTTTCATCCAGAAGGACCTCAATATGCGACAGAGAAGATGGCTCGTGCTACTGGTGGACTACGATGTAGATTTGTAGTATCACCCATGGAAGGCCAACGTTGTAGCAGATGCGTTGAGCCGGAGAGCCGAAGTTTATTTCCTAACGGCGCAACCAGAGTTATTGGCAGATTTTCAGAATATGGGAATTGAAGTGGTTCTTCCTTCCAACGTGGCATTGATGGCCAGTCTACAGGTTCAGTCCAGCATAGTTGAGAGGATCCGAGTGGCGCAGTCTACAGATTCCAAGCTTCAGCGGCTCAGAGCAGAGTATGAGGCAGGAAAAAGGCCAGAGTTATGCATTCATGAAGATGGTACACTTCGACACGGCTCTCGTCTTTGTGTACCTAGTGGAGATATCCGACAGAAAATTATGGCAGAAGCTCATAGTTCGCAGTATTCTATCCATCCTGGTGCTACGAAGATGTACCGTGATATCCGTCAGCACTTCTGATGGAATGACATGAAGAGGGAGATAGCCCGGTTTGTCTCTCGGTGTTTGGTTTGCCGACAGGTTAAAGCTGAACATCAGAGGCCCGCTGGACTTCTTCAGCCCTTGCCGATTCCAGAATGGAAGTGGGAGCATGTGACCATGGATTTTGTGACTGGATTGCCCAGATCCCCAGCTAGTCGAGATGCTATTTGGGTTATAGTTGACAGGCTCACGAAGGTGGCTCACTTTCTTCCTTCAGAGTTGGTCAGTCTATGGCTCAGTTGGCAGAGATGTACCTCAGGCAGATTGTCAGGCTTCACGGTGTGCCCGTCAGTATCACCTCAGACCGAGATTCAAGGTTTACGTCACACTTTTGGCGTAGCTTGCAAGAGAGTTTGGGAACTTGTCTCCAGTTCAGTTCAGCATATCATCCGCAGACAGATGGTTAGTCAGAACGCAATCCAGACTCTTGAAGACATGCTGAGATCTTGTACGCTCGACTTCGGTGGTTCGTGGGAAGATCACCTACATCTTGTGGAATTCTCGTACAATAATAGTTTCCAGGCCAGTATCCAGATGGCTCCGTTCGAGGCTCTGTATGGTAGGAAGTACAGATCCTCGCTAGCATGGGATGATGTCGGAGAGAGGCAGATGCTTGGTCCAGAGATGATTATCCAGACAGTTGAAGTAGTCAGAAGGATCAGAGATCGTCTTCGAGTTGCCCAAGATCGCCAGCGACATTGGGCCGATGCTCATCGACGTCCCTTGGAGTTTGCTATCGGCAACCATGTATTCCTTAGGATCTCACCTAACCGCGGCATTATTCGCTTTGGCGTACGGGAAAAGCTTAGTCCTAGGTATATAGGACCGTTCGATATTCTGGAGCGAGTAGAGATGTATCCTATCGTCTTGCTCTTCCGCCATCGCTAAGTGAGGTGCATGATGTATTCCATGTGTCCCAATTATGACGGTACGTCCCGGACCCGAGCCATATCCTGGATCATTCGAAACTGGTTGTTGGTACCAACCTTTCATATGAGGAGAGACCCGTGTCTATATTGGACATGAGAGAGAAGATACTCAAGAACAAGACTATTAACTTAGTCCGTGTTGCTTGGGGTCATCACTCTCTCGGTGAGTCAACGTGGGAGCGTGAGGATGACATCCGATCGCGATATCCCTACCTGTTTGACTCGTAAGGTATAATGTCTTCCTTATGTCTTATGTCTTCCATCCCTTGCTTGCATGTATGATTATCTGATTGCTTGCCTGGTTATAGCTTGCATGTGAGTAATATGGCTTGCTCTCGTCTCTCTAGCCTCTTAATTAAAATTTCGAGGATGAAATTCTTTTAAGGTGGGTAGAGTTGTAACACCCATATTCGGAATACGTATTTTATCAGGCGTATACGTATTTCGGACCTGTATTTTATTTCTCGATTTTGGCTTGTACTTGTAATTGACTTGACTTGCGAATTTTGGATTTCTCGTAATTGGGTTTTACCTGGCTTGGTTTTATGTTGTGGAGAAGGTTGGTTTGGTTTGGTTTGGTTTATTTTGCATTGGAGCACCTTAGCTAACCTCTACCCTACACTCAACTTATCCTCCACCATTAAAATCCCCACCTAACACTCTCTCTCTTCATTACTTTCCACTATTAATTCTTCTTCTCCTCTTCCTCTACACAACACCATCACCCATAGGCAAGTGCACCTTGCCACCACATGAGAACCACATTTTATTTGTTCATTAGCTAGATTAGGCCATGATAATCAACATTAGTGCTTGACATTTTGTGATTTGGAGTCTTCATTGTTCTAGATCTAGGTTTTAACTATTTTGGATTTATATGGTTTTGATCTATTTTGGTTGGATTTTTGTGGGTTTTGATGCTTCCATGTGGAAGAGAATTCAATTTTACTCAAGTTAGACCCTTGGAAATCTAGATTTGGTTTTGATTTGACCAAGATATGAAGATTTGAACTTTGGTGTTCTTGAAGAGTTCCTCTCGGCCTGGAGTAGCAGACTGCAGCCTGCGCTCTTTAGCGCAGTGCTGGACTGCGCATCCTCCTCTCGGCCTGCGCTCTTTAGCGCAGCGCCGACCGCGCAGTTTGCCCCAGGGTGAACTGCGCTCAACCCCAGCGCAGGGACTCTTGTGCAGTCTGCTCATACGCAGTCCGCTCATGCGCAATCTGACCCCTGCGCCATCCATCCCCGCGCACTTCACTCATGCGCAATCTGACCCATGCGCCATCCATCCCGCGCACTTCACTCATGCGCAATCTGACCCATGTGCCATCCATCCCCGCGCACTTCACTCATGCGCAATCTGACCCCTGCGCCAACCAGCTCAGTGCAAGCCGACTTTTGCGCAGCTCACTCCTGCGCAGTTGGCCCTGGCGCACTTGACTCCTGCGCAATCCGACCCCAGGGACCCTTGCGCATTCTGTCCAATCATGGAGAATTGGTTTTATTTTTCCTTAAGCTTGGCTCTTCTATAGCCCTGTATATTGATATTTTATTAGATATTTTACGCCCATTTTATATCCTTACGCCATTTGTCATGAACTTGATTTTACTTAATATTTTGGAATGACTATTGTACATAGCATGGTATGACAAGGAACTAGCATAACACGACAGTGACCCGTAGTGGTGCACTCCTGACATGACCAACCTGACATGATAGTGGCCCGTCGTGGCGCACTCCTGACAAGTACCCTGACATGATTTATCTTGATGCTGTTGCGACGGCTAACTTGACTCGTATAATCAACTTGACACCGTGGGTGTTCCTGCTTGCTTGATTGTGCAATCCACTTGTCTTATCTTGCATCATGTCTAGGACGTGACTTCCTGGTTCCCACGGTCAGGGATTCATATTGAATATGGATTAGGCTAATGACTAGATCAAACTATAGTTCATGGAGAATTTCCAGTCACAGGCAATCTCGTTATCTGGGCGCTCTTAATTGGACTTGTAGCTTGCCGACGAGTAGAGCATATTTCCAGCGCACTGTCATGTGTTGCACCCTCTAAGTCACCTAAGGGTATATCGTCTCCGGGGCGATGTACCCAACCATACTCTCAACCCGCGAAAGGATAACTGGATGGTCTGCAGGGCTTGGGACTGGAAAATTCTCATTGCATCTTGTTAGTAATTAAGGCTTGTGATAACCCTAGTTAGTTAAGTAGTAAGTCGTAGTAATTGCTTGGCCGTATTATGAATGGATGGAGTCCAGCCTTGTCTAAGTCTTGCCTAGCCCCTATACCTGGAACTCTTGTACATGCTTGTTTTACTTATCTCTAACAATAAATGGATGGAGACAGAGTGCTGTTCAGGCGAATGGTTACAACCTCGGTCCTTCTCGTTAAGGGTTATAACCTGGCTCCCGGAATGGTCCCACGTTACTAGTCGTTTATTGTCCTGTTGTACTCTTTATTACTTGTACCTTCTTCTTTCTTTTCTTATGTTCTGATATGCTGGTTTTGTTCTTATTCGTGGCCTCCTTTATGGCACTTGCTCTTTCTGGGGTTTGACCCAGCTGGTTTTGTGTGGCCAGATTTCGGAGCAGCACCCGAGGATATACCGAACCTCCAGCCCGATGGTGGCGACTAGAAGGAACCCGGGCTACGAGTGGGTTTTCCATTTTGTTTCGCTCATTCTATTGAAAATTATTCTTTGAGGCGTTTAGCCGACGAGCACCTGTTAGCTCGATGCACTTTACTTACTGTCTGCCTACGGGCTGTAAATATGATTGACAAATCCTAGGATTGATCATGTATGACTTAACTCTTGCTAGTCCTAGCATTTTGTACGACTAGCTTCATGATCAGCTGATATGTAATATTTGGGACGCCTTTTATTGTATATTTGGTGGTCAAACATCTTGTGATCATGTTACTTGCTTGATATTGAGACAATAGGCTTGACATAAGAGACCGTTGGCTTGTAGTGAACCCTCATATCTAGACAGTCGTGACCGTGTAGTTGAGATGTATTCTATTTCAATATACGTAGCTGGCTATGTACGCCCCCGCTCTCCAGTATTCTGGTTCTGGGGTGTGACATATACCATGACATATAAGGAATAATATCTCATGACGGAATCCAGAAAATACCAATCCGTATAACCAATGTGTCAAAAGATCATGGATATCTACACTAACTACAGGAAACATAGAAGATATCATAAATGGGAAATTATCAGAAAATGTACTCGCCTGAGATCCGGTGCAAGGTATCAACAGTATCCGATATGGTGTCTCGAAGACCTAAATATGGAATGTCAATATCAATTGGTGTTTTGTAATTATAAACATGCGATACTAACTCAATACTAGGTCTCCAAGTCATTTCTAAGTCAGACTAGGTCAACCGGATCAATACCTTGCTAAACTAGGTCATACTAGGTCACATCTAGGTTTTTGGGTCCATGCCTTGCCATACCAAGGTCTTCTAGTCTATATTAGATCAATACCCTATGTAGCTAACCCTATTGGATACACATAGGGTCTATAATACAATATCCTAACTATTAACCCAATACCTACACATGAATCCAATTACCTATGCTACCATAATATACATACCCAAATCTTGTGTGCCAATTACCCTTACCTTTCCAATACCCTATACCCTCTCACATCCTTACCTATGCCTAATGATTAGCCATATTACCTACATAATAGCTATGCTAAACCCTTACATTATCTACCTAGATAAACCAAATGCCTATCCCAATTTTTACTTAAGCATTTCCTATATAGGAATACCCCTATACCCTAACATTAGTCCACATTACCTATACCTATGCCTTTAACCTTACCTACACATTACTATTGCATACCTAAATACCCCTATCACATCGGTATTACCAAAACTCTTCTTTACCTAACATTTCTATTCCATGACTACAGGTGTACTCATATCCTATACTCCTTTACCCATCCATATCCCAATACTACCTACCAATATGTTACCAATACAGGTATATATCCATATCTGTTACCTTATCTATTCTATATATTACGACACCCTACCTATACCTATACCATTACTCTCTTACCTTGCCGATACCTATACTCTACACATCCACACATATGCTTATATCCTAATCCTCACTCATGTATAATACACACACACACAAGCAACATGCACACACATTGTTGATTCCTAAACTCCCTACACCTGCTGTTGGTGCCACTGCCTCCCTCTCCCACTGCTATTTCATTCCTTCTTGCTGCCTAGCCCAAGTCATGAAACACCTGCCTGTATAAGGGCCTGGGCAGTGCCCTCCTAAAAAAATGGATCACCCAAATGCTACCTAAGGCAATACTACCACTGCTTGTGCACAGGGACCAAGTGCCCATGCTCCACACAGGGCCAAGTTCCCTCCCTACTGCATGTGCACAGGAAGAACCCCCTGCTACAACCTGTGTGTATATGTGCAGGTGTTGCACTGAATTGTGCAAGGCCTGCACCATGTGCAAGTGCACAAGGCCTGCACTTAAGCCCCATTTATTTGCTGCCAAGGCTAGACAACATCCTAAACTGTACCCCTATGCACTGCCCCTACATTCTTGGGCTAGCTTGTGCAAAATATAGTAGATCTGTACACTGTTTCCTTCTCCTTGCTCCCTATCACTCACACTCTTTATCACTCCCTACACTCTCTAATATGCATGTACACCTATGTGTATACTATACACACACACATTAGTGTCCCTACGACAAATATACACTCTCACATTCACACATACACACAATATGTGTGTTCATTACAAGAAAAATGACATTTATTGACAGTCTTTTTATTGACGGTCGGTAATTTCCGTCAACTATTCGGTTTTACTTGACATTTTAGGCCTTGTGTCAAGTAAACTACTCTTTTGTATTAAGTAAAGAATATTATACCCCTTTAGTTGATGGGTTTCGGGAAACCGTCATGAAATCCACCACTTTTAGTTGACGGGTAGGTTAAAGCCGTCAACTAAAGTCAGGGGGAAATTCCCACGTCTATTTCAGATGTCATTATCGTAAATTCTACGTTTGGATTCGTGATGGTTTCTACCAAATATTATATGTGGAGAAAACTTAAATTCACTGATCATAACCTCGTTCCCTACAAATTTTATTTCTTCATTCAGAAAATCCCCTCCTCTTCTCCCTCTCCCCTTCAAATCCAAATTCATCCCCACCTCTTACAAACCCTCATCTTCCCCTCTCCTCCTCAAATCCAAATTGTTGTTGCCGCTGCTCCTGCACCCTCTTTCTTTACTCCACCCCCTCCCCCTCCCCATCACACGAATTTCGAGGTTGATCGGACGACCGACAGCTGGCGTCGCTTCCCTTTTCGGGTCGTGTTCTCTGCCCTCAACTCTAGATCTCCTCATCCTCTTCTTTCTTGTAATTTTTTTTTTTTTTTGAAGTATTTATTACTTAAATGATATCATTTTATTTCTAGCTCTATATCCCAAATAACGTTGTTTTATTCTTCTACTCCCAATTATAGCATTTTTTCCTTCTGAATTAAGTTTACTGATACACAGATTCAAACGATTTTGATTTGGTAAGACTTAAAGAAACCCTAAATAGAAAACAAATGGCACTGATCGCCACCGGCGACGATGGTAGATGCCGGAGCGGCTCCGGTGGAGCAAGCTGTACTCGTTCTCCTGCTTCCGCCCCTCTCTCGCGGCCGAGTCTGACCAGCTCGACCATAGCCCCCTCCATGGCCTGGGCCTCCACCGTCGGAAGCCCCTTATGTACCCAACCAACTACATATCGACCACCAAGTACAATATCCTGACCGTCCTCCCCAAGGCCATCTTTGAGCAAGTTTTGCCGTATCGCCAACGTCTACTTCCTCCTGGCCTGTCGCGACCCGCACCCTAGAGTAAGGGCACGAGAAGTGGGTACGTCCAGCCTACGCCGCAGTGTCGACGGTAGAACGCTATCCTAGGTCAATCATCTAACAATATAAGGTACCTGTACAGTATATACACTCCGAATGGAGGTGACATAGCAGAATACAGTCTCAATCACATCTAAGGTAGAAACGATAAGATAGATAGATATGAAAAGAATCCACAGGAGATACAACAGATAGATAGAAATGTACTAAGTGTCTAAGATATCACAAATCCAGAAAGCATCCCAAATCCCGAATACAGTAATCCATAGAGTAATAAGTACAATTGAAAATCACTAATCTAAACTAATGGTGTGTCATCCACTGCTAATGGATCCTGCTAGAGATCTAAGTCATAGT
The DNA here is from genome assembly GCA_029216955.1 of Iris pallida. Lineage (NCBI taxonomy): Eukaryota > Viridiplantae > Streptophyta > Magnoliopsida > Asparagales > Iridaceae > Iris > Iris pallida. The sequence continues at coordinate 48,381,075 of JANAVB010003400.1, read as the reverse complement.
AATCCTCTAGGGTAGTCCCATATTATGTGGTACAGGGTTCCTCATCATCCTTTAAAAAATTTCAATAGGTCCAGTCAGGACAGGAGCGAACACAATATATCTCATGCAAATCATAACAGGTTAGGAAATATAAATATGCTAGAGAGTAAGATACATGAAACTGAAAGAACAACATGATATAAAAGAGAAAGAGCTGTAAGTAAATAGCTACAATATATAGAGAACTATCAGTGACTAGTGATTCAGAGTACAAGATGAACATGTGAACAGCTGGAGGGTGATTCATGACTATACTAAAGAGGTGATTCATGACTATACTACTTTGGAATTATTCACATGTTCAGTTTTTACTCCCCCATCCCTAATCAATACACAAAGATCCAGTCAAGTTACGTTAAGATTCATGAGTACGCTACTGGCCCATAAAGGGTGATTCAAGAGTGATTCATGAATAGATTCGTAAAGGCTCTGTGATTCATGAGAGTACAGGAATCACAAGCTGATACATGAAGATTCATGATAATAGAAGCATGAGATACATGATGTAAGTGAAACACACGAGACATGAGTATTGATGCTCCCGAGAGGATAACATCTCATGAAGGGATCCATATAGTACTAATCGTGATACCAACGTATCAGCATCAAGTAATCTAAAGCAGAAAATATAATCCTAAACAAGATATAAAATGATTAGAGAATGTACTCGCCTGGTATCCTGAATATTTGAAGAGAATATACTGTCGGAGGAGTGGTGTCTGGCTCCTATAGAACAGTACAAGTCACTACATTGTCCAAAATAGTAAAATAGACTGCTACAATGCATCTACATGCTGTCTAGGTCAACTAGACTAAAGTCAACACTTGGTCAACTCTAGTCAACCACACTAGTCAAACTAGGTCAACTAGGTCAAGTCCTAGCCCAAACAAGTCTAACAAGTCTCACTAGGCCTAACCAAGCCTAGGCTAGCACTCACACAATCACAAGGCAATGTGAACCACAATAATGCATAATATAAATAGATACTATATATAAATACATACCTTCATACATACATGCATATCCACATTACATACATATTTATATATAGGCATATGTTACATCATGCATATTTACATAGTTACATAGATATATACATTCATGCACATTTACTGTAACACCCAGTTTTAAAATGAGGGTAATTTTGAAATTTTATAATTATAATCATTTAATTATGATATTTAAATCATATTGTGATTTTTATGATTTTTTTAATTATTTAAAACTATTTAAAATGTTGAATGGCGATTTTGATGGTTAACTAGTGTAACCCTAGAATTGCTAAGTTCGGAGACTAACCATGACTATGGGAGCCTAGTCACGTGATTAGAATTTCAAATTACCATTTTTAGCCTAGGGGTATTTTGGTCATTTTGACAATTTTGTGAATTTGTAATTTATATTAATTAAATATTGTGCTAATCTTTTAGTTAAGCCTTAACCTAGGAGTTTAACCTAACCTAGATTAGTATTGAGGTTAGAATCAAGGTTAGAACATTCCTACTAAGTGCCAAGGTTAGTAATATCTAGATATTATTATGGTAGGATATTTTTATTCGGATATTTGTGAAAAAGAAAGCCTTGAACCAATAGGAAGGCTCGAAATTGGGTGGACAAGCCCTAGCCACTCATCTACATCTAACCCTAACCCTAATTCACTATTGTGGCAGCCATACAACCCCCCCTCCCTATAAAGTATCATCTAGTAGCCATTGCCTTCTTTTTTAAAACCTAGAAGAACCCTACTTTGTTCTTCCCTAAACCTCTCCCAATTAATCCAAATTGAGCCCAAATTGAGTCAAATCAATTGCATCATCATCCCCAACATTAGAGAAGACTTGTGGATGCCTGCTAGCAAGGTTCTAGGATGTTTGAATCGTAGCAAATTGAGGAAGACGTCGAATCGAGGCTCTTTATTGAGTTTGAACACTCAATAGGTAAAATCCTACAAACCCTAATAAATTCCTATTTCTTCCCATAGATGCATTCATTTAGGGTTCCCCTAGGTGTAGCCCAAGTTTGGTAGGATCTCGTGTCCATTTCATTTCCGTATCGGACATGTATCGATTTATTAAATACGTGTTCGATAAATGTCATATAGAAATGGATTTTGGTAATTTTTTAAACTAATTACATGTATATGTAGCCAAATAGGTGTATATACAACCCTAATCGACTGAGTCAAATTTAGGCACATTTGGCCACGGTTTAGGGCTTGGACACACAAACGAGACACCGCACGGGGCTCGTACGGCTGACCTGCTACTCGGGTGTCCTAGCGGACACGACACGGCACCACACGACACGAAAATTGGTAGACATATTGTCCTAGTGACTGACACGACACCTATAGAGTTTACGAGTTCTTGATAAGTGTGTGCAAAGAAATTGCGTGTGCACGTGTTTTGCCCTGCACTGTGCACGCGTGTTTCGTGTCTCTGATACGGGGCTGTAGATTTGACATGACACGGATTCGACATGATACAGGGTGATGAAACTCTAGCCCTATCTTGGGCGAACGTGTATGCACAGGCTCGACACGTCTCGATCTCTGTGTCGTATCCAATCGGACACGACATGGCCGCACGAGACAGTGCTGAGCACTGTCCTCTGATGCAAATCTGACTTTTGATTTGACTTGTTGGACACCACTTGGACACGAACCTATTGGTTCAGTAGACACCTAGACACTTTCTTGATACCCTGACACGAGCACGAGGCTTCTCTTTGGACACAACGAGCCCTACAGTATTCGACACACGTGTACAGCATGTTTACACTGTTTTTTTTACATTGCATATGACACAGTTCGACACTATTTTGGACACACTTTGGACACTGGTGTGTAAACACATCTGAGTGACACCTTGACACATTGACTGGACACATTAGACACTTGGGTTTTAAATGTTTGGGTTCGAAATGTAAATGTCTGATACATAGGTTGGATAACTGTGGGTTGAGTTCCTATTGAACAATCGAAAATGTACAGTTAAAGAAAACCTGAAATGCATGATAGTGAACTGGGATGGGTTGGGATCGAGTTTCAGGTTTGGATGATATATGTATAGGTTCTTCTTAGTTTTAGTATGCTAAATTTAGTTGAAATCCGAGTTATGATAAAACTGGGCATGTTAAACTGAACACTAAGTTCAGTTTGGGTTTAAGATGGTGTTAACCGGAATTTGGATAAATGTTAGGAAACCTAGGATCTATTGAAATGGGTTTTGAAATTGGAGAAGTTATTTCTGAGATTTCAGTGACAAGTTAACCTGAAATTACATATGATTATACTGAGAATCTCATGAATGCATATATTTCAGTCCCTTTGTTATTGTTCAGTTCTTAGTCCCATATAACCTTAGTATCATAGTAGTATCAGTCCCCAATTCAAGTTCAGTCCCTACATATATATATATTTGTGGGAGGGAGGTAATTAGAGTGTGTTTTGAGGCTTAGGATAAGTGGTAGGTTAGGTTGTGGGTACCAGTTAGTGGTATTATTTAGTTTTCACCTTAGATAGGTATGTGTGATCCTAAGTTCACATTCCTATAATTCTTACATGAATGTAATTGCATTTGGAACCATGTACGCAGTGTATCTTGCTTGGGCTTGTGCTCCCTGTTTTGGGAGTAGCAGGTTTGCTACCCCATGGCATTAGCCAAGGTTGGCACTTGGTCATATGGATATGTATGTGAGAGGTTAGTAGTTGTGGGGTTAGTTGAGATTTGAGTGTGTGGCCTGTGTGTGGGAATTAGACAGTGAGTGAGAGTTGGATGTGTAGGATTAGATACATGTTAGTGTGGCTAATGTGGGTGTGTTATAAAAAGGGATGTGAGGTAGGCACAAGAGATGGTTTTCAGTACCAAGGTATTAATAAAGAGGATGGGTTAGCTTGAGAAGTATAATTTAACACATTTTGGGTATAGATACTATCAATAGGCAAGTTTAGCTTCATGAGTTTGGGTATGTATATTATGTTAAAGGTATTCATCTAGGTAACATATAGGATATAGGGTTATGTGAGTATAGTCATATATTGATATATATATATATATGGTAATATGACTTGGGTATAGGTTAGTACAACCTAGAAATAGCTACCTAGGATTTTTGCTAACTCTAAGATTGACCAAGTTACCTTAGATAATGACCCACTGGACTAGAAGTTTGACCAAATGGTTCATGTTGACTAGAGTTGACCAAAAGTCAACATCAAGCCTAAATGTGACCAATTGACCCTTGCTAGCCTAAGTTTGACCAGTTGACCAAGATAGCCTTGTTGTTGATCTAGTTTGACTAGATGTTGACTTGGTTTGACCCAGAGTTGACCAAGTTTGACTTTGACCTAGTTTGAACTAGAAATCATGTATTGCATCATAAACTTTATTTACCATATTTTAAATACATCATAATCCATACTGCTCTATTTAGGACATTGTGACTCCGGTGCAGACATCTGACATTACACTACTCTTTTCAGAGTGTCAGGCAAGTGCATTTTCTGATAGTTCTTTCATTTACTTGTCAATTACTGTACTTCAGTTCTAGTTAGTTTATTTGATTCTTGTTACAAACATGTATTGTTATTACTGAATCCATGTATACAACACACATACTTACTCGTCTTGCCTCTATTATTCGAATCACCATTCGAATCACTATTCGAACTACCTATTCGCATCTTCATGTGCTGGTTGGACTTGTATTCATCTTATGTGTTGGATTATGGATTCATTTGTATTAGACTGGGTGGGAAAATACTGATTAGACTTAGACATATCCCCCTATTCGAATACCCCTCTGTGAATGATATTCGAACGATAGCCATCCCTTACCTCATCAGTGTGGGGTGTGCCGTATTACCTACAGCCGTTTACATGTCGATCTCGGTATTTTAAAATACACTTGGAGAATTTATTCGAATCATTGTTAGATCATCATGTGAATCATTATTCGTATCACCTTATTCGAATCACCTTATTGTATCACCTTATTCGAATCACCTTATTAGAACAATGATTAGAATCACATTCGACTCTTCTTGTATTAGACTCACATTAGGATTACATTGGACTTATATTTATTGTCTGGACTCATCATGTTACTCTAGTTCAGCTAGATCTTATTTTACAGTCTTTCTTGCCATGCTTCTCCTCTTGTTTAGTTACTTACTTTTCTTGTACCTTAACTGTTTCTCTACATTATTACTCGTACAAACTGCCATGTTCATCAATACAACTGTCTATAACTGCTTTATAGTTCTCTGTCATTTACTTAGGATTTCTTGATGAATTGTACTCGTTCCTGTCCTGACTGGACTTGTTGAAAAATTACAGATGATTGTCCTGAGGACATTTGCCCTACTTGCCTTAGAGCAGGAGATGGCTTAGCTACCTTTGGCTCCGACACTCAGGAGTGATCGGGAGACTAGCTAGTAAACTAGTTTAGTTTTATGTTTTAGAACTTGAATTGTAATAACTCGAGATATGAGTTTGTATTTGAGTTTGTTTGAGATATTATTTTAGTAGTTTATAATTGTTGTTGTTTAGTCTTTAGTTATAAAATTCTGTGTTATCTTATCGTTCTTAGACTGTGATTGAGATTTCATTATATCTATACTTGTCCTCCGTTCGAGTTGAGATTTGACAAGTACATTATATAATTGCGTGAGTTGTTGATTAGATAGTAACCTAGGACAACGTTCTACCACCGACACTATGGCGTAGGCTGGACGTACCCACTTCTCGTGTCCTATACTGGGTGTGGGTCGTGACACGTTTTTAGTGGTGGCCCATGCAGGTCGAGTTTATGTAGTGGTATTCGAACTAGAGTATCACTACATCCTGCGATAAACTAAAGAATAGGCTTTAGTTGAGAGAGTACTCAATCACAGTTAGGACTACTTGAGAAGATTCCTGGGATGACCCTTGAGAATCTCGTTATAAACTATCTCGAAATTCGATTCCGACAGTTTCTGTCTACTTCCTTGTTCATCGTTGAATTTGATTCTTGGTATTCATTATTGACTTAATTTTCTACCAAGATAACATTATGGGCTAGGTTGCCTCAGTCATAGAATTTAGAGTCTTCTACAGCCTTTAGCTGGTTTGGCGATGAGAAAGAGTCTAATTTTGGATGTATTTCTCGAGTGTAGAAATTTAAGATTTTGCAGCCAAGCTAGCGATAATGCAAAAATTTTAAATACCATGATTCTAGAGGTATGTACCTTAGTCGCGGACTCTATGGATTATCGCTGTAGTACTTACTGGCGTAATAAGAATTCTGGTAACATGGTTCTGGATAGACGGATATATTATCAGATTTTAGAATAGATACCATATAGATGGTGCCCTAGTGTGATGGAATGGAATATCAGTATGGATGTTACATGAGTATCATGGATTAGATAGAGGGATCTAGGCCACCTATAACGCAGCACCGTGCTCTGCACCATCAGAGGGATATACCCCAGAGGGGCAGGGCTTTTGTGCTGACAGTCGAGTAGACCGATGCTATGGGTGACGGGTTAGCAGGTATGTCTTTCCTGTCCTTCTTTTCACCTTCATGTGTGATTCCATTAGTACCTGCTAGGATATGCTTGTGATATGTTAGATAACGTAGTTATCCTGATCAAGACTGTGGAATCACGACCAGTAGGGCTGTGATTTATATTATATTGACCTTGTTTGATTGGGGGTTTGACCTAGAAGGGAGTATGATCATCTTAATTTTGAGGACTAAATTCTTCTAAGGAGGGTAGACTTATAAGACCTAGTTTTTCAAATGAGGATAATTTTGAAATTTTTATAATTATAATCATTTAATTATGATATTTAAATCATATTGTGATTTTTAATGATTTTTTAATTATTTAAAACTATTTAAAATGTGGAATGGTGATTTTGATGGTTAACTAGTGTAACCCTAGAATTGCCAAGTTCGGAGACTAACCATGACCGTGGGAGCCTAGTCACGTGATTAGAATTTCAAATTACCAATTTTTAGCCCAGGGGTATTGTGGTTATTTTGTGATTTTGTGAATTTATAATTTATATTAATTAAATATTGTGCTAATCTTTTAGTTAAGCCTTAACCTAGAAGTTTAACCTAATCTAGATTAGTCGTGAGGTTAGAATCAAGGTTAGAACATTCCTACGAAGTGCCAAGGTTAGTAATATCTAGATATTATTATGGTAGGATATTTTCCTTAGGATATTTGTGAAAAAGAAAGCCTTGAACCAATAGGAAGGCTCGGAATTGGGTGGACAAGCCCTAGCCACTCATCTACATCTAACCCTAACCCTAATTCACTATTGTGGCAGCCATACAAGCCCCCCTTCCTATAAAGTATCATCTAGTAGCTATTGCCTTCTTTTTTAAAACCTAGAAGAACCCTACTTTGTTCTTCCCTAAACCTCTCCCAATTAATCCAAATTGAGCCCAAATTGAGTCAAATCAATTGTATCATCATCCCCAACATTAGAGAAGACTTGTGGGTGCTTGCTAGCAAGGTTCTAGGACGTTTGAACCGAGCAAATCGAGGAAGACGTCGAATCGAGGCTCTTTACATTGAATTTGAACACTCAATAGGTAAAACCCTACAAACCCTAATAAATTCCTGATTTCTTCCCATAGATGCATTCATTTAGGGTTCCCCTAGGTGTAGCCCAAGTTTGGTAGGATCTCGTGTCCATTTCGTGTCTGTATCGGACACGTATCGTTTATTTAAATGCGTGTTCGATGAAATGTCACATAGAAATGGATTTTGGTAATTTTTTAAACTAATTACATGTATATGTAGCCTAATAGGTGTATATTACAACCCTAATCGACTGAGTAAATTTAGGCATGTTTGGATACGGTTTAGGGGCTTGGACACGTAGCACGAGCTACCGCACGGGGCTCGTACGGCTGCCCTGCTGCGGGTGTCCTAGCGGACACGACATGGCACCACGTGACACCAAACTTGGTAGACATGTTGTCCTAGTGACTGACACGACACCTATAAAGTTTACGAGTTCTCGATAAGTGTGCGCGAAGAAATCGCATGTGTACGTGTTTTGCCCTGTACTGTACACGCGTGTTTCGTGTCTCTGATACGGGGCTGTAGATTTGACACGACCCGGATTCGACACGATGCAGGGTGATGAAACTCTAGCCCTATCTTGGGGAATGTGTTTGCACAGGCTCGATACATCTCGAGCTCTTTGTCGTGTCCAATCGGACACATGGCCGTACGAGGGAGTGCTGAGCACTGTCCTCTGATGCAAATCCGACTTTTGATTTGACCGGTTGGACACCACTTAGACACGAACCCATTGGTTCAGTAGACACCTAGACACATGCTTGACACCCTGACACGAGCACGGCTTCTCTTTGGACACAGCGAGCCCTACAGTATTCGACACACGTGTACGAGCATGTTTACACTATTTTTTTTATACATTGCATATGACATAGTTCGACACCATTTTGGACACACTTTGGACACTGGTGTGTAAAACATCTGAGTGACACCTTGACACATTGACTGGACACATTAGACACTTGGGTTTTAAATGTTTGGGTTCGAAATGTAAATGTCTGATACATAGGTTGGATAACTGTGGGTTGAGTTCCTATTGAACAATCGAAAATGTACAGTTAAAGAAAACCTGAAATGCATGATAGTGAACTGGGATGGGTAGGGATCGAGTTTCAGGTTGGATGATATGTATAGGTTCTTCTTAGTTTCAGTATGCTAAATTTAGTTGAAATCTGAGTTATGATGAAACTGGGCATGTTAAACTGAACACTAAGTTCAGTTTGTGTTTAAGATGGTGTTAACCGAAATTTGGATTAAATGTTAGGAAACCTAGGATGTATTGAAATGGGTTTTGAAATTGGAGAAGTTATTTCTGAGATTTCAGTGACAAGTTAACCTGAAATTACATATGTATAACTGAGAATCTCATGAATGCATATTTCAGTCCCTTTTTTATTGTTCAGTCCTTAGTCCCATATAACCTTAGTATCATAGTAGTATCAGTCCCCAATTCAAGTTCAGTCCCTACATATATATATTTGGGGAGGGAGGTAATTAGAGTGTTTGAGGCTTAGGATAAGTGGTTATAGGTAGTTTGTTGTGCTTAGTTAGGATAGGGTATTAGTAGTTGTGTGGTACCAGTTAGCTGGTATTATTTAGTTTTCACCTTAGATAGGTATGTGTGATCCTAAGTTCAGATTCCTATAATTTTTACATGAATGTAATTACATTTGGAACCATGTACGCAGTGTATGTTGCTTGGGCTTGTGCTCCTTGTTTTGGGAGTAGCAGAGGTTTGCTACCCCATGGCATTAGCCAAGGTTGGCACTTGGTCATATGGATATGTATGTGAGAGGTTAGTAGTTGTGGGGTTAGTTGAGATTTGAGTGTGTGGCCATGTGTGTGGGAATTAGACAGTAAGTGAGAGTTGGATGTGTAGGATTAGATACATGTTAGTGTGGCTAATGTGGGTGTGTTATAAAAAGGGATGTGAGGTAGGCACAAGAGATGGTTTTCAGTACCAAGGTATTGTAATAAAGAGGATGGGTTAGCTTGAGAAGTATAATTTAACACATTTTGGGTATAGATACTATCAATAGGCAAGTTTAGCTTCATGAGTTTGGGTATGTATATTATGTTAAAGGTATTCATCTAGGTAACATATAGGATATAGGGTTATGTGAGTATAGTCATATATTGATATATATATATGGATAATGGTATATGACTTGGGTATAGGTTAGTACAACCTAGAAATAGCTACCTAGGATTTTGCTAAACTCTAAGATTGACCAAGTTACCTTAGATTATGACCCACTGGACTAGAAGTTTGACCAAATGGTTCATGTTGACTAGAGTTGACCAAAAGTCAACATTAAGCCTAAATGTGACCAATTGACCCTTGCTAGCCTAAGTTTGACCAGTTGACCAAGATAGCCTTGTTGTTGACCTAGTTTGACTAGATGCTGACTTGGTTTGACCCAGAGTTGACCAAGTTTGACTTTGACCTAGTTTGACCTAGAAATCATGTAGATTGTATCATAAACTTCATTTACCATATTTTAAATATCATAATCCATACTGCTCTATTTAGGACATTATGACTCCGGTGCAGACATCTGACATTACACTACTCTTTTCAGAGTGTCAGGCAAGTGCATTCTCTGATAGTTCTTTCATTTACTTGTCAATTACTGTACTTCAGTTCTAGTTAGTTCTATTTGATTCTTGTTACAAACATGTATTTTATTACTGAATCCATGTATACGACACACATACTTACTCGTCTTGCCTCTATTATTTGAATCACTATTCGAACCACCTATTCGCATCTTCATGTGCTGGTTGGACTTATATTCGTCTTATGTGTTGGATTATGGATTCATTTGTATTAGACTGGACGAAAAAAATACTGATTAGACAAGTAGACATATCCCCCTATTCGAATCCTCTGTGAATGATATTCGAACGATAGCCATCCCTTACCTGATCAGTGTGGGGTGTGCCGTATTACCTACAACGTTTACATGTCGATCTCGGTATTTTAAAACACACTTAGAGAATTTATTCGAATCATTGTTAGATCATCATGTGAATCATTATTCGTATCACCTTATTCGAATAACCAAATTCGTATCACCTTATTCGAATCACCTTATTAGAACAATGATTAGAATCACATTCGACTCATACTGTACTAGAATCACATTCGACTCTTTGTATTAGACTCACATTGGGATTACACTGGACTTATATTGTACTGTTTGGACTTATCATGTTACTCTTGTTCAGCTAGATCTTATTTTACAGTCTTTCTTGTCATGCTTCTCCTCTTGTTTAGTTACCTTACTTTCCTTGTACCTTAACTGTTTCTCTATATCATTACTCGTACAAACTGCCATGTTCATCAATACAACTGTCTATAACTGCTTTATAGTTCTCTGTCATTTACTTGGGATTTCTTGATGAATTATACTCGTTTCTGTCCTGACTGGACCTGTTGAAAATATTACAGATGATTGTCCTGAGGACATTTGCCCTACTTGCCTTGGAGCAGGAGATGTCTTAGCTACCTTTGACCCCGACACTCAGGAGTGATCGGGAGACTAGCTAGTAGACTAGTTTAGTTTTCATGTTTTAGAACTTGAATTGTAATAACTCGAGATATGAGTTTGTTTGAGATATTATTATTTAGTAGTTTATAATTGTTGTTGTTTAGTCTTTAGTTATAAACTTCTGTGTTATCTATCGTTCTTAGACTGTGATTGAGATTTTATTATAATTATACTTGTCCTCCGTTCAGAGTTGATATTTGACAAGTACATATATAATTGCGTGAGTTGTTGATTAGATAGTAACCTAGGACAGCGTTCTACCGCCGACACTGCGGCGTAGGCTGGACGTACCCACTTCTCGTGCCCCTGCACTGGGTGTGGGTCTTGACATTTACATACATACTTTTATACATATATATGTTAACATTCATTACAATGCATTATATTTTACATATACCTTTGATTCATTCATTCATTCATATATGACATTCATTCATGCATTTATACATTCATTCATTCATGTTATCACTATATACATACTTGATTCATGTATCCACACATACATACATGGATACATAGCATACATGTATACATTCATACATGCTTATATTGCATACATGCATATCATGTATACATACATACAATGCATACATGTCTACATACATATCATATATGCATACTTGCATTCATTCATGCACATTACATACTTACTTGCATCTATACATTAATATATTGTATACAACATGTAAAAATAGAAGAGGAAAAAAACTGAAATGGAAAGGGAAGGGGAGGAAAAATGTAAGAAAAAGAAAAAACAGTGGACATATATGTGCTTGCATCAACCATATATATACATTAATGTAAAGAGGATACATATCATATATATCATTCATTCATCTAACATATCATGCATTACATACTCTACATTCATTTAATATCCATACTACATAGGCTCATAGGTTACACAAAATATCTATGTCGTATAGTCACTCTTCTACTTAAAACCAATACTGTACCAATTGGGCCTTCACTAAATTCTAGAATTAAAGTATGTTGTAGCCCTTCGTGTTAGCTTTCTGAAACTTCAAACGGATCACATTTTTCGTATCCGGAAGCTCCCGGAATCGCGAAAACACCGAAACGCATTTGTCTTTCGGACAGCTGACGCTCAATAATTTTACAAAACGTTCCTGAACGATTTTGGCTTATTAAAATATATATTTGGAAAGCTAACTTAGATACGGTTCTTTTAATAAAAATAGGAGATTAAACGAAGTTTTAAGCTAAAAGTTATGACATTTCTAAGTTGCTTTGGTTAATAAAAACGTGGATGAATACTATGACGAATTTGAGTTGTTTTGGACAAAAAAACACATGTAGGCCAAGATACTTGGTTACCAACATAGGTATCCAAATGAAACTCATTCTAACCATCCAAACTAAGATCAATCCAATCTCTAACCATTCTAAAACTGAATTTAAATATCTATTTAAACTATTATCGTACATATATACATATGGGGTGTCCTAATTTGGGATCTATCAAGTAGGACACAAGACACATATCTAAAATCCTCAAGAGAGCTCCAAATGGTCTCAAATCTGAATCTAAAGGGGACACATGCATGAGGATGGATCCTACGGATTCAAAACTAATTTACATGCAAAGGAAATCGATTTAGATGGGTTTTACCTATTGGGAGTGGAATCCCAATAAAATTCTTTAGGACACAGCTCCGATACGAAGATCACTCAAAGTGGACACCTCCTTGCACTTCTCTTCCAATCCTTGGTAGCACCCTTTCCTTGGAGAATGGAAATGATTGAGGGAAGATTTGGTGAAGGAATGATTTGATTTGGAGATCAAATCAAAGGGAAGACTCTATAAAATTAGGGAAGAACAAAAGAAAATAAAAGAGGCAAGATTGTAATGAATGAAATGAATCATCTCCCCTAAAGGTGGCTGCCACAAAGAGTCTATTAGGGCTAATGGAAAATGTCCTAATTGCCCCTCTCTAGTCTCATATGGTTAAGTCTAGACTAGGTTAAAGTTTGGGGTCAAAGAATCTAGTTTTGAGTCTCTAACTTAACCATTCTAATATGATAAAAATTAGTCTAACTAACTAACTTAAATGTTGAATTTTGTGGGCCATGCTTAACTTAATATTGGGTCCCATCTAGAGTTTAAGCTACCCGGGTCACAATACAAGTCGGAACGAGACGAAACTCAAACCCGACTAAACAAATCCAATAAAAATAATATAAAAATATAAAAATTTCTAAAATATTAAAATATAAAAGATGACCAAAATCATAATACATCAATTTAAATATTATTAAAATAATCTAAAATTTACCAATTAATCAAAATCCTAAATAATTCAAAAGTCACAAAATGACCAAAATACCCTTAGTCTAAAAAGTTGTAAATAGTCATTCTAATCACATGGTTAGGTCCCCATGGTCATGGTTAGTCTCTAGGCTCAACAGTTCTAGGGTTCACTAGCTACCACATCAAAATTATAATTCACCAATTTTAAATAGTATTAAATTAATTAAAATTCCCATAAATCATAAATTATATTATTAAATAATAAACTTTTACAAAAGTTTAAAATTACTCTCATTTTAGAAAAGTGGGTGTTACAAGTCTACCCTCCTTAAAATAATTTCGTCCTCGAAATTAAAAGATGAAACTAAACTGATGAGAAGGATAGACAATCATACCCTAAGGTCCAAAAAGATATGGGTATCGCTCGCGCATCTCATCCTCCTGCTCCCAGGTAGACTCTCCTGGAGAATGATTCCTCCATGTGATGCGAACCAAGGATATCACCTGGTTTCTCGGTACCTTCTCTCGGCAATCCAGAATCTCCACTGGCTGCTCTAGATAACTGAGAGTAGGTCCCACCTCAATCTCCGAATGGTCAAGTACATGGCTAGGGTCAGCCACATACCATCTCAACTGTGATACATGGAATATGTCATGGACACCCACTAGTGCAGGTGGCAATTCTAGCTTGTATGCCACGTCACCGACTCTCCCGCTGATCACGAAAGGTCCGATGAAGCACGGGCTAAGCTTCCCACCTCCACCAAAATGTATGGTACCACGAGTCAGAGATATCCTCAGAAAAACCATATTTCTGACCTAAACACAAACAAGGTCTTAAGTTACTTAATAATCAAACATGATCAAACAAACAAACAATCAACCTACTTCTAATCCTATCTCTAGTCAAACTAAGTCAAACATAGTCAATGGTCAACTACTGGTCAACAACTAATCAATTTGTCAACATCCAAGTACTTGGTCAAAACTGGTCAACTTCTTAGGGTTTTAACTATGCTAGCTATCTAGGTGTTGGCAGCTAGAAATTAGCAAAAAGAAAAACTCTATAATAGACTAACTCTCAACTTCCCAAATCCTATCAAGTCACCCATAACTAAATACCTATATCCTAAGCACACAAATCCCAATACCACATATACATAAGCTCAAGAACAACAACCCATTACATATCCTATGTATATCATCTATATATCATCAACAACAACCCATTACATATATCCTATGTATATCATCTATATATATATATATATATATATATATATATTATATTTTTATATATATATATTTATATATATATATTATATATTTTATATATATATATATATATTTATATATATATATATATATATATAATGACCAAATATAATAATATATATATATATATATATAAAACTGACCATCAACTGTTAAAGTAGACTAAACTCATAAGGAACTGAACAAATGCTTAGAAATTAGGCTAAGGATGAATGGTCTGAAACATCAATGTAGGCAAAAGGGAATGATGCTAAGGAGACTGAATTTATAAGCGAAAGGACAGGACATTAGGGTCCACTTGTAAAGTTAAAGTGAAAGAAAACCTACATGGTGACTGAAACATGCCTTTAGATCAAACCTGAGCCTCTCCTCTCTGCCTGGACTGAACACCTACTAACGACATGCAGGACAGTGGTCTAAAAGAAGTGAACTAACTGGTGTGCAGGGAATGCAATAGGCAGTATACTGTAATGAGTGCAGGCTACATGCCAAATCAAAATACATTCATATATACAAGCTATATATATTTAACTCTCATCACCTCAAAGTCTAACAACACACACTCCATACCACGTGCCTATCACTCCAATAAAAGGGGTCAGATACTGTAGGGTGGATTAGGACAGAACAGTGGTGTAGCATGGCTGCTTATGAAGATGCAGAACAATCACATGTAGGACAATGATATATAGGACACATACATAAGGAAAATTGAACTAATGCTCAGGTAGAGACTCTTGGAAGACTGAACCATCAATGAAAGGGAAAGATTTAGACATGTATCTGGACGGATGGGCTAAATAGGTATCTCTGTATCTAAGAATGTAAGAGGGACAGAACAAATGATCAAGGAAGAACTCTTATTAACAACCCACATTATATCCCCAATGTATAACTGTCCTAATAGACTGATCAACCATGCCCAAAAAGGTTTAGACTCCACTGTAGGGTAGGTACTGCATGTTATAATGAAGGGTATTGCATGGCTATCAAGTAAGGTAAAATGCTAAGAGATGCATATGTCACCATGTCCAGAAGGTAAGGATGAGTGCAGACCTCTAATATGTATGATACTAACTCTCCAGATATGTAGAATATGATAAGGGGTTGATGGTTATATTGGTGAGTCAATAATTGGGGTCTGAACAATGGTCCAGTGAATTCTATGATGCATATGGTAGGTAATGAAATGTTGAGTGCAGTGAACAACTTGTACATGTATGAACCAAAGGAACATGGCATCTAATGAAGGGTCTGCACACTACCTATAAAGGTTGATCAAACATGACTGAACTCACACAAAGAGAACTCAACTAAAATAGAAAATTGGGCCAAATATAGGCTAAATAACATGTCAATACCCTATACAACAATGACCTATAGATACCAACCAAACCCATATCCCATATGCCAATATCATTTGTAACCTATCTATATATATAGACCTCTCAGTCTCAGGTGAAGCTACAACTATACTCAAGGACAGGCTCTGGTCATAGGTGCCTTACTGGAAAGGGTAAGGGAAAATAATAAATCGTCAAGGCTGAAGGCAGACTAACATCCTATATGAAAACTGGTAGGTATTGTAAATAACATAGAATCATCTATAATCGGTTATTAGTCTAATACCAATACTAAATATCATCTCTAGGGCATCGACACTCTACAAGTCATCATATCATCACACTATGAAAGAACTACATATGAATAAGCTCTACAAAACTAAAATATCCCTACTCCTAAGTTATTTGATGATGGAATACAATTTTATAACAACAGAAG
This sequence comes from Iris pallida, assembly GCA_029216955.1. Classification (NCBI taxonomy): domain Eukaryota; kingdom Viridiplantae; phylum Streptophyta; class Magnoliopsida; order Asparagales; family Iridaceae; genus Iris; species Iris pallida. The sequence goes on along the minus strand of JANAVB010003400.1, from coordinate 48,364,564 downwards.
GGTATGATAGAGATGATATGTTTAAAAACCTTCTCAAGATACAATCTGATAATCATTTGCGTCTGTCCAAAATTATGTTACTCAGAGTCCTCGCCATGCCAGTAAGCAAGGCTGCGATAAATGATAGATTCCATAACTGGAGTATGCACCTCTATAATAATGTCGTCTGGAATTTTGCTATGCCGACTAGTATAGCTGCGAGAAATTTCAAATCTCATAACCAAGATACATACATCCGAAGTCAGGTCTTTATGTTTCCGCCACGCCAGCTAATATGGCTGCGATAAACTACAGGTTCCATAATCAAGTAGACGTTTTACCATCCCTGTTATTCCCATCAACATATGTTATCAGAAATATCGTAACTCAGGCCATAAAATTCATCTCGATAGGAAAATCAAAATCAACAATGATCCATCAAAATTAAATTCAATAATCAAGGAGTGAAATCGAACAAACAAGGGAAAGGATTTCAAATTGAAGTTTAAATAAGATTCTCAAGGGTCGTCCAGGAATCCTCAAGGAATCCTAACTGTGATTAAGTACCTTCAAAATATCCTAATCCTACTGCAGGCTGTAGTGATACTCTAGTTCGAACTACACTACATAAACTCGACCTGCATGGGCCACCACTAAAAACGGTTACGACCTGCACCCTAGAGTAAGGGCACGAGAAGTGGGTACGTCCAGCCTACGTCACAGTATCGACAGTAGAACGCTGTCCTAGGTCAATCATCTAACAATATAAGGTACCTGTACAGTATATACACTCCGAATGGAGGTGACATAGCAGAATACAGTCTCAATCACATCTAAGGCAGAAACGATAAGATAGATAGATATGAAAAGAATCCACAAAGAGATACAACAGATAAATAGAAATGTACTAAGTGTCTAAGATATCACAAATCCAGAAAGCATCCCAAATCTCAAATACAGTAATCCATAGAGTAATAAGTATAATTAAAAATCACTAATCTAAACTAATGGTGTGTCATCCACTGCTAATAGATCCTGCTGGAGATCCAAGTCACAGCAATCCTCTAGGATAGTCCCATATTATGTGGTATAGGGTTCCTCATCATCTTCTGTAAAATTTTCAACAGGTCCAGTTAGGACAGGAGCGAGCACAATACATCTCATACAAATCATAACAGGTTAGAAATATAAACATACTAGAGAGTAAGATACATAAAACTGAAAGAATAACATGATATAAAGAGAGAGAGAGAGCTGTAAGTAAATAGCTACAATATATAGAGAACTATCAGTGACTAGTGATTCAGAGTACAATATGAACATGTGAACAGCTGGAGGGTGATTCATGACTATACTAAAGAGGTTATTCATGACTATACTACTTTGAAATTATTCACATGTTCAGTTTCTACTCTTCCATCCTCAATCAATACACAAGGATCCAGTCAAGTTACGTTAAGATTCATGACTACGCTACTGGCCCACAAAAGGGTGATTCAAGAGTGATTCATGAATAGATTCGTGAAGGCTCTGTGATTCATGAGAGTTCAGGAATCGCAAGCTGATACATGAAGATTCATGATAATAGAAGCATGAGATACATGATGTAAGTGAAACACACGAGACATGAGTATCTGATACTCCCGAGGGGGATAACATCTCATGAACGGATCCACATAGTACTAATCCGTGATACCAATGTGTCAGCATCAAGTAAAGTAATCTAAAGTAGGAAATATTATCCTAAACAAGATATGAAATGATCAGAGAATGTACTCGCCTGGTATCCTGAATATCTGAAGAGAATATACTGTCCGAGGAGTGGTGTCTGGCTCCTATAGAACAGTACAAGTCACTACATGTCCAAAATAATAATATAGACTACTACAATGCATCTACATGCTGTCTAAGTCAAACTAGACTAAAGTCAACACTTGGTCAACTCTAGTCAACCATACTAGTCAAACTAGGTCAAGTCCTAGCCCAAACAAGTCTCACTAGGCCTAACCAAGCCTAGGCTAGCACTCACACAATCACAAGGCAATGCGAACCACAATAATACATAATATAAAATAGATACTATATATAATACATACCTTCATACATACATGCATATCCATATTACATACATATTTATATATATAGGCATATGTTACATCATGCATATTTACATAGTTATATAGATATATACATTCATGCACATTTACATACATACTTTTATACGTTATATATGTTAACATTCATTACAATGCATATATTTTACTTATACCTTTGATTCATTCATTCATTCATATATGACATTTATTTATGCATTTATACATTCATTCATTCATGTTATCATATACACACTTGATTCATGTATCCACATATACATACATGGATACACAACATACATGTATACATTCATACATGCTCATATTGCATACATGCATATCATGTATGCATACATACATTACATACATGCCTACATACATATCATATATGTATACTTACATTCATTCATGCACATTACATACTTATATGCATCTATATATTATACATTATATGCAATATGTAAAAATAGAATAGGAAAAAAACTGAAATGGAAAGGAAAGGGAAGGAAAAATGTAACAAAAAGAAAAAATAGTGGACATATACATGCTTGCATCAACCATATATATACATTAATGTAAAGAGGATACATATCATATACATTATTTCATTCGTCTAACATATCATGCATATACTCTACATTCATTTAATATCCATACTACATAGGCTCATAGGTTACACAAAATGTCTATGTTGTATAGTCACTCTTCTACTTAAAACTAATACTGTAAAAATTGGGCCTTCACTAAATTCTATGATTAAATTATGTCGTAGCCCTTCGTGTTAGCTTTCCGAAACTTCAAACGGATCACATTTTGTGTCCGGAAGCTCCCGAAATCGCAAAAATACAGAAACGCATTTGTCTTTCGGACAGCTGACACTCAAATAATTTTACATAAAGTTCAAGAATGATTTTAGCTTATTAAAATATATATTTGGAAAGCTAACTTTGATACGGTTTTTCTAAAATAAACGGGAGATTAAACGGAGTTCTAAGCTAAAAGTTATGACATTTCTAAGTTGCTTTGATTAATAAAAACGTGAATGAATATTATGACGAATTTGAGTTGTTTTGGACAAAAGAAACTCATGTAGGCCAAGATACTTGGATACCAACATAGGTATCTAAATGAAACTCATTCTAACCATCCTAAATAAGATCAATCCACTCTCTAACCATTCTAAAATTGAATTTAAATATCTATTTAAACTATTATCATACATACATATACATGGGGTGTCCTAATTTGGGATCTATCAAGTAGGACACAAGACACATATCTAAAATCCTCACGAGAGCTCCAAATGGCCTTAAATTTGAATCTAAAGGGGACACATACATGAGGATGGATCCTACGGATTCAAAACTAATTTACATTCAAAGGAAATCGATTTAGAGGATGGGTATTACCTATTGGGAGTGGAATCCCAATAAAATCTTTTAGGACACGGCTCCGATACGAAGATCCCTCAAAGTGGACACTCCTCCTTGCACTTCTCTTCCAATCCTTGGTAGCACCCTTTCCTTGGAGAAGATGGGAATGACTGAGGGAAGATTTGGTGAAGGAATAATTTGATATGGAGATCAAATCAAAGGGAAGGCTCTCTAAAATTAGGGAAGAACAAAAAGAAAATAAAAGAGGCAAGATTGTAATGAATGAAATGAATCATTCCCCCTAAAGGTGGCTGCCATAAAGTATCTATTAGGGCTAGTAGGAAATGTCCTAATTGTCCCTGTCTAGTCTCATATGGTTAAGTCTAGACTAGGTTAAAGTTTGGGGTCAAAAGGATCTAGTTTTGAGTCTCTAACTTAACCATTCTAACATGATAAAAAATAGTCTAACTAACTAACTTAAATATTGGGTTTTGTGGGCCATGCTTAAGTTAATATTGGGTTCCATCTAGAGTTTAAGCTACCCGGGTCACAATACAAGTCGGAACGAGACGAAACTCAAACCCGACTAAACAAATCCAATAAAAACAATATTAAAAATATAAAACTTTTCCAAAATATTAAAATATAAAAAATGACCAAAATCATAATGCATCAATTTAAATATTATTAAATAATATAAAATTCAGCAATTAATCAAAATTCTAAATAATTCAAAAGTCACAAAATGACCAAAATACCCTTAGTCTAAAAAGTTGTAAATAGTCATTCTAATCACATGGTTAGGTCCCCATGGTCATGGTTAGTCTCTAGGCTTAACTGTTCTAGGGTTCACTAGTTAACACATTAAAATTATAATTCACCAATTTTAAATAGTATTAAATTAATTAAAAATTCCTATAAATCATAAATCCTATTATTAAATAATAAACTTTTACAAAAGTTTAAAATTACCCTCATTTTAGAAAAGTGGGTGTTACATTGCCTCCATGCTCTTCCTCACCCCGTCGTCCCCTTCTTCGACGTCTACATGATCGCCCCCTCGCCTTCGTCGTCGGCCTCTCCATAGCCAAGGAGGCCCTCGAGGACTGTATGCGTTCCATGTAGGACATGAAGGTCAACATCCGAAAGGTCGTCGTCCACAAGGGCGGCGGCCGCTCACCTACAAGAACTGGCAGAAGCTCCGCGTGGGGGACGTCATCAAAGTCAAAAAGGACCAATTCTTCCCTGCTGACCTCCTCATTCTGTCTTTCTCCTACGAGGACGAGATTTGCTACGTCAAGACTATGAACCTCGATGGCGAGACCAACCTCAAGGTCAAGAGGTCCCACGAGGTGACCCTGCCGCTGGACGACGACGGGGCCTTCGGGACTTCACCGCCACCGTCTAGTGCGAGGACCCAAACCCTAGGCTCTACACCTTCATGGGGAACTTCGAGTACGAGCAGCAGGTCTATTCCTTCGAACTTTGAGTAAGAGCTAAATGCTGGTACCATTCTTATGATCTTCAGGATACTTGCACTCTGTCACATAGCGATTCCTGAGGCGAACAAGGAGGACTCAGTCCAGTGTCTTTGTGAGGGAGAGGGTTTCTTCTTCATGGAACATAATTAAAAGGTTTAAATATGAACTAACCTCGAATTCTTCTTAGTGTTTACTAATTTTAGCATCTGCATTTTAACCTGTAAAGATGCTATTTTTTACGGAATTTAAAGTACTCAATTTACTGGGATTCAGCAGCAAAAGGAAGAGAATGTCAGTAGTTGTTAGAGATGAGTCTGGGCAGCTTTTTCTCCTGTGCAAAGGAGATGACAGGTATTATTTTAGGTTCCTATAGTCATTTTGTTAAGTTACTCAAGCCATTTTATGGTAACACATACATAATAAACGTGCTTCAATTCACATAATTGATGTATTCACTTCTTATATAGCATCATATTAGAGAGATTGGCGAAGAATGGAAGAATGTTTGAGAATGAAACACGAAAGCATCTAAATGAATTCGGAGAAGCAGGCTTGCGTACATTGGCATTGGCATAAAGGAAACTTGACAAATTTGAGTACTCAGCTTGGAATGGTAAGTATGTTAGGAAACTAAAAGGGTCCACCACAAAAATGGAAACTACTCCCCATTAAGTAGTATGTTCATAACTGATGAGAGAGTATCATGTCTTCTACGTGTTGGATACTGGTACAGGCACGGACACAGTCCACTCGAGGATTATCCATGCAACATAGTTAATGGATCATAACACAATAGTAAATTTTCTCAAGTGATCAATATGTTTTGTTACACTAGTATGTACATAAAATGTTAGTGCCGGGGATATTTTTTCGATGTAAAACTGAGAAGATGAAACAATTGTAAGAACAATGTTCCAACGCAACACTTCTAGAAGGTTGTGCAAGTTTAACAAAGATCTAAGAAGATCTCGTTACAGCAGCATTTGATATTACGAGAATCTAAAAAGATTTCGTAATTCACAGCAGTGAAGAAGTTGACAGACGAAAGATGGAAGATGGCCTGCTGGCGTGAGTGATCACTGTTGCTCAAAGCTATATTCGCCCCACACGAATAGCTTCCAGGAACCAGCAAGTTCGTCGGAGAACTTTGGAACACTTCTGCTCTTCTGACTCCTCGGATCGTACACGGACACGCATACAAAAGCAACGCTGGGGCAAAACTTCCTCTCTCTCACAGCCTCTATTTACTTGTGTTAAAAAATACTTGTAAACTTTCGTAACTCTCGTATATGCCTTATGTCTGTTTTTCTTCCTGTGTGGGATAATAGACCTTTTATAGGCCCGAGTAGCAATTGCCCGGTTAGCACAACATTCAGGACGTGGTAATAACAACTCCGAACGTGCAGTAACCTCTCAGATAATGCTCAGGCAAGATCTGAAGCAAGTTGCGCCACTTGCACATCCTGCGTGCCTTGTACACCGTGCGCAGTACGCACACTGAGCCACTTGCGCCACCTGCGTGCCCTGTACACCCTGCGCCACCCACACAACTGAGCATGCACCTGTGCGCACAACTGGGCAGGCTACTGGACGCGCACCTGATCGTGCAACTTGGGCCGTGCAACCTGACAGCGTACCTGGTTGTGTATCCTGGCTGCGCACCTGGCCGCGAAACCTGGCCGCGCAAGTGGCTCGCGCAACGAGCGCAACTTAAGCGCACTATGCGCCTAGCGACGATGCTGACGTGCTAAGTGCAAAGTACGCCAAAAAATGCCACATTATGTCTCATGAGCCCGTTAGCCCGAGTCCGAGTCCAAGTCCGAGTCGCTAAGCCCCTACGGGGCTTAGCTCCCATGGAAATAAATTTTCCAAGAGCAAAAAGCATGAATACTTTTAATTGTTGATTTAGCCTTTTTTCCATTAGAAAAATAACTCCACATAGCACACCCATGTGCACCTCCACACCACATGTGCATCTCTAAACTAGCATAGCTAATATATAGAGATACAACTCTTTTGGCCTAGTCGATATGGGACTAAAGTTTATACAAAGGCAAAAAATGCGACAATCCCCCACATATCTCTATATATGGGTATAAGTGTTCCCCACAGTAACTGTCCATCATGCATTAGGAAGATGTCGCTGACGACTTGAATCTTCTCGCATGGGTCAAATAACAGACTTTAATACAAGAATGGGCTAAGCCTTGAATTTTGTATCATAGCTAAAATTCTTTCCACTCAAATAATATAGTTACATGTGCTTCTGGCTACATATTAATGGCCCTGTTCCAGCCTGGTTTCAGTATATAATTTTAGGCGTCTATAAGTTTACCCTTAAGAGACGGCCTAATATCTCTTTGTCATACACTATAGGTGAGATCATTATAAAGAGACATGGCATGAAGTGCTTTGCGCTTCCCTTGTGGTGCTATGCCGCTATGACATGGCTTAAAGCCGAGGCCTTACCCCGTACCAGGAATCTCATCGTAGTGTCATACTACTGTAGCATGAGGCAACCACATTTTTGTAGTGCCAAACTACCCAGCATGAAGCCTTAGGCTCACTTGCTGTGTTACGCCGCAATGAGATGGCTTGCAAGGCCGAGGCTTTATCCCTAACGGGTACCTCATCGTGGTATCGTGCCACTGTAACATGAGGAACTCCTCCTCTTTGTAGTGCCGATTACACCCCTCTTTATTTTAACATACAGCATTAGGCTAACTGCCTATTTGCATTGCTACGCCGCTATGACTTTGCTAACAAAGCCGAGGCATTACCCCATGCCTGGGAACCTCATGGTGGAGTCACCCCACAGTATCATAGAGTTTCACTCCTTGTATTATTGTTCTACCGTGCTTTCTGTAAAGCACACCAGGCATTCACTCTGCCTGAGAACTCATTAAGGTATTTAAGCTAACCTTCCCACAGGATCCGTTTTTGCAGAAAACAACAGTAGACAATAGTGGTTGTAGGTCCGTAACCTCTCTATACCCAATAGAACATGTACCCACCGTTCCTGATATTCTTTCGATTAGTGGTCCTCCCTTGAACCAAAAGCTAGATGCCTAGTAGATTTTTTTTGAACTATTAGCATAAAACTTTGTAGTAGGAATACAATAATACAATATCAGAATGCCTTCAAGCCCATTTTATAAGCTGTATCATCGACCAGCTGGCGCTTGAGGCCCTTGGTGAACGGATCGCTAGGTTCTCCTGACTCCGAACATCAATCACTCAATAATACCCCTCTTGATGAGATCGTGTACTGCCCTGTGCTTCAACCGCATAGTCCTCTTCTTCCGTTGAAGAGGTCATTTGATGCCACCGCCGCAGTCGCCTGGTTGTCGCAGTATATCGGTATCGTCGGTATTTACGCCCTAACCACTGGAAGATCGTACATGAGCTCCCGAAGCCATTCTGCTTCCTCGGCTGCAGAATCAAGTACAAAGAACTCAGATTCCATGGATGATCGCGAGAGCATAGTCTGCTTCTTCGACTTCCACGATATAGCAGCTCCATCCATTGTGAAAATGAATCCACCTGTGGACCTCTCCCTCTCCACCTCTGAGCACCAGATGGCATCACTGAAGCCTTCCACTACCGGTGGATCTCCGCTGTAGTATAGTGCATATGTCTGAGTCTTATTGAGATATCTCATAACCTATTTCACAGCTTTCCAGTGTTCAACACCTGGATTGCTCGTGAAACGACTTAGCATTCCTACAATAAAAGCAACGTCAGGCCTTGTGGCAAAAGTAGCATACATCAAACTCCCGATTACGCTTGCATACTCCAGCTGCCTGACGCTTTCTTCTGAATTAGGCTTCACCTTCAGATCAAACCTATACGGCGTATCGATCCCTGGAAGATCCCGATACCCATAACGAGTGATCATTTTTTAATATAATATGACTGTGACAGCGCTAGTCCAGTGTCTGTCCGGATGATCTTGATCCCTAAGATCACATCAGCTTCCCCCAAGTCCTTCATACTGAACTTGCTAGAGATGAATTTCTTTGTCTCAGTGACACAACCCATATCCGTACCTAGGATAAGCAAGTCGTCCACGTACAGACAAACGATCACACCTCTTCCATCAACGAACTTCGTATAAACACACTTGTCCGTCTCGCTGACCATATAGCCATTTGAACTTATAACTTTGTCAAATTTCTTATGCCACATCTTGGGAGCTTGTTTAAGACCGTACAAAGATTTCACCAACTTACATACTTTGTCTTCAAGACCCTTGAAGACGACAAATCCCTCTGGCTGTTGTATGTAAATCTCTTCGGTCAACTCGCCATTTAGGAAAGCCGTTTTCACATCCACCTTATGTATCACATCTTATGTATTGCTGCAAAAGCAATTAACATTCTGATGGTCCGGGCTACTGGACATACGTGTCAAAGTAGTAATCCCCTGCTTCGAAAAACTTCTTGGCTACCAACCTAGCCTTGAACTTGTCAATAGTTCCGTCTGCTTTCATCTTCTTCTTGAAGATCCATTTGCATCCGATGGGTTTCTCTCATTCAGGAAGATCAACCAACACCCAAGTGTTATTTGAGGTAATGGAATCTATTTCATTGTCAATTGCCTCCTTCCAAAAAACTGCGTCTCTGGTCTTCATCGCCTCATATAGGTAAGCGGATCTGCTTCCATATGATAGGTGGCAAAGTCACATCCGAAGTCTTTCGGCCTCCTCACACGCTTAGCTGACGGCTCAGCTTGTTCTGGTTCAATCGTTGTTTCAACAATATCTTTTTGGACCACATTCTCATTAAAGACTTTAGTTTCCTGCGTACCCTCATTATTTTTGGTACATCACAAGAACAATATTCTTGTGCCTTGCAAATTTGTCTTTAAAATATTCTGCGTCGCAAGATTCAATGATATGATTTGACTCAATATCAAGAAATCTCTGAGCATCACTCTTCTCGGCATACCCCAAGAAGATCGTCTTAGTAGTCCTTGTCCCAAGCTTCTGAATCTTCAGATCTAGAAGCTTGACATATGCCAGACACCCCCACACTCGTATGACATTCAAGTTAGGTCTAACCTTGAACCAGAGTTCATAAGGGTAACGTTTGAAGTTGCATGAGGCACTCTATTTAAAATAAAAGTGGCCGTCAATACAGTTTCTCCCCAGTAGCACTTAGAAAGACCCGCAATCAACAGCATTGAGTTAATCATTTCTGTTAACTTTTTCTTTCTTTCTGCTATCCGTTTGATTGTGAAGAGTACGGAGCCATAGTCTCGTTGACAATTCCATGTTCTTTGCAGAACGATGCAAATTCATGAGACCTGTACTCCCCACCTCGATCATTTCTTATTCTTTTGTGCTGTTGTCTAGTTTGTCGCTCAGCTTCGGCTCTGAACTCCTTGAACTTCTTGAATGCTTCGTCTTTAGCCTTCATCAAGTAGACGAACGCATACTTTAAGAAGTCATCGATGAAAGTTATGAAATACTTATCCTGGCCTTTGTAGAGAATTGTTTGAAGTCACAGATATCCGAGTGTACCAACTCCAGAAGATCTGTACTTCGATTAACCCGAGGAAAGGGTTTCCTTGTGATCTTTGTTTGAGCACAAACTTCACATTTCTCTACCTTACCCCCACACTTGGAGATAAATCCTAGACTAAACATTCTATTTATTCGTTTACAATGAACATGTCCTAGCCTATTATCCACAACTCAAGAGTATAAACAGAAGGAGTGATTTGTTAATTATATTAATTACATTAGACTGATTTACAAGCTGAATTTTGAACATTCCTTTGGTATAAAAAGCTTTCCCGGAATATGTTTCCTTAATAGACATCACCATCTGACCAGTATTGATGTCCATCCTGAGGCCTGCGTTGTAGAGTAAGCCTCCTGAAATCAGGTTCTTGGCGATAGCAGGTACGTGCTTCACGCCTTGAAGTGTCAGAGACTTTCTAGAAGTCAGTGTAGTGCCCCGTTCCACTCAGTCAATCGGAGGAATCGAAATGCCAACGGCGTTCGGACTTGCCTTGTAACGGCGACTCGAGACATCACTCAGGTGGGATAGTTTTGATGAACTTGCCTCATCTTAGCCTTCACATAATAAATCGTATATTTTCAACTTGCACAGTAGGCTTGCTAATAAAAGAGACGAATCCACATAGCTAAGGGAATAATCTCGACGGGTCGAAATGTGTTAGAACATGGAAAAAGTTCCTATGGTCTACTTAAAAGTTGGCTCAGTGTGCTTTTAAATGACACTCGATCCTTCGTCCCGTGGCTTGGGAGAAGGAAGTTGGCCTAAGTTGCTAAGTTGCGACAACATTCGAATTAGTCTAAGTTATAGGCGTCGCATGCGTGAACACTTGATAAGTATGCACGGTCCCGTCATCCAAGGCTTGGCATAGCCTTGATCGGTCCTACGGTTCTACGACTGCATATAGCCATTTGTTTCCACGGTCTTAAGGCTCGTCACATAGAGTATGAGGCGGTCCCTCGGTTGGGAGTCTCGCGGTTCCTATGCATGTTAAGAAGTATGAGGCGATCCCTCGGTTGGGAGTCTTGCGTTCCTATACACATTAAGAAGTATGAGGCGGTCCCTCGGTTGGGAGTCTCGTGGTTCCTATGCACGTTAAGAAGTATGAGGCGGTCCCTCGGTTGGGAGTCTCACGTTCCTATACATGTTAAAAAGTTTGAGACGGTCCCTCGGTTGGGAGTCTCGTGTTCCTATACACGTTAAGAAGTTTGAGGCAGTCCCTCGGTTGGGAGTCTCGCATTCCTATGCATGTTAAGAAGTATGAGGCGGTCCCTCGGTTGGGAGTCTCTCGGTCCCGAGGTACGTTATGCAAAGTATGGTTCAGAGCACGTGTTGCTAAGTATTGTTCCAGTCGTACCAACAAATTAGGCCATACATTTACGTGAGTCTAGATGTCTTGTAGGTGCGTGGTCATTGGACTTGTCGACAAGGATTTATGCCTAGACTAGTTATACTGGGGTACCGGGCCCAGTCGTCCTAGGAGGTAGACGTTATAGCAGCGCACGTATTACGTGGGTAGTCGGGGGCTTTCTATGGGGCTAGCTACCTTGCATCGAAGGACCCGCCACCTACCCGAGCTATGTCCACGATGGCTTGTCATGCTAGTGGCCTTTCATATAGATAATTGGCGTGCTAAGCGGCGAATCCGCATGCACGGTGTCGGTCGTAATAAAGGAAGTGTAAGCACGTTATGTGTTGAGTTATGGAATGCGTGCACGATATACACATAAGGTATTATAAAGCCTAAGATTTGGCTATACGTAAAGACACGTGCTTCGGCACAAGATACGACGTCGTGCTTGAGTTCTCAACAACGGTTCCACAAGTTGGGTTAGACATTTCGAGTTAAGTCTGGAAGGGCTGTAGGGCAAGTTTGGTTAAATCAGGTTAAGCTGCGAGGCACGACCTCGAAATGTGAGGCACGGTCACGTTGTCAATACTAAAGTATAGGCAAGACTAAGCGAGGAGGAACTGCCTCAGAGATATTAAAGCACAAATCGAGTTCATGGCACGACCGAGTCGTTACGTCACAGAGTATGGCACGAAAGACAAGTATGAGTCGGTGCGTTGACAATGCAAGCACGAGAATTGATCTAAAGGCACTTGAGTTTAATAAAAGTCTTGGCACGGCCGAGTTCGCATAAGTTGCTCCTCGGCGAAGCATTGTTTCGAACATACGTTTAAAGTTACGAATAGAGTATGGCACGACCCCGCTGTCCCGAGTTGAAGTTCGGTCAAGTACATAAGTGATGAGGCACTACCTCGATCGTAATACACTTTGGCATTATAGCACGACCATGTCACGGCACATCGGTTTGGTCAGGCGTCTTGTCCTAAAACTGATCCTAAGGCAAGACTAGAAAGACAATCGTAAAGGGACTTGTATTGCACAAAAGTAAATAAACGTGTCAATTTTGTATGCATGGGCGAGGAGCTCACTCCACCAGAACAATTGAGTACTGACACCCACACAACTTTTCATGTGCAGGCACAGGTATAAGCTCGTAGCGCAGAGCTCGCTTGGATGCGTTGAGGCACAGAGTTCCTTGGCGAGTCGAAGCGTGCGGCCGCGTGGAGTCAAAGACCTATACGGGACATAATGTATGGACATTGCCTTCCGAAGCTTCCACTGGCTCAAGCATTGTATCGAGAGATAAGAGAGAGCAGAGTGACTTGTATAATGAGAGAAAAGTGAGCACGAGAGACTTGTAATCATGGCCTTGCGCCTATTGTAATCTGATTGTTCAATATGAATAAAAGGTTCTTTTGAATAACTTGTATTTTGTCTTTAAAATTCCGCTGCATGTTTAATATTCTTCTTGGGACTTCTGTGCGACGACCCCGTCGCCGCCGCTGAAATCGGCCATTTTGGAATCTGCCTTGCACGAGCGCAATCTAGGCTCTTGCGGCATCACGCCTTAGCGAGGACGATCGCTCCTACGGGAGCGGGGCGTGACAGTCAGCTTCAACACTACCGTCCCAATCCCGAGCACTTCAGCTTATGCCTGGTTCGCCACCATAACCACTTCAGAAGTAGGTGTGTAGGTGGCGAACAACTCCTTGCTGGAGCAGACATGGGTGGTCGCTCCAGTGTCTACCCACCAGTCATAGTCAGTCTCTACAGCATCAACCTGTGCAATCATAGCAACAACGTCAGTGATCATAGATACCTCACTACCAAAATATGTCAAATTAGCGACGAAATTAGTGACGCCAGTTAAAAATGTTGCTATTTTTGTGTATTTAGCGACGTATGTAAATGACATCGCTGAACGTCACTATCAGCGACGTTTAGCGACGTTTAGCGACTATTAGCGATTATAATTATAGTTTGGAAAGAACAAGTTGCTATGTAGTCGCAAAACGTCGTTGATGTATTTTATTCAGCGATGTTTTAGCGACATTTAATCATGTCCGTCGCTATCCTATTACTGAACAGCGGCATCTAGCGACGTCTCACTTAGACGTTGCTAAAAACTTTCATTTAGGGTTCTGGGAACCCGATCGATTTTATTTTATTTTCCAAATTTCAATCTCCCGCCGAGCGCTCTCTTTTCTTCCCCTTCCCCTCTCGTCTCCGACGACCGCCCCCGACGATCTCCTCCCCTCCGGCGACCCCTACCCGACCCCGATCCCTCGGCGACCCCTCGGCCCCCGATCCTCCGTAACCCTCGGCGATCCCCTCCTGTCTTCGGCGATCTCCTCCCCTCTCGGGACCCCTCGGCGACCCCCTCTCCCCTCGGCTTCCCCTCGCGACCCCCTCTGCGACCCTCGGCGACCCCCTTCGGCCCTCCGCTCCCCCTCGACGACACGCTAGCCTCTGTCTCCAGCTCCTTCCGTCTCCAGCTCCCCACCGGCGACCCCCTCCCCCATCGATGATCTGCTCCTCCCCGACCAGGTAAACTCTAACCCACCCCCGCCACAGAGCAACCTCCCCCCCGCTGGCCGGCACACCCCACCTCCGCCACCGGAGCACAACCCCCACCGATCGGCCGGCGCACCCCCCTCTCTCTCTCTCACCACCCCCACCCCGCCACCGGTGCACCCCCCCCGCTGGCCGGCACACCCCACCCCGCCACTGGAGCACAACCCCCCCGACCGGCCGGCGCACCCCTACCGGCGTACCCCCCCACTCTCTCTCTCCACCACCCCCACCCACGCCACCGGAGCACCCTTCCCCCTTACGCGACCGGCCGGCACACCCCCCTATCGGTATACCAGCACACCCCACCCCGCCACCGGAGCACCACCCCCCGGCGACCGGCGTACCCACGCCCCTCCTCATTCCCAAGGTTTATCCGGTCGGCCCGGTTCTCTCGCTCGATTCTCTCACCGGTGGGGCTGGCTCGGCCGGGAAGAGATTGTACCCTATGGCTCGACAACCAATCGGAGAGGATACTCTGAGAGATCCATCTGAGTAGGACGTATACTCTGAGAGATCACCTTTACAAGAATGATATCGTAGTAGGATTGAGTATTGGAGGAGATATTATCAGAGTATACGTCTACCAGATGGGTCTCTCATCGTTACTATTTTTTTTCTGACAGCATGATGGATGTGCTTTGTCAACAGATTCTTGCTCTGAGCCAAAACTTTGCCCCGGAACTCAAGTGGTCATCCTTCGTGTAGAGCTCGAGTGAGAGGTTCCGGACAGCAGATGGTCTCCTTTATTAAAGCATTCGTGCTCGTCCCACAACCAATCAAATGTTTTTCATTTCTAATCCCTTGAATATGAAGCTCTGCTTCGTATTTGGCTCTACCTTCTGGTATATAAGAACCAAATGTGAAATAGAGTTTCATATTCAAGATATTAGAAATAAAGAAATTTCGATTGGTTGTGGGACGAGCAAGAATCCTTTGACAAAGGAGACTACCATGCTGTCAGGAACCTCTCGCTCGAGCTCTACTCAAGGATGTCCACTCGAGCTCCGGGGCAAAGGATTGACTCAGAGCGAATTTCTGGACAAATATGACGGAGAAGATGGCTACCAAAGCTTATGTAAGTTTTCTAATTCTTTATACCAGTGTTGTAGCCATCAAAATCCTAAATTGGCTATCTAGATTAGAGTAATAAATCTGACTAGTTATGCTAGGTTGTTCAACCATAGTCATAAACCGTACGATGATGAGATTGGTGCAGTAGCAGCACCAGATGTGTCTGTCCACGACGAGCTGCTACGACGGATCCAAGAGCTGCACCGGATGTCCATGGGTGAGAGGTTGAGATTGGTCCAGAATTCGTTAGCTGATAGCAGTTCTAGGATGTTATCTACTATGGATATCTACCACCAGCGACTAGCAACGGGAGCAATATTGTCCTCCGGGTGTACCTTCATCATCGTCGACTCCGCCGGCGTCACTACCTCCGACTCCACCGACATCACTACCTTCTTCATCGGTGACGATTTTACGGGAGGAGTACGAGATATATATTTCTATCCTTGAGGCGCGGCGGTGCCCCTCCTCCTCCAGATCCGTAGTAGTCCGAGTTAGGGATGTTTGTTTGTTTGTGTTTGTTTGATTCTTGTTTGTGTAGACTTGGATGTTTGTGTGTAGACTTGGATATTTGTTGGTTGTGGCAAGTAGACTTTGGTTATTTGGTTGTAGACTTGGTTATTTGGTATGTAGACTTGGTTATTGTTGTGCTATAAAATTGGATATTTGTTTACCGGTGTTGAGTGTTCCACCGAAGAGGTCGGCAAACCTAGGCATTCAAAGAAATTATGTATTTATTGTTATTTAAACTGCAGGGAAAAAATGTGATTCTATGAAAAAATTTAGATTCTGTGATTTATTTTTTTATTTTTTCTGCCAAATTTAGCGACGTTTACCGACGCAATATGACGTCGGTAAACGTTGCTACATTTGCAAAATTTGGCGACGCAAAGTCGGTAAACGTCACCGGACTTACCGACGTTTACCGACATTACAAACGTCGCTACATTATCGACGTTACAACGGTAAATGTCTCTATATTACCGACGTTTATACGCGTCGGTAAACGTCGGTAAGTCCGACGATAGCGACGTCTTATCAATCAGCGACTAGGACTTCCGCGACAAGAATAAAACATCGCTAAATACGTCGAAATTTATATTTAGCGACGTTTTATACCACTTTAGCGACATTTTGTGCCATCGCTAATTTGACATATTCTGGTAGTGCCTTGCTAGGCTCTCCTTACTTTGATTGCTTGGTCTTTTTTTTGCATTCATTCTTGAAGTGGCCCTTCTTGCCACACTTGAAACAAGGCATATGAGATTTTGCCTTTCTTTTGCTTGAAGGAAGTCCCCTTCACATTCAGATTATTAGGGTCCTTCTTCTTGCTGTGGGAAGCCGTATGCTTTCTCCTTGGTTCCTTGGTATGAACCAGATTGGCGTTAGCCAATTGCTTGGACAGTGCGTCCACCTTCAGTTGAGCCCTCATCTGGTCCTCAACATAGATTTTCTGCAAGAGATCTTCAAGGCTGATCTCAGGCTTCTTTCTATGCATGTTTGCATAGAACTTACTCCACCCAGCGGGGAGCTTTGAGACAATCCCTCCAACAACAAACTTGTCGGGGAGGGGCATCGCCTCATCTTCCAGTTTTTGTCATATCTTCAGAAATTCCTTTTCCTGCGGCAGCATGGACTTCTCGTCCTCAAAGAGCCATTTGTGATATTTTTCAACCACAAATATCTTCTCCTGTTCTTGTCTTCTTCATACAGTTTCTCCATAGACTTCCATATGTCTCTGGCAATAGGTTTCTTACTGTAGGATTCTGTTAGAGAATCCTCCATAGCATTCAGGATAAGCAGCCTGCAAATGCTATTCTCCCTTCTCCACTTGGCCTGAAGTTTAGTAGCCGCAGTGATTGCGGCAGCAGACCCAACATCTATAATAGTAGGTTCCTCTTCAAGAAGCACGTGATCAACGTCTCTGAGTTTAAGAGTGATATAAACCTTCCTCTTCCAGACTTGATAATGCTCTCCATCAAATTTTTCTAACTTACAGAAGTCAGTATTGAGGAGTGAAGCATTAAAGTTTTCCATCGTAGCAATATAAATTTGAGATTGTTAGTGCCGAGACACAATTTTTCGATGAAAAACTGAGAAGATGAAACAATTGTAAGAACAATCTTCCAACGCAACACTTCTAGGAAGGTTGCGCAAGTTTAACGAAGATCTAAGAAGATCTCGTTATAGCAGCATATAATATTACGAGAATCTAAAAAGATTTAGTAATTCACAGCAGCGAAGAAGATGACAGGCGAAAGAATGGAAGATGGCCTGCTGGGGTGAGTGATCACCGTTGCTCAAATCTATATTCGCCCCACACGAATAGCTTCCAGGAACCTGCAAGTTCTTCGAAGAACTTTGGAAAACTTCTGTTCTTCTGACTCTTAGGATCGTACACGGACTCCCGTGCAAAAGCAACGCTGGTGCAAAGCTTCTCTTATCTCTCACAGCCTCTGTTTACTTGTGTTAAGAAACACTTGTAAACTTTCGTAACTCTCTGTATATGCCTTGTGTCTATTTTTCTGCCTGTGAGGGAGAAGAGACCTTTTATAGGTAGTAACTGCCTGGTTAGCACAACATTCGGGACATGGTAATAACCACTCCGAACGTGCAGTAACCGCTCAGATTATACTCAGGCACGATCTGAAGCAAGTTGCGCCACTCGCGCACCCCGCGCGCCTTGCAGACCGCGCACAGTACGCGCACTGAGCCACTTGCACCACCTGCACGCCCTGCACACCCTGCGCCACCCGCGTAACTGAGCGCGCAACTGGGCACGCAACTGGTCGCGCAACCTGAGTTGCGCAACCTGGCCTGCGCAACCTAAGTGCAAAGTGCGCCAACAAAATGCCACATTACGCCTCATGAGCCCATGAGCCCGAGTCCGAGTCGCTAAGCCCCTATGGGCTTAGCTCCCATGGAAATAAATTTCCCAAGAGCAAAAAGCATGAATGCTTTTAATTGTTGATTTGGCCTTTTTTCCATTAGAAAAATAACCCCACATGGCACACCCATGTGCACCTCCACACCACATGTGCATCTCTAAACTAGCATAGTTAATATATAGAGATACAACTCTTTTGGCCTAGCCGATGTGGGACTAAAGTTTCTAAACAAAGGTCAAAAGCCCAACATAAAATAAGTTCTTTTACATTAACTTTGTGCTTTGTTTCATTATTTTCTTCATGGAAATTATTAGGTGCCAACTTTCCTGGGTTTCCTGGTGCACCGGTTGGCTATTTAACGCCCCTTATGGCCTACAACACAATGAACTATAGGTCAAATGGCATTGGAGGAAAATACCCAAGTAACAAGGTTAGCAGCATTTAATATCTAGTAATAAAAGCAGTTTCAAGTTTTCTTTTATTCCTTAGTTAAAATGTGCAAATATGATTCGTAATGTATCATTCTACTGTAAGATTTGTTTTTAAATTTTTTATGATAGCATTTGAATTTTTTTTTTTCATTTGTCAGTACTCTAACCTAGATTACATCATCTGAAGACTTTCATTATTGCATTCTGTGGGTACTACTAATTTTTGTGGACTTCGAGTTCATAGTTGATGTGTATGGGCTTACATTGAAGTGTGGTAACGTCATAATTTTTGTAAATTTAAAGTTTATCGATTAATAAGAATGTCATATAAATACAAGTACTTGATACTTAGGAAATCCATCGTCAAGAAAGTTCCTCTCTTTTCGCTTTATGAATGCTAGCAGAACTACATCTTTTTAGGAAAAAGAATAGATTTAATTGGACACTAGTTCAGAACATGCTTCCTACGGATTACATCAATAAACAATCGTGGATGATACATTCTTTTTTAATTTTAATAATAAAAGTTGACCGACATGCTAAAGGTCTTTATCTGGAGAAAATAAGTATTTACCTTTCTCTCATGAACAGGTTTAAGCCATGTTTGATAATTTTGAATTGGGATTGCACGAATTGGAGAAATTCAAGCGTGTTAATAAAATGGATAAACGTTACAAAGTCGAAATAGAACGACGTTGAGGACTTGAGGCTAGGGCTAATTTTTATTTGTAAAGAGTAAAGTTGTATAGTCCCGATAATTTTTCTTTTGATTTGTATGACATGATTCCAGTTTGGCAGTAATATTGTACTCAAATTGCTCGTAGGCAATGGTATTAGGTTTGTAATTATGTTTTTTGTTTGCTGCCAACTCAATTTTAGCAACTTTCATCTATGTATATGATAATGGAGCATATCAGTTGACAGTTACAAAAATGAAAAGAAACTATAGATTAAAGACTGATTCAATTATATTTATACTGGTACTCTAGTTAGTAGTTTTTACTGTGACTTAGAACATGTATGTGTGGATAGAGCCTTGTTGTAAATTACACTAGAGACTAATTCAATTATATTTACACTAACAAAAAGTTTGTCGATGTCATATATTAAGTTTATTATTATTCTAAACCACCATGAAGTCATATTGCCCGATATGTCAGCATGTCACTCTATATATGGTTTCTGGTATGAAAGCACCCCCCATCCGCCCCCCTCCTCCCTCCCCCCCCCCCAAAAAAAAAAAGAAAGAAAGAAAACCCACCCCCAACCAATATGGGTCGCAACATCTGATATCAGGAAGCTTGGATGATTGATTGAGACACTTGTTGAAAAATGGTATTTAGCAATAAAGATCAACCTTTCTAAATTTGTAATCCATATGGATTTGTTTTCATACTGGTTTTAGTGAAAGTTGTTGTGATAGTGAGATTGGAATTTCTTAATTCTTTATATATCTAAAATTGAGAATGGTTGTACCAAAGGACCAGTCTTCAAATTACACTAGAGACTAGTTTAATTATATTTATACTAATACAGTAATACTCCAAAAGTTTGTCGAACATGTCATATGTTAAGTTTTTTATTATTCTATACCACCAGGAGGTCTTTCGCCTGATATGTCTAATATATCACTCTATATTCGGTTTCTGGTATGGTGACCCCCCAACCGATATGGGTCCCAAACATCTGTTATCAGGAACCTTGGATAATTGATTGAGACAATTATTGAAAAATGGTATATGGCAATAAAATTCAACCTTTCTAAATTTGTAATCCATCTGGATTCATTTTCATACTTGTTTTAGTGAAAGTTACTGTGATAATGAGATTGTCCCGATTCTTAAATATCTAAAATTGAGAATGGTTGTGTATTAGATTGGACCAGTCTTCAAAACATTGATATCTAAGGTTCAGATGCCTGTGATGAGAATTGTCCTTTTGAGTACAGTACCACTTCTGCTCTCTGAAATTGTTAGAACAATACCTCATATTGGTCATTTACCTCCTGATTCGTATTGTGTATTAGAATGGTCCTTTTAAGGCTGATGAAATGACTAACTCAATTTGTATTACATTTTCTGCGGGGGAGTTCCTCGCAAGGGGTTCACAGGTCACCAGCTGGGCCCAATGATGCACAAAGCAACTCAGTGGTAATTGGTGTTGCCGATGAGCATATTGGTGTTGTTGTTGGTCGGGGGGGAAGGAACATTATGGAGATAACTCAGGTTCGAATATTGCTATTAGCTGTGGAGTTCATTATGTAATCTGCTTTACTGATAAATTAAATTTTGCCCTTTCCCATTTCTATCAGAGCTACTCTTGAAAGAATAGGAACTTCTAATGCTGAATAAAGTAGGATTTTCTAAAAATAAAAGTTGCCAGTGAATATGATCAACTCATATCCAGATATTATGAACTACTTGTGCTCCATCATGATTCAGTCTCTTAAAAGAATACATAGTAGTACAAACTTCAGAGTTGAAGTTCTCTTAGCTAAAAAGTACTCAACGCTGATAATACAGGCTAGTGGAGCCAGGATCAAGATATCTGATAGAGGCGATTTCATGTCTGGAACATCCGATAGGTAAATTACCATTTGTGGAACACATCCATTTGTGATGGTTAGAAATATAGCTTTCACTATACAAAAATTTTGAAACACTGCATGGTTAGATGTCAATGCCTCATTAAGGCCTCTATGTAGGATAAATTACCAGATTTTATTTTATTCGAAATAGATCTCTTTTGAGATATCAGTTTGATCCCTACCTTGAAGCATTTATTTTTTTTTTGTGCTGTTCAATGTTTCATTTTTCGATATAATATAGAAATTGCAGTTATAGTAATAGTAAGGAAGACCTGGAAGCAAATATGATTGGTATTACTTCATATTAATTTTTTCACCTTGAAGCCACTACTGGTAGATATTAGCTCTGATACTTTGATAGTAACTATACCTAGTAGATACTAGCTCTGATACTTCTACTTCACTAAACTCTGAAGCTAACAATGTGTTTTTAATTGGATACAAGGATTCGATGAATGTTGGTTTGTGAAGCTGCGGGCTTCGGTTTCGGGTATCTTGTGTTTGTGAAGCTACAGGCTTCGGTTTCGGATATCTTATGTTTGTGAAGCTACGGGCTTCGATTAATGGTATTTTGTTGTATTTTGGCACTTTAGTCTTTGGTGATGGGGTTGGTATCATGTATCGAATGTGGTTCTATGAACAAGTTTCTTTTTGTTGATGTACTCGTTGAATATTGTACGAACACGTTTGTTTTTGTTAATGTGAAATATGTTATAAGTTATTTGATTTTTGTGAGAGTTTCTGAATTTATATTATGCGTTACTGTAATTTATATTATTTGTGTATCTGGTGACGTAAATGGGGACCAGCAGGAACCGGCAACGTAAATGAGAATTAATCAACATGGTCTCTTGTGGCTAAAAAAATGGCAACAAAAATATCCTATGTTGACGATCATTAACCGTCAGCTAGACCACTGTCAAGAAAAATATGCGCCTATATTGACGGTCAAAAAATTGGGTTTAGTTGACGACTAAAAACCATTAACTAAAGTCACTCTAGCATCCGTCAACTAAAGTGGGGACTTTTGCTGACACTGGCCTAGCTGACGGAAGGGAAACCATCAACTAAACCCTTTGGTGACGGAGAAAAACCATCACCAAAAGTCATTTTTCTTGTAGTGTTTGCACACACACAAGCAATGTATTAAACACTTGGTGTGTATTACCCCCGTATCGACGATAAGATTGTGATATGCCCAAGATATATATACCAAACTTTGTCCTATTCATACCAAAACACAAGCATGCATAAATTGAAAATTAGAAGCTAGTTAGAGTGGTGTCTAGCTAGTGCAATGTGTCATATGAAACATGACATGTGTGTGATAAGTATAGTAGGAGAAAAACACCGAAATTGACTCCGTGTCTTATAGTATCATGACACAACCTACCCGTATCCATTTGTGGACACATATCTAGCCACACACAACCAAATCTATTCTAAATAGATCTAATAAACCGAATGACAAACACTTGGTGCACTATTCTCAGAATTCTCCCAAAATTAGCACAAAACCTAATATAACTTTCACATAGAGAGTCACTAGAGTCTCAAACTTCTTCCTATGGGTAGTCCTAGTCCAAGAGTAAATTTCTAAGGGTCAATTAGTACAAATAGAGTCTAATTAAAGAGGAAAATAAGATGTATATCTATTAGGAGATGGATTTCCAATGAAAAGCCAAGTGGACACGATCCGGACACGTAGCTCCTAGCAAATGGAGTCCTTTTCTAGTGCTCCTAGGTTCCAAGCTCCTAGATTCCTTCAAATGAAGAGAATGAGAGGGATGGATGAGAGATTGAGTGGAAATTAAGAGGGATTGATGGAGGAATGGTTCAAATTGGGGAAGAACACCAAAACAAGAGGAAATAAACACAATGGAGTGAAATGAATGAATGATGGGTCCCTCTTCACATGGCCGGCCAAGTAAGGCTAGGGTTAAGCCAATTCAAAATGTCCAACATGCCCCTAAAAGCTTTTCATGTGGGCTAATTAATGCATGGAAGGTTCTAAACCTATTTCGGTAAATAGTCTAATCCCTAATTTAATTAAATTGTCATGAATAATGGGTCTAATTGGGCCTAATCCAATGAGTTGGTTCATGAGTCATGTCATGCTAATTCTTGGGCTCTAGTGTCATGTCTAAACAAATTGGTTCACTAACACAAGTCTAATGAATATGCTAGCCATAAACCATAATAACTAACACGTTATTAATAAATAAATATGCACATTATAATATAATATGAAATGACAAAAATACTCCTATCCCGAATTTAGGTAGTTACATACTAGCCTAAACTTGACCTGAACTAAACCCAAACCCATGTAGACATGAAGTGCGTCCAAATACGTCTAAACATATATATATATATATATATATATATATATATTTATATATATATATAATTTTATTTTTTTGAATAAATGCAACATGTATATATCTGAAACATTCAAGGTTACAAAACCCGATTCGAGCACGTGCAACCCCGTGCATACCCTCGGTCCAAAAGAAAGTAACAGCCAGGGAAAAATGGGTAGCGAAAAAAGCTAAAAGTGGGAACTAATCCCAACACTAAGAAAACAAAATAGGACAAGGATCTCCCGGGTCTTTGTGACGACAATTAGCTAAGGCTTTATCCAGTTGTCTGCTGACTTCTTCGATCGGCTTCGGAGCCGGCCAGCCGCACCCCTTATATCGATCTTTGTTTCTATTCTTCTATAACACCCAAATAATAGCAGCAACTAGTACCTGACGGACGTGTCGAAAGGGAGGACTCCACCACCTATACAATCTAGCCATGAACGCCCCCTCCCCCTCCGACAAGATTCCTGTTCTCTCTTCAAAATGATGCCAAACAAAAGAAGCCAGATGCCCTTGAGAGAAGAGATGAGGATTAGACTCCTCAAGAGGACTCCCAGGACAGCAAGAGCATCTCGACGCTAGAGAGAAGCCAATCCTCTGCACGCTTTGGTCCGTCGGTAATTTGTCTTTGATCGCCCGCCACATACTCACCGACCACTTCAAAGGCATGCATGGATCCTAGCATTCCGACGTTGCCACATCCCTAGTCAGACCACGACGCCCAATCTGCCAGGCCGAAGCAAGACAAAAGCGCCCGTCTACCCCCGAACTCCCGATCAATTGGTCGGGGTCTGCCGAGATGGACATACCAGAGGATAGGAGGAGCTGGCTGCCTCCGGCCCGATGACCTCGTAGATCCTCTCCTCGTCCTATCTGTCCACCTGCCATAGCTCGTGAATCTTGGCCAGCCTCCGTGTGCCCACACGCCCCTCGTCGAGCCAAAGCTCCTCGTCCACCGTCGTCGCCCCATCCCCCAATCGAAGCCTCAAGGACGACTCGCCCAGGTCTCGCCCCTTCAGGAGCCTATCCCACTAGTACGATGCCTTCTGGATGGCGAACAGCAGGGCGGGTCGGCGGTTCTTGATTTATTTGGCTCGTTGAAATAAATACCACAACGAGTTTTAGGTTTGAAGCTTCCACCACATTTTGATAGAGAACGCGTTCACCACCACATCCAATTTCTTCAATTCTATGCCCCCTTCCTTCTTTAATCTCGACATGGTATCCCAAGAGCACCACCTATGTTTGTCCCTGAGGTTGTATTGGCTCCAAAAGAATGTGCTAAAAACCCCTTCCAGCTGGTCCAGCACGTAGGTCGATAGACTGCTTGCGGCTAGAATGTGTGTCAAAATGGACACGAGGACGTGCCTAATGAGAATCAGCTTCCCACCTGGCGAGAGGGTCTTGTTGTGCCACCCGTCGATCCATTTCTTGATTTTGAGTACGAGCAGCTCGAAGGCCTGTGTTGAGCACCGTCCATAAGAGAGCGGACAGCCGAAATAGATGGATGGGGGTGACTCCACGTGGCACCCAACCGCACACGCGATTTCTTGTCTACGACTCTCGGCAAGCGAGTGATGTACATAAGCAATCGTCTTCCTTAGGTTGATCGACTGACCCGAGCAGGATTCGTACTGATGTAGGGAGTCATTAACTAAGGAGAGGGTGTGACCTTGTCCCTCGCGCTAAAGATAATGATGTCATCGGCGTAGGCCAGGAGCGTCACAAGAGGGCAACCCAAGGGAGTATGGAAACGATCGAAACTCCTGTGAGTGCCCAAGCTGCTGAGCCTCCGGCTAAGGACCTCCGCTCTGATCATGAAGAGACACGGGAAGATGGGATCACCCTGCTGCACTCCCCGAAAGTATTGTAAGAATCCCTTCACCTTGCCATTGATGCATACGAAAAACAAGCAATTGTTAATTAGCCTCCATATGATGTTGATCGCACGTTCATCAAAACCGAACCTCCTCAACACCCAAATGAGGAATTGCCAATCGAGCTTCTCGTACACCTTCTCCATGTCAATTTTAATGGCGACGTTCCCTTCTTGTTCTTGTGGCCGATGGAAGAAATGATCTCCTGGGCGAGGAAAATTACTACCAAAATTTGTCGATTTAGCGACGGCCAGATCCGTCGCCAGTCCGACGGGAATTTCTATTAGCGACCGATCACTGACGGGTTTTGGCCAAAAAAATCTGTAGGCAATCAGCTCGTCGCTAATAACGGTCCGTCGCTATGTAGTCGTCAAGCGACGGACTAGCGACGACATTTCGACTTCACAATACGAAGCATTAGCGACTACTTTCCGATGGACTGTCGTCCATTTCAAGTATTAAATACTGAACTGTTTAGACAATAGCGCCGTAAAGTTCCGTCGGTAAACCGTCATAATAGCGTATCAGAGTGTATCGTTCCGTCGCTAATCCGTCGATCGCCGTCGATAACAAAGGACGGATTAGCGACGGTTTGCTGACGGAAAATCCGTCGATCATGTTCTGGAAATGGTAGGCATTTCCAGCACCATGGCGACGGATGAGTCGTCGCTATTCCGTCGATAACTGTCGCTAACAAAAGACGGTTTAGCGATGGAATACGGACGGATTATCCGTCGACCATGTTCTAGAAATTCTTGGTATTTCCAGAACAAGGGCGACGGAAAAGTCGTCGCTATTCCGTCGAACTATGTACCATCAGAACTTTGCCGACGGATATTCCGTCGACCACCCGTCGCTACCTGGAAACATTTTCAAATCTCCAGTTAGCGACGGATTTGCCGTCGAACAGTAGTCGGAAACTGGTAATATCCGTCGCGCAACGGTCACTAGTCCGTCACTAACTGAGAATATTTTGAAATTTTTTTTACAGAGCTTTCCCTGTTCGCAAAAATATGCATAAACCAAACCAATATATAATGCACACCAATTATCCAACAATCACATAGACCAAATATATAATGCACACCAATTATCCAAGAATCACATAGACCAAATATGCACATACGAATTTAATGCACACCAATTATCCAAGAATCATATAGACCAAACCAAATTAATATAAAATATACATCAATTATCCTGAAGAGTAACCTAATATCCGTCGTTATAATCCGATCATAGCACAAATATTCCAAAATTCCCACAAATATTCCAAAGTTCCTACAAATATTCCAAAATTTCCACAAATATTCCAAAACACATAGGAAAATCGACTTTGGCCTCAACAAAGACCGCAAGTCAGACGATGAATCCTCACAGCCAGGGATCATAGTTGCGTTGAGGCATGTACCATTCTATCAGCCACTTTGCATATGAAGGCTCAATCTGGTTGAGGTCTTCTGTAGGGACAGGAGGGTCGGTCCCGATGCTACTACTCGCTGACGGTGGCTCCTCCTTAACTTCAAGCTTGGGAGAAATCTCTTCCCTGATGGTCATCGGTTCTTCCTTGACCTCGACCTTTGGTAACACCTCCTCCTTAACAGTCACCGGCTCTTGTTTGACGACGAGGACTTCCTTCGTGTCGACCTCCAAGGGTTTTTTGTCTCGACCCCTTCCTCGACTAGCAGTACCACCTCGACGAGTCCTAGGAGCCATCTTTCTGACAACAGAAATTTTCATATAGGGTAAAGAAATTTACTCAAATTATAAAAGTTGTGACGTTAGTTTTTTGCGTTCATCATCATTAGAGGGAGCAGCACTGGAAAAGTTGTGACGTTGGTAGCATGATAGAGTAAAAATTTGTATCACAAGACTAACAGAATTACTATGTAATCATGTACTCACCAATAACCGGATGTAACTGGAGTCGTTGGGCCTATCGTGCAGTAATTGGTGGATCCGCTGGTATAGGCCGGATGTACTTAGTATCTAGTGTATCAGATTAGTATCGGTCTATCGGTTTGGTATAGGACGTATCATATTGGTATTGGCCTTCACAAATTGGTATCGTCCTATATCCGATATGTACATGTATCAGCCGAATAGCAAGGATTCATATTGGCCTTATCGATTTGGTATCGGTCATATCCGATAGGTATCGGCCGTGTTGGATTAGTATAGACCATTTCGGATTAGTATCGTGGAAGGTTTAGTAACAACTGTACTTGGATTTCTCTCTTCTCGAGCTAGAATACCATTGCAAGAGAATCCCAGATCGTGATTGGCCAGTTACAGTAACATACATGCTTCTTTTTCCATCAGGAAAAGCGAGATTGAAAAGGAAGTATGTATGTTCTGTAACTGGCCAGCTACGCTCTCGTGACTCTCTTGCAATGGTAATCTAGCTCTAGAAGAGAGAAATCCAAGTACAGTTGTTACTAAACCTTCTACGATACTAATCCGAAATGGTATATAATAATCCAACACGGCCGATACCTATCGGATATGACCGATACCTATCGGATATGACCGATACCAAATCGATAAGGCCAATATGAATCCTAGCTATACGGCCGATACATATCGGATAGGACGAAACTAATTCGCTAAGACCAATACCAACCGATACGGCCCATACCAAAACGATAGATCGATACTAATCCGATACGGTCAATACTTATAAGTAGCTACGGTCCAAGAGGTTGATCCGCTAGTACATCCATGTACGATCAACGAAGTAATGATCCATTTCAATTTGGATGTAAAAATCTGTATCGTAAGACAAACTAAACATAATCAGTTCTATTTCACATGCTTAATTGCCAAGTATGTGAACGAATGGCTCAGAACACAACCCAAAATTCATTCTAGCATACATTAGTATGAATCATCTATGTTCTGTACATATGGTGTAGTATATGTTCTTATCGTATCTAGTATCTGAAGGATATAACAGAATCAAGATGAACTCACATAATGTAATACTAAGACATTATCTACTACTATATAAGATATAGTGATAGGTTGTCGTATCATCACTGCCGAGGGGTGAGGGTCGGAGGATAGTCAACTTTATCTACGGATACATAGTTTCTGCCTTGCCAGTCGAATGGCTTAATTGTCGAGTATGGGAACGAATGGCTCAGAACACAACCCAAAATTTATTATAGCATACATTAGTGTGAATCATCTATGTTCTATACATATGGTGTAGTATATGTTCTTATCGTATCTAGTATCTGAAGGATATAACAGAATCAAGATGAACTCACATAATGTAATACTAAGACATCATCTACTACTATATAAGATATAGTGATAGGTTGTCGTATCATCATTGCCGAGGGATGAGGGTCGGAGGAAAAATACCGCTCGAGTGAGCCAAAGGCATGCAGCCACTTCCCTCCCTCCATTCACCCTCTCCCTCTCTCATGCTATCAACGTCAAAACTTTTCTACCTCAAGTTCTGATCAAGCATTTTCCTTCTCCTCTCCTCCACCATGGCTCTGAACCCATCTGCTCCTCCCTACTTCCCTTCTTCTTATTTGACTCTCTTAGCCACATATGATATCTAGCTCAAGTGTAGAGTCGGGGGAGAAGAAGTGGGTAGGAAGAGGAGGGGGAAGCAGCACAGCCGGCGGCATGACCCGGAGGAAGTACAGAGATTTTTTTCAATATACGTAGGAGAACTATAAGGATATATCTCTTCACAACATATCACCTTGTCAAAGACCCTTAATGTGACAACCATATTACCGTGGTGTCGGAAGACTAACATGTCATAATTTTCTAAGCCGTATGTTTTGACATAATCCTCCAAACTCTTTCCTGCTATGTATTAATGCAAGATTACTACATAGGAGAAAAGAGTTGGGAGGATTATGTCAAAACACACGGCTTAAAAACTTATGACATGTTAGTCTTCCGACACCGCGGTAACATGATATTCATATGAAGGGTCTTTGACAAGATGACATGTTGTAAAAAGATACATCCTTATAGTTCTCCTACAGATGTTGAAGAAAACCACTGTACTTCCTCCGGGTCATGCCGTCGGCTGTACTGCTTTCCCCTCCTCTTCCTGCCCACTTTTTCTCTCCCGACTCTACACTTGAGATGGATATCATATGTGGCTGAGAGAGTCAAATAAGAAGAAGGGAAGTAGGGAGGAGCAGATGGGTTCAGAGCCGTGGTGGAGGAGAGGAGAAGGAAGATGCTTGATCAAAACGGATGGCTCAGAACACAACCCAAGATTCATTCTAGCATACATTAGTGTAAATCATCTATGTTCTGTACATATGGTGTAGTATATGTTCTTATCGTATCTAGTATCTGAATAACGTAACAGAATCAAGATGAACTCACATAATGTAATACTAAAACATCATCTACTACTATATAAGATATAGTGATAGGTTGTCGTATCATCATTGCCGAGGGATGAGGGTCGGAGGACAGTCAACTTTATCTACGGCTACATAGTTTCTGTCTCGCCAGTCGAATGGCTGCAGGGACTATGTCCTGATCACCATGTCGTACCGTAGACTAATGCAAATGGAGCTGGAAATATCCGTCGCTAACCGGTCATTAGTCCGTCGGTAACTGAGAATTTTTTTGAAAAAATTGCTGCACTTTCCCTGTTCACAAAAATATGCATAAACCAAATCAATATATAATGCACACCAATTATCCAACAATCACATAGACCAAATATATAATGCACACCAATTATCCATGAATCACATAGACCAAATATGCACATACGAATTTAATGCACACCAATTATCCAAGAATCATATAGACCAAACCAAATTAATATAAAATAGAAATCAATTATCCTGAAGAGTAACCTAATATCTGTCGTTATAATTCGATTTATCTTCAAGTGTGAGAACGGATGGCTCAGAACACAACCCAAGATTCATTCTAGCATATATTAGTGTGAATCATCTATGTTCTGTACATATGGTGTAGTATATGTTCTTATCGTATCTAGTATCTGAAGAATATAACAGAATCAAGATGAACTCACATAATGTAATAATAAGACATCATCTACTACTATATAAGATATAGTGATAGGTTGTCGTATCATCATTACCGAGGGATGAGGGTCGGAGGACAGTCAACTTTATCTACGACTACATAGTTTCTGCCTCGCCAGTCGAATGGCTGCAGGGACTATGTCCTGATCTCCATGTCGTACCATAGATTAATGCAAATGGAGCTGGAGCCAAAATACAGAAACCAAAATACAAAATCAAATCCCTGGGTTCGCCGAAAATACAAAACACAGTTCTAATTCATATGTATTTTAAGTGTGAGAATGGATGGCTCAGAACACAACCCAACCGGAGAGGATACTCTGAGAGATCCATCTGAGTAGGACGTATACTTTGAGAGATCACCTTTATAAGAATGATATCAGTAGTGGGATTGAGTGTTGGAGGAGATATTATCAGAGTATACGTCCTACTCAGATGGGTCTCTCACCGTTACTAATTTTTTCTGACAGCATGGTGGATGTGTTCCGTCAACAGATTCTTGCTCCGAGCCAAAACTTTGCCCTGGAGCTCAAGTGGACATCCTTCGTATAGAGCTTGAGTGAGAGGTTCCTGACAACATGGTGGTCTCCTTTGTCAAAGTATCCGTGCTCCAATGTGGGATGAGCACGGATAATTTGACAAAGGAGACCACCATGCTGTCAGGAACCTCTCACTCGAGCTCTACACGAAGGATGTCCACTTGAGCTCCGAGGCAAAGTTTTGGCTCGGAGCAAGAATCTGTTGACGGAGCACATCCACCTTGTTGTCAGAAAAAAATAGTAACGGTGAGAGATCCATCTGAGTCGGACGTATACTCTGATAATATCTCCTCCAACACTCAATCCCACTACTGATATCATTCTTGTAAAGGTGATCTCTCAGATTATACGTCCTACTCAGATGGATCTCTCAGAGTATCCTCTCTTGTTGGTTGTCTATCATCATTGCCGAGGGATGAGGGTCGGAGGACAGTCAACTTTATCTACGGATACATAGTTTCTGCCTCGCCAGTCGAATGGCTGCAGGGACTATGTCCTGATCACCATGTCGTAGTCCAATACAATCCAGAGATTGACACAATACTAATTCATATATGTAGTCCAATACAAATAGTCTAATACAAAATGACCCAATACAAATAGTCCAATACAAATAAGTACTAATAGCTAATGAGAACCACGCAGCTCACGCAAACGCTCAGTGATACGATCACGCAACCACCTCGAAAAAGCGAGATCTTTGGCGTGAGGAGAGATGTCGTCCCTTGCAAGTGCTGCATGAATAGAACTCCCGGTCTCACTAGCTACCGGTGCTGGATGAATAGAACTCCCGGTCTCACTAGCAACCGGTGCCACTTCCTCCTTAACTGTAAGAGGAGCCACCTCAGCATTCACTGTTTCCCTCAAACGACGTGCCGCTCCTCGTGTCATGGGTGCCATCTGGTAAAATCGATAGTAACAAATAATATAATTGTAACATAAGCAAGCTAACTAAAGGAACCATCATGTAATTTGAGTACATTTTCGAAAGCCGATAAAGTATAAAAAATTTAATTTTTTGCCAAGTGTAAGAACGGATGGCTCAGAACACAACCCAAGATTCATTCTAGTATACATTAGTGTGAATCATCTATGTTCTGTACATATGTTCTTATCGTATCTAGTATCTGAAGAATGTAACAGAATCAAGATGAACTCACATAATGTAATACTAAGACATCAACTACTACTATATAAGATATAGTGATAGGTTGTCGTATCATCATTGCCGAAGGATGAGGGTCGGAGGACAGTCAACTTTATCTACGGCTATATAGTTTCTGCCTCGCCAGTCGAATGGCTGCAAGGACTATGTCCTGATCACCATGTCGTACCGTAGATTAATGCAAATGAAGCTGGAACTGGAGCCAAAATATAGTACTACTTCACCATGTCGTTCCATTTTACTCTCTTTCTCTCTCTCCTCCCCCCCTCCGGCGCTCTCACTCTCTCCGGCGCTCTCATACTACTAATTCCTATGTGTTTTAAGTGTGAGAATGGATGGCTCAGAACACAACACAAAATTCATTCTAGCATACATTAGTGTGAATCATCTATATTCTGTATACATATCGTGTAGTATATATTCTTATCGTATCTAGTATCTGAAGGATATAACAGAATCAAGATGAACTCACATAATGTAATACTAAGTCATCATCTACTACTATATAAGATATAGTGATAGGTTGTCGTATCATCATTGCCGAGGGATGAGGGTCGGAGGACAGTCAACTTTATCTACGGCTACATAGTTTCTGCCTCGCCAGTCGAATGGCTGCAGGGACTATGTCCTGATCACCCTATCGTACTTTAGATTAATGCAAATAGAGCTGAAAATATCTGTCACTAATCGGTCACTAGTCCGTCGCTAACTGAGATTGTCACATACACATATGTATATCACAGCTAGATGTATAGATATATACATCTATATAGAAGCACACAACTGATAGAACTCGCACTGTCCTTGAGACAGTGAACATATACACCATGAATCCAAACCCCATATTCACATTTACTAATCCAAACAACACCAAACTAATGGATAACACCCAATATGGATAACACATTATTTAGCTAATATATAAACTCAGATGAATTTGAGAAGCAAAGCCCCCCGCCGTCCCCGACCAAAGCTCGCCGCCCCAAGCCCGCCGTCCAGTAGTTCGGTTGCATATATATATATATATGAAGAGTGCTTATGGCTGTACGTCGGTTGCATATACCCCCGATGCCCCCGCACCAAGCCAGCCGCCCAGCCCCCGACGCCGCCGCCCAGCCCCCGCCGCCCCCGCCCCAAGCCCGCCGCCCAGCCCCCGACGCCCACGTCCAGCCCCCGACGCCCCAGCCCCAAGCCCGCCGCTCAGTCCCCGACGCCCCCGCCCCAAGCCAGCCGCCCAGCCCCCGACGTCCCCGCCCCAAGCCCGCCGCCCAGCCCCCAACCAAAGCCAACCGCCCAGCCCCCGACGCCCCAGCCCCAAGCCCGCCGCCCAGCCCCCGATGCCCCCACCCCAAGCCCACCGCCCAGCCACCGACCCAAGCCAGCCGCCCAGGCCCCGACGCCCCAGCCCCAAGCCCGCCGCCCATCCACCGCCGCCCCCGTCCCAAGCCCACCGTCCAGCCCCCGACCCAAGCCAGCCGTCCAGCCCCCGACGCCCCAGCCCCAAGCCCGCCGCCAAGCCCCCGACGCCCCCGCCCCGAGCCCGCCGCCCAGCCTTCGACGCCCCCGCCCCAAGCCCGCCGCCCCCGCTGCCCCTATACGACACTGCGAGAGAGTGAGAGAGAGAGAGATCGAGAGAGAGAAAGAGAGGGGATTACCTTCGGGAGAGAGAGATGAGAGGACGCCGACGCCGACACCGACGTCGATCACCGAAGCCGCGGAAGGGAGAGAGAGAGAGGAGAGAGAGTGAATTTGGGGGGAATGCAAAAAGTTCCCCCCGCCGTTTTATTTAAAGTCTGGAACATATATTTAGCGACGGACTAGCGACGGCTTATAGCCCGTCGCCCGGTAGTCGCAATTTTTGATACTTGCCGACTGAATATCCGTCGCTACGTAGTCGAAGAAATATCCCGCCAATTCTCTACACAATTCCCGCCAAATAATCGACTGAGTAGCGACGACTGGCCTTTCGTCGCTATATCTCCGACACCCTAGCGACGGAATGTGCGACCTTTCCCCCCCTAAAATTAAAATAAAAATGTAAAGGCGTGTGGTTGGTAATCCGTCGGCGAGCGGCCACGAAGTCGTCGCTAACGCCGACTGAAAATTTCCGTCGCTAATTGTCCGTCGCTAATTTACTGTATTTTGGTAGTGAATGTTATCGAGGATTTTTTCTTCCTTTCACAGATCCACTTTGCTCTTTAGAAATAATACAAGAGAGCATAGTCACTAACCTGTTAGCCATAATCTTGGACAAGATTTTTTTTGAAGAAATTGCAAAGACTGATAGGACGGTAATCGACGAACTCACCAGGCTTGTCCCTCTTGGAGATGAGGACGAAAAGAGCATGAGTGACTACCTTGGGCAGCGGGAGGCCCTGTATGAACACTGACACCATGTTGACGATGTCGTCGCCAATAATCCCCCAGCATAATTAGAGAAACCTCCCCGAGAAGCCATCCGAGCCTGCACCACTGTCGCTATCTATTTTGTCAATGATGTATTTGATTTAGTCACTCATGGGATCCTGAGAAAGTGCCACATTATCTGCACTGGTGATGAGCGAAGGAATGAGATAGAGAAGCTCCTCGTCCGGGGACACTCTGGTTTTGGCGAAGAGACTGCTAAAGAACTTGATCGCTTCGTTTCCACTCTCCTTTGAAGTGGAATCGTTCATGCCGTCTTCTTGATACTCTGGATGGTCAATTTTTTCTGCCTACTGGTCACACAGGCATGAAAAAATCTAGAGTTTTTTGTCGTTGTCGAGGTCCTAATTGATGTTGGCTTTTTTGTTTCCAGAATGCCTCATCGGTGCGGAGCCTTTTCTTGAGTTTGGCCTAGACGAGGTGCATAGCTCCCCGGTTCTCCAAATTGTCGTCGGAGTTGAACCCTGCCTCGACCATCGTGGCTGCCAGTTCCGCGGCCCTGGCCTCCCTATGGAGGTCCCCGAACTTATACCTACTCCATCCACCCAAGGCCCGCCTAGTTACGCTCAAACAAAGTGTCAACAGAATAAGGGGATTCCTGTACTCCGAGGCCCATGCCCGCCCAACGATCGACTCGAAGTCCTGGTACTTAGCCCAGAAATTCAAAAATTTGAATCTGGGCCTGCCCGCTGGCCTCCGCTGCTTCATCTCTACGAGAAGGAAAGAGTGGTCTGATTCCAGAGTGCTGAGGTGATCCACCGCCGTCGATAAACTCCTCTTCGCCCCATGCACGGTTGATGAGGAGACGATCAAGCCTGGAAGATTGACGGTTGGAGCCTGCTCTTTTGCTACACTAGGTGAAAGTATTCCTCGAAAGTTGTCGGAGAGGAGAGCGCCGTATTAGAGATGAAGTCGGAGAACTCCCGCATCTAATTGGAGTCGAGAGGCCTCCCCTCTCTCTTCTCGCTAGGGGAGATTATCGCGTTGAAGTCCCTTTATCGCCCAGGGCTTGGCTTTATCCTCCTGGATCGAGAAAAAAGTGATCCCATGGCAGCCTTCTGGCACCTCGGGAGGTGCTGCCGTAAACCACTATAAGAGTAGCCTCCTTCGAGTTAGGAAACTCTAAAGAGATCGTTAGAGCCTATTTGGAGGAGTGTTTAATACTGATGTTCGCCTCCTCCCTAGCTATGATCCAGATCCCTCTCTGGTTGTCCACCGTCTCCTGAAAGCCAAGCTTGATCTTGATTTTGTTAATCTGGTCGCTCGAAACTTTAGGTTCGATCATACCTATAATGAAGATGTTGTGTAACCTTTAGAGTATTTTGATGCGGCTGATGGTGCGTTGATTAGTAATCTCGCAAACATTCTATATCAGCATCTTACTTATTGACGGAGGCCTTTGAGGATTTTTTGTTGGATTTTACCATTGCTCTGGTGTGCCGTGCGGTGTTGACGCTAAGTCCCTGCGATCCAGCACCTCACTGCTCCTTATTATGACCACGTTTGTCTAAGGTCCTTCCTGGGGGTTGTGCTGTGCCCGAAGCTCTAGTCCTTGTCGAAGTCCGGTGCTGATGCGGCCTCTCAACCGACGAATTACCATGGGCAAGGAAATCCTTCCTCTACGACAGAAGAAACTGTCCTTCCTCTAATTTGACCGCGATGGTGAACGATAGGGGAGATGTCGGTCCGGGTTCCAGTGGTCGAAGGGCTGCCGCCTGCTCCTCGATCCCTAAGGGAGAAGGCCTGTGGTTATCCAAGGGAAAGCTACCGAGATGAGGTCCTCGGGTCCTGCCAGGGGCGTGGAGAGACTGGGGACGAGCAGCCCCCTAGGGTGCCCCACTTCGTCCCCCACAGGTTGGATGAGTTTCATGCTAGGCATCAATGAGGTATCCCCCTGAGCAATCCTAGCGGGATGAGGATCTAGAGTAAAAGTCCTTAGTGGAGGTGAGGGAGGCTGGGGAGGTAGGGTAGGCTTAATGGTACTGAGGATATCGATTTGTGGTTGTTGTTTATCAACCATGGTGGGCTTTTGATGCTCCCTAAGTGGAGGACTAGAACAAGTTTGAACGGGATCGACTAGGGTCGGAGACCGTTACCGGCTTACTCGCCTGACTCGTCTCCTGGACGGAAGGAGTGGTGCTAGCTGCTACTTTGCACTTCTTGGCTTCATGGCCTAGGGGTTTGTAAATTTTACAATAAAGGAATCTTCGAAAATGAGAGGTTGCCAGTAGCTCCGTCGATTAGGAAGGTTAACCCTCACACGAGAAGGCATAGGGAGGATGATGTCGACTTCAACAAAGATGCGCACCATGCTCACCAGGTCAGGTTTGTCGTGGAGCTGTCCAATTTTAGAGGCATAACAAAAGATTACGCCAGCCTAAACAGAGTGGATTGTTCGAACAAGTGATAACGGATGCCTGGAGATTGACCCATACTATCGCCAAGGGGATTCCATTTGAGGTTTGCAATCGACCGACCACCAAAAAAGACACATGTGAGATTTAGCCAGGACCCACAGCATCCGACAGCACAGCCGAAGAAAGTCCTCCAACAGACGAGGAATGATCAAGATGTATTTGTGATCCACTACTCTGATACTGCACACGTCGGCTAGGCCAAAGCCCGTGAAGGCTTCCTCACAGAGGTGATAAAAGGTCTCTTGTGGGAAAACTTCCCAATCAAGGCCGAGGATAAAGGATCCACGAGGAGGCATTCGCCCTTCTCAAAGAAGGAGACGACCGGCTCTCCCCTGAAATGCTGAGGCGGGAGGTGGTGCGGGACCCCGAAGGGCTTCCGCGAACGAAGGGCGATCAGGGAGGGCTTGAGCAGAAGATGATGGGCGGCCCGTTCCCGGGTCGGGCGGAGCGGGAGGCACCGCCAGAGCTACTCCCCCACCATCGACCACGGAGAGGGGATCGTCAAGGACAAAAAAGCTAGGGGTGGTTGAAGGGGAGTAGTGGGCCAAAAATATATATATATATATATATATATATAATATATATATTTGAACCCCCAGATTTATTCATGTATAAGGGTGCAAAATATCGTATCCTTTACAAGTTAGCGAAAAATCGAAAACATCAAAATAAAAGAAGCAGGGGGTGCAGACCCATGCACATCCCCAAAATAGTCAGTTGAACAAGGAGAGCCAGAATCCCTCCCTAACGTGCTTGCAGAGTCGGCTAACTTTGTAAATCTGCCTGAGAACCACCCTGATCAGTTGGTAGGAGTTATACTGGCGGCCCTCGTATCTAAATTTGATGCGGTTCTTCCACATGACACAAATGATGACGGCTGTCGCGATCTAGTGGCCGTGCGAGGTGTTGCCCCAGATGGCTAGAAGATTATTGAAGCTCCCAACAGCCTGGTCCTGACTACATCTACAGGAGAGGGCGGTCCACACCGGCACTGCTAGGTCTCCAGTATACAGAACGTGTTCTGCTGTCTCCGACTGTTGCACCGAGCAGCAATGACACGTAGATGCTAAGTTGAATCCGATGGTGTTGAGTACATCGTCAGTGGGTAGCTTCTTGCGGAACGCTATCCAAATCAGGAAAGACATTTTTTAGGAATGTAAGACTGCCAGAAAGGTCCTGTAATGGGGGATGGCACTTCGATGTCACGAACGACTCTCCTCGACGAGGCTAGAGAGAAAGTGCCTTCGGCCGCGGGGGACCACCTCAGAGTGTCAGGAACTGACTTGACCTTTAACCAGTAGCTGCCAGCGTGGCTGCAGCCTCCACACCTATCCACTCCCGGGCCCTCTCCCAATTCCAGTCGCCCTCGCTATCCCACCGATCATGAATAGTATTGTTGGAAGAAGCAGCCGAGAACAGCGAAATGAGGGCATCCCGGACCAATATTCATAGAAGAGGGACGAAGCGCCCAATCCCAGGTAGAGATGGATCAAATGCTCGACGAGATGCCACCCGTAAAGGATGCGGTGCCAGGACGCGGAGGATCTGTTGTTGAAGTCCGCAGTAGATGGTTATGAGTACCAGAAATATCTGGCCTTCATGAATCGTGTCCAGATAGTACGACTCTCGCGGAGCTTCACTACATCTTCATAGAGCAGGCGTGAACGACGTGCGATAGTCTGCATAATCCTAGCCATCCCTCCTTAGTAGGTCTGGCCATGGTGTCCCAACTGGCCCAATGATGCTTGTCCTTGCCGTCGCTGTGTCCCTAGAAGAAGTTGGCAAAAAGGTTATCAATGGAGGTGAGCACCTTCTTAGGGGGAGAGCAAGCGACAAGGGTGTAAATGGGGATGGAAGAAAGTACGTACTGAATCAGAATCATCTTTCCGCCCGACGATAAGATCGCGTTGTGCCATCCTTCAATTATTTTTTCTAATTTTGCCCACCAGCCCTTTAAAGGTACCCACATTGGATCTGCCATACACCAGCGGGCTGTTGACCCAGACTGGTTCACAGTCAACCTGATTTAGATAATTAAGAAACTGATATCTGATATGATTCAATACGACACATCAAGTTCAAGATTGAACATCATCTATGATCAAATACAACGAATCAAAATTAATACAGACGTCGTCTACAAGCTGTTACATTGCAAATGTTTTTGTTCTCAGTCTGTAATTTTTTAATTTATTGAGTCTAGGAAAATGTACATTGAGTCGTACTGAGTCATCTCAAACCTCAGACGTATCTCTTCAAGCTCCACCATACAAAACAAACCAATTCCTGAACCAAACCAAGCCACCCTCACCCATATAGGGCTTCTGGTCTGAGGTAGACAGAATTCGGGCCAAACTCTACCTAAGGCAGAACTCGGGCCGAACTCTGCCTCCTTAAAATCAGCAATCTTTTTAGGAACACTTTTCTAGGAGCTGTCCAATGTTCGAATTTTTGAATATTTGGGACAGAATTCTGGCCAAACTCTGCCTCCCCTGACTAGTATAAATAGAACTTGATTTCTTCTATTTCATATCATCTCACTCTCAAGCTTTCTATCTTCTAAAGCCTTATATGCTCTAAGCCTTACTCTTCCAAATCTCCTAGCCACAAAACTTCCTAAGCCCTAAGGTGCTCAGTGCGATTTAGCTAGAAGTTCTGTGCAAGAGTAAAAAGAAGTCACTTAGAAAATTATAAGTTTCGCATCTGCTAAGTCAAAGTAGTCGAGCGCTTTCAAGTTTCTTGTTTGTAAGAAGTTGTCGTACTCTTCTGACTAAAGGCGCGTGTGTACCCTATTTCACAAATAGTGGATTTAAACTCTGAGCAAGAGTTCTCGGGCCTGAACTAGTCCTCCACAAGGAAAACCATGATATATCACTGTGTTTACGTTTGCTCTTTTAAAACACTTTTACTTTCTGTATTATTACTCTCTGATTATATAGTTGCTTTATGGACTTTGCATAGAGTTATTTTTAATTGGTTATTATAGACACAAACTCTATTCACCCACCTCCTCTATGATTGCCTACACGTTACTTTAATTGGTATCAGAGCTTTGGTCTCTTGATAAAGTATTAACATCCTAGATCTGATCTATGGCAACCACACAACCATTTTCACAAACTACGGTAAAGGACAGTCCACTAATAGGCCACCCCCATTTGATGGAACCAACTACACTTACTGGAAGACACGAATAAGTTTCTATCTGAAATCTCTAGACTGTGACTTATGGACCATAGTTACAGATGGTTATAAGAAGCCTGCTAGAATTATAGTCGATGGGAACCTCATAGAGATACCTCATGACAAATACAATGATCCAGAAAAGAAATAGGCTAGTCTAGATGCTAGGGCTATTAATGCTCTCTTCTGTGCTATAGACATGACTGAATTCAATAGGGTATCTACGTGTACCACTTCATACGAAGTATGGAAGCTTCTAGAAGTGACTCATGAAGGAACCACTCAAGTCAAGAAATCAAAAATCAGTCAACTAACACAGGAGTATGAAGCATTCAAGTTGAAGCCAACGAGATGATCACATAAATGTTCACAAGATTTCTAACATCGTCAACCCTCTATCTTCCCTTGGAAAGAATTACTCCAATCATGAGAAGATACGCTAGGTGCTAAGAAGTCTAACGAAGAACTGGAACCCCAAAGCCACAAAAATCATTGAAGGCAACGATCTCACTACCATGTCTCTGGAGACTCTAATGGGCAAACTAATGATGCATGAGCTCGACCTCAAGGACTTTAAAGAAACTGCTCCAAAGGAGAAAAAATCGCTCTAAGAGTTCATCGCCGAAAGATTGCTCCAGATGAAACAGATGATGATGACTCCGAAGGTGATGATTAAGCGCTCATGGTTCACAACTTCAAGAAATTCCTATGCTTCAACCAAAGGAAGAAGGAACAACACAAATATGACGATGAAGAGCCTATCTGCTTCTGTTGTAAGAAGACGGAGCATGTCAAGAAAGACTGCCTTGCATCAAAGAAAGGAAGCAGATATAACAAATCATACAAGAAGCCATCCTCTTGAAAGTATGCCAACATGAGCATCTGGCACGAAAGCGAAGCCAGTGACTCAGAAGAAGAGGACACTCTCCAAGATAATACAAACATCTGCCTAATGGCAACGTCCGACAAGGTAACAAATGATCCACTTGATGACTTTACTTTTTATGAACTTGGAGATGCTTTTAATGATTTCCTTGAAGATCACAAGAAGTTACTTAGTAAATACAAACACGCAAAGGATAAGATTAGACTCATGAAGCTGAGATTCATGGACTATCATGCTTACTTGATAATGTTAGAGATACTTCACCAACAGATAATACTGAGGAGTTATCGAAGCTTAAAATAAGTTTACACGATGCTGAATCACGTATTGAGAAACAAACACATGATCTTATCGTACTCAATAAAGAGCTTACGAAAGAGAAAAAGGAGTACAATACTGCAGCTGCAAGAATTAGTGCTTTGACTGCCAAATATGATAAAATGTATATTGCCTCTAAAAGATTAGAGATCAGGCTGGGTAAACAGGTTATTCAACCTCAAACTCAGTCTCACGGTCACAACACTTACACGAGACACAATACTACTCATCACAAGAATACACGGTATCAGAAAAACATACATACACATGCTGCACACAAATATGCTTTTATGTACACATATTCTCATGCAGCAAGACAATCATCCACACATAGACATCATTATCATCCTGCTCCTAACACATACAGCATGTTACATGTCACTACTGTGGTAAATATTGACATACTTCACCACAATGTAGAATCAGAAGATTAGTTGATTTAAACATATATGCGTGGGTACCGAAGACTAACATTTCAGGACCCTCAAGAATTTGGATATCAAAGGTCACATCTACTCGTGGTGTAGGTGGACCTTCCTTCATCTTCTAGAAGCAAATGGATTCTCGATAGTGGGTGCTCGCGACATATGACTGGAAATGCAAATTCTTTTATAACACTTTCGATGAAAAGGAAAGATATGTATCCTTCAACAATGATCTAAAAGGTTATATTATATGTAACGGTACTATTGGTAATCCTCTCTTTCCTGTCATTAAAGATGTCTGTTTAGTAACAGAGTTAAAGCATAACTTGCTCAACATTAGTCATCTTGCTGACATTGGATATGATATTAACTTTGGAAAAAATAAATGCTCTATATATGATAGATAATCTGGAGACATCGCTTTTGAAGGGATAAGGAAAGATAACAATTATATGTTATATCTCTCGAA
Organism: Iris pallida; assembly: GCA_029216955.1. Lineage (NCBI taxonomy): Eukaryota > Viridiplantae > Streptophyta > Magnoliopsida > Asparagales > Iridaceae > Iris > Iris pallida. Next base: position 48,322,097 of record JANAVB010003400.1, on the reverse strand, counting down.
AGATACTAACAATGCAGGAAGATGCCTCTACGCTCACAAGGATGAAAGATTACTATGGCATATGAGCCTTAGACATGCAAATATAGATACCATATCATGACTTTCAACCAAGAAGCTAGTAAGAGGACTACCATATATCACATTAAAAAGGACACGGTATGTGCCGAATGTGAGAAAAATAAGGCAACAAAATCTTCATTTAAATCCATCAACTATGTAAGTATTACTAGACCTTTGCAACTTCTTCATATGAATTTGTTTGGTCCTAGTAGAGTAGCCAGTCTTGGTGGAAAACTCTACGCCTTTGTGATTGTTGATGACTTTTCTCGCTTTACTTGGGTTTTCTTTTAAACAAAAGTGATAATATTTCTGTTTTTAAAATTTTTGCTAAAAAGGTACAAAAAAAAAATGCTTCATGATTACTCAAATCCGAAATGATCATGGCGGCGAATTCGAAAACTATGATTTCAAAAGTTTTGTGATTTAAATGGTTTTAATCATGAATTTTCTTGTCCTGGAACTCCCCAACAAAATAGTATTGTGGAGCGGAAGAATAGAACTCTTAGCGATATGGCCAGAGTCATATTGAATCAATTTTTACTTCCGAAATATTTTTGGGCAGAAGCTGTAAGTACAACATGCCATGTCTTGAATAGGGTTTTGATTCGACCTATTTCGAAGAAAACTCCCTATGAACTTTTATTTGGTAGAACCCCAACTATTTCTTATTTTAGAGTATTTGGTTGTCGCTACTTTATCCTGAATACCAAAGACAACTTAGGCAAGTTTGATGCCAAAGCTGATGAAGGTATTTTCTTGGATATGCTTCCAAGAGTACAAGATACAGAGTGTTCAACAAACGCTCCATAATTGTCGAAAAATCTGCTAATATTACTTTGATGAGAATAGTAGTATAACAGCTGTTCCTGATGATGACGATGACGTACATATCAAATCTATAACTCCTACCTCTAAGGATACAGCATTTGGAACCAGTTCTATGGACAGCTTGCCAAAGAAATTCTGCTTCACACCAGAACATCCAGAAAACTTGATAATAGGTGAGGTATCAAGAGGAGTAAGTACTCGTTCATCTGTTAGAGATTCTATAGCTAGCACTACTTTTATATCCCAAATATAACCTAAAAATGTTTTAGAAGCTTTTTCTGATGAATTTTGGATATCTGCAATGCAAGAAGAACTCAACCAATTCGAAAGAAATCAGGTTTGGGAACTTGTTCCTAAACCTGCTGACCATTCTATCATTGGCACTCGATGGGTCATTTGTAACAAAGTTAATGAGGACGGTTCAGTCACACGTAACAAAGCACGCCTCGTAGCTCAAGGATACAACCAAGAGGAAGGTGTCAACTACGATGAGACTTATGCTCCTATTGCATGGCTTGAATCAATCCGCTTACTTTGTGCCTTTGCAAATTTCCAAAACTTCAAACTCTTTTAAATGGATGTCAAAGGTGCTTTTCTTAATGGTTTTATTAAAGAAGAAGTTTTCGTAAAACAACCACCTGGTTTTGAAAACTATAAATTTTCTGATCATGTTTTCAAGCTTAAGAAAGCTCTTGATGGCCTCAAACAAGTCCTTCACGCTTGGTATGAATGCCTAAGCACTTTCTTATTTGAAAAAGGCTTTTCAAAAGGGAAGATTGACACGACACTTTTTATAAATCTATTGATGACACAATTCTATTAGTACAAATTTATGTATATCATATTATCTTTGGTTCCACTAATGAGGTATTATGTCAAGAATTTACCAAGTGTATACAGAATGAGTTCGAGATAAGCATGATGGGGGAGCTTAACTACTTCCTTGAATTACAAGTCAAACAAAACTCACAAGGAATTTTCATCAGTCAATCAAAGTATACAAAGAACATGCTAAAGAAATTTAATCTTGACAACATCAAACCAATCAGTACTCCGATGGCTACAACAAAAATTAGAACCTGATGAAAGCGGTAAACCAGTCGACCAACGTAAGTATCGAGGTATGATCGGTAGTTTACTCTATTTAACTGCTAGTCCTGATATAATGTTTAGTGTTTGCCTATGTGCTCGTTATCAAGCCAACCGTAAGGAATCACACACGAGCGCAGTTAAGCGTATCTTTCGATACCTTAAAGGCACTGTTACAGTAGGCTTGTGGTATCCTAAAATCACATCCTTTGACCTAATCGGTTATTCGGATGCTGATTTTGTTGGGTGCAAAGTCGACCGTAAGAGTACCAGTGGCACGTGTCATTTATTAGGCAAAGCTTTAGTCTATTGGTTTAGCAAGAAACAAAACTCTGTCGCACTATCCACAACAGAAGATGAATACATAGCTGAGGCGTTGTTATGCTCAGATTTTGTAGATGAAGCAAACGCTAGCCGACTATAATTTATCTTTTAAGCATATTCCTATATTATGTGATAATACTGCTATTAACTTGACTACGAATCCTATATGTCACTCACGCACTAAGCATATAGAAATACGATACCACTTTTTAAGAGATTATCAATTGTAAGGCACTATTAATCTAGAATTCATTGACACTGATAATCAGCTAGCAGACTTTTTCACTAAACCACTTGTCGAAGAGCATTTCAACTTTCTTTGTCGAGAATTGGGGATCTTGGATGAAAATGTCATACATAAGCCTTACCTGCACAAATACTTGTTAAATTAAATTCATATATGTTGCATTGTTTTGGGTACAAGTCGAAAGGGTCTTTCTGTCAACAAGGCGTAAAAGCCTAAGCGACGCGGTACCAAGTGTTTCGGACTAAAGCTAGCTGGGATGCGGCCCCTACAGCTAACCTGAGACGATTCACATATACTGAATAATGATTCACAAGTCTGTCGCATGTTCTACTTATTTTGTGGCCAATAAAAATCTACTATTTTCAATTCGAGACCACATTTTCTACTTTTTGTGCCCATCTTTACACTGTTTGGAGTTCTGGATCCACATGGACCGAACTTGGGTCGAACTCTGCCTATGGAAGAATTTGGGCCAAACTCGGTCTGGTGGGTTCCAGAACCTTCAGCCATTCTTGGTCGTCCAATCTACTTGATCAAAGCTCCACGTTTTGCTCTTGCAGCCGGCCCTACTTGATAAAACCACAATTTTAAACCTCTCTCTTCATCTTCCACCTCTCTCCATCCACTTTTCTCAAAACCCTAACCCTAGATTTCTCAATTTTGGTACTCTCTCCTCTCCAAACTCAAGATTTGAAGCTTTTGGGGGATTCTCTTTCATCTTCATCAATTCTCTTTGAGGTATATCCCTTGTAGCTTCTCCTCTCTACTCTCCTTATTCTTTCTAAGGCACCTAGACTATTTTCTAGAGGAAAAAGGAGTAGAAGTGAAGCATCTTCATCCAATCCTCCTCCTCCCAATGCTGACACCTACAATGAGCATATATTTGTTTCGTTAGAAGCTTCTAATGAATGGTATTCAGAATTTTGTGGTCGTAGTGTCGAGCCGGGTCATCCTATAAATTTTACCATCTTTTCTGAGTTTGACCCTAATTTTAAAGACCTTTGTCTTGATGAACTCGTATATAAATCTTCAAAAGTTTATCTTAATGCCATACAAATGTTTTATTGCAATCTCACTCACGATGACAATAAAATTTATTCAAGGGTAGCCGGTATCGACATTGAGTTCGATGACTTCGACTTGGCAAAAATATTTGCAACTCCCTGAACCCAACTCTTGGAAACGCCTTGTCGATGCTCATGACTTCAAGTTTGTTGGCGATATTACCCTAGAAGGTTTTAAGGACATGATGTGTGAACCCAATACTCACCCTCGTAAACTTTGTGCCAAATATCTCAACCAACACTTTTATGAACTTTATCGTATCATATTCTCTTCTATTTTACCAAAAGCCGGATCTACTAATTAAGTAACTTACCTAGAGATTATGGCACTTTATTATCTTTATTTCACCATCCCATTCAACTTTCCACGCACGATGATGGACTGGATGATTCGTACAAGGAAGAAGCCTAAAGCGCTTGTCTATGGTTTGTACCTTCCTATGATATTTTCTGCTTTCAACATTCTATTAGACGAATATCAGTTTTTAGGACCTCCTGCATATCTATCTAAGGCTCGTAGGACTGTTCCTGTACCTTTACCTCCTACTCCTGTTGAGGAAGCATCATCTGATTCTGATGCCCCTCAATCAGAACCACCTGCTACCAAGGATTCTATCACAGACATGTTGCACGACCGCTTCCGGTTGGAAGACGATCACTAAACTTAGTTGGATTATCGGACCACTCTTCAAATGATCGCATTAGCAACACTCTTCATGACATCTAATACAACATGACAAGGCATCCCACTATGCCTTTTCCTACAAGTCGGGACCCTTCTCGCGAAGGCTACCGGATTGACGACCCTTGGGCCATGAGGTATATGGATCCTGATGCTGCTTTTGTCGATCCTCGTCGCTCTGTCAGAGAGCCGTCGGATTCTGTTGGTCCATCCCGTCCTCTTGCTCGTTGATGGCTGTGGTCTACTACTTGATGATGCTGCTGATGCACTTTCGTTATGCTTTGTAGTTTGTAGTTTCATTTCATGACTCTAGTTATCTTTCTATTGTGTTTTATTTTATTTCATATGTATGACTGCGAGTTTCTCATGATGGATTATCAAAACTGCTAGATTTTTCTATTAAAGTTTGGTTATGTTGTGTGTTTGCTCTCTTCACTTTGTTTATTTTTTATCCCCTTACGGGGGAGCTATGCGCTATTTTGCTAAATGACAAAGGGAAGAAAAAAAAGCATACTATGCGATATTTGATGTGATATTGTATATGCATTATGTTGTGCTTGGATAGAGCTTTGTATTAGGATGGAAATATTTAGTTACGGGGGAGCCACGTCATGTGTGCAAATTATCTTCTTTCCTTCAACATGTGTCTAGGTATGAATATTGAGACATACAAATATTATTTTGTCAATTATCAAAATGGGGAAGATTGTTGACCCAAACTGGATCACAGTCAACCTGATTTAGATAATTAACAAACTGATATCTGATATGATCTAATACGACACATCAAGTTCAAGATAGAACATCATCTATGATCAAATACAATGCATCAAGTTCAAGACAGACGTCATCTACAAGCTGTTACATTGCAAATATTTTTGTTCTCAGTCTGTAGTTTTTTAATTTATTGAGTCTAGAAAAATGTACGTTGAGTCGCACTGAGTCATCTTAAATCCTAAACATATCTCTCCAAGCTCCACCATACAAAACAAACCAATTCCTGAACCAAACCAAACCACCCTCACACATATAGGGCTTCTAGTCTGAGGTAGACAGAATTCGGGTCGAACTCTGCCTAAGGCAGAACTCGGGCCGAACTCTATCTCCTTAAAATTAACAACCTGATTTTTAGGAATACCTTGCTACGAGTTGTCCAACGTTCGGATTTTTGAATATTTTGGACAGAATTCTAGCCGAACTTTGCCTCCCCTGATTGGTATAAATAGAGCTTGATTTCTCCCATTTCATATCATCTCTCACTCTCAAGCTTTTTATCTTCTAAAGCCTTTTATGCTCTAAGCCTTACTCTTCCAAATCTCCTAGCCACAAAACTTTGTAAGCCCCAAGGTGCTCAGTGCGATTCAGCTAGAAGTTCTGTGCAAGAGTAAAAAGAAGTCACTTGGAAAATTCCAAGTTTCGCATATGCAAAGTCAAAGTAGTCGAGCGCTTCCAAGGCTCGTGTCTGTAAGAAGTTGGCGTGCTCTTCTGACTAAAGGTGCGTGTGTACCCTATTTCACAAATAGTAAATTCAAACTCCGAGCAAGAGTTCTCGGGCCTGGATTAGTCCTCCATAAGAGAAACCAGGATATATCGCTGTATTTGTGTTTGCTCTTCTAAAACTCTTTTACTTTCCGCATTATTACTCTCTGATTATATAGTTGCTTTCTGGACTTTGCATAAAGTTATTTTTTAATTGGGCATTATAGATACAAACTCTATTCACCCTCCCTCTAGAGTTACCTACACGTTACTTTACGGGCATCCTATATAGGAGAACGGTGGATACGCAAGTGAGAAAGAAGTGATGTTAGTGAGGATAGAAGATTGGTCCCTGTTGGCCGAGTGGTGGATATAGATAACACTCTTGTTGGAGTTGATACGCTGACCATAGCATCTAGTATATCTCTCCAGCGTTTTGTGAATCACTTTCATGGACCCGATGTCACCGGAGGAGAAAATGAGGATGTCGTCAGCATATGCCAGGTGAGTTATGATCGGGCATCCGCTGGTGGTATGGTAATATTGGAAGCGGGGAGTCCCGACCATTTTGTTCAGATTTTTGCTAAGCGCTTCAGCAGCAATGATGAAGATGGTGGCTGATAATGGATCTTCCTGCTTGACACCTCTGCTAGATTTGAAGAAGCCCTCGGCTTGACCGTTGACAACAGTGGAGAACCAAGAATTATTGATGGATCTATACACGATGTCAATCCAGGTTTCCGAAAACCCGAAAGTCCTGAATACCCATATCATGAATTGCCAGTCTAGTCTGACGTATGCTTTATCCATGTCCAGTTTGATGGAAATATTCCTGTCCCTGGTCAGGAATTTCATGCAGGTGATCATTTCCTGAGCCAGTAGGATGTTGTCAAATATGTTCTGACCACGAACAAAGCCGCTTTGCTCCTCAGAGATAATCTTGGGGAGAAGCCCGAACATGCGGTTGGCAATGATCTTCGAGATGATTTTGTTGGTGAAGGTGCACAAGCTAAGAGGGCGAAAGCCTTTGAACGTCTCCGGGTTATCCTTCTTGGGGATGAGAAAAAGGTTGCTACAAGAAATCAATCTTGGGTACCTCGCTCCTTGAAAAAGCAGATATCGTCTCGTGGATGTCCAACTTGATGATGTCCCAGCAAGACCTGAAGAAAACACCAGTAAAACAATCAGGTCCTGGCGCACTATGTTCGTCCAGGGCCCAAATTGCGACTTTGACTTCAATCTCGGAAGGGGGAAGCTACAGCTGAGTATTATCACTTTATTCGATCAAACGGGGGATCTCCACTAGGAATTCCACGTCCTTGACAATAACTTCTTTTGTGAATAGCTGGGAATAGAAATTGGCAGCGGCTGATTGGATTCTACATTGATCTTTGAGTATGAGGCCACTTTCATCAGAGATCTAGTGAAGGTTAAGCTGTTGTCTGCGCCCCTTGACACAGGAGTGGAAGTAGCTAGAGTTTTTGTCACCTTCAATGTCCCAAGTCTGTCTAGCTTTTTGTTTCCAAAATTTTGCCTCAACTTTCAGCCGAAACTTCAACAGCGCTCTGGTGAGATTGAGGGAAGCACGGGCCGTAGGAGATCTGTTAGAAGCATATAGAATCTCCGTGTGGGCAACGTCGTCCTCAGCCATGCGAACGACCTGAAAGATATTGCCAAAATTATCCTTACTCCAGACAGTGAGGGCTTTTCTCATAGCTTTCAGCCTGGCCGCCACACGGATAAGGGGATCGGGGTCGTCAGGGGTACTCCAGGCGGCTACCATGGTATTCCTGAACTGGGGGGTGATAGCTCCAGAGGTTAAGGAAATGAAAACTTTTCTTGATCTGATTTGAGTTACTGCTGATTTATATGAAGGGGGAATGGTCTGATTCAGTATAATTAAGGTACGAGAGGTTGGAGATGATCCGCATGTCTGACCACTCAGCATTGACGAGGGCACGATCTAGGCGGGAGTATTGTCGTCGGGCACCTTAATGCATGTTACTCCAGGTGAAAGCGTTGCCGAAGAACCGAATAGGAGACAGGTGGGCGTTGAATATGAAGCTAATGAAATCATTCATTGCCGCCGGTGGGGGCGGATGGCCCCCCAACTTCTCCTCTCTGCATGTGATGGCGTTGAAATCAACTACACAGAGCCACGGGAGGTGATGAGGTTAATGTGGGTGTCCCTCAGGATGTCCCAAAGCTGTTTGCGTTTTGAGATGTCACAGCTACCATGGACAGCGAATAAGAGGGAACGGGACTGGAGCATGGAATGTCCCACCCAACACGAGAGCGCCTGCCTTGAGTCGTAGATGATACCGAACTTGACGTCGCCCGTAAAGAGGATCCAGATGTCATGACATCCCACAACGGCGGTGGGGAAGTCTAACTGAAGCTAGATGGATTTGAGTTCTTGTGGGGGATTTTGGGTTTAATGATCACTAATATGTCGATCCTGTGGATTTTCTTGAGACAGATTAATCTTCTCAAGGTTGGTTTGTTCGCCAGGCCCCTAACATTCTAAGAAAGGATGTTAAGCATTGAGGTTATTTTGTGTGTGTGTGGGGGGGGGGGGGGGGTTGATGAGTTTTGCGGCTGACCTAGTGTTCATGGCCGTGGACTCTTTATCGCTCTTTTTCTTCTTCTTCTTCTTCTTTTTTTGGATGTTTTGGTGTTGGTTGCCTCCTTTTTGTCCTTCATTAAGTTTATGTTTTTAGTAGGGTCATCTGTATCCTCAGTCGGGTGCATGTATACCTCTCCGACTATTTCGGCTAATGCTCCGAAGTGACTGTTCGGGCTGGTGAGGCCAGCATCAATAGCCTGTTGGAACCTGGCTACTGGTGCTTGGCCAATGATGGCCAGAGCGCCGTTCGTATGATCGTTACGTTGTGGGTTGTGGAGGGAGCAGTTGGTTCATGAATAGAGGGGTCCTTTTTGCTTGCTTCCGATAGGTTTTCCAGAGTCTGATGTTCGACTTCCGCCTCCCTGACAGTATCCCCGGTGTTCTCAGTGCCCTCAACCGGGTTTAGAGCCCTAGTGGGCACTTCAGTGGTGGGAGTCTCCTGTGGGGCGTCTAGAAGGTCTAAGTCAAGGATATCAAATTTGTTGGTAAGCTCGATTACTGGGGATTTGTAGGCACACGAGCTCTGCTCGGGGAGGCTGGAGATTTGGGGTAGGTAGCTTCGGCGGTGGCTTCAAATCGGATGTGGGAGTAAGGAAGAGGTAGGATCGAAGATTGGTGATTTTGATTAGTCTGTTGAGTGGTGGCTTTCTTTTGAATCACTTTCTTCTTCAACTCCGGGTGCGCCCTGAAATAGTGCTCAGTGGAGTGACCTCTCATATGGCAGTGATTGCAAAAGATCACGTTGTTGTCATAAAAAATTTGTTGGGTATGCATCTTATTGCCAAGCTCTATCTGGATATGGTTGGGCAGGTCCTTCGATAAATCAAGTTCCATGCAAATTTTGGCGTAATTTCCCCTGGAGAGGTTGCGGGTTTCTTCAGCCAAGGCCATAAATGTCCCAAATGAGTTGGCAATTCTCTTCATGGATGCGGGGGCAAAACAGATGAGTGGTAGGTTAGGGAGGGTAACCCAGACAGAGACGATAGCCGAGTCTTCTTTAGTGTTGAAGTCCGGGGTCCATTTAATGATTTTTATGCTGTGAGTGTCGATCCTTCCTGTGTCTCTAGTCCGGACCCTGTTGTAGTCGCACTCAGAGGAAAGGTGAAGGAACATATATTTAGGATCCATAGGTGCAACCCTGTATCCAGATGTAAGGCCCCAGCCGGCGATCACTTCTAGAACTTTAGAGAGCTTCGGACAATCTGTGGAGAATTTCAGGACAAAATTTTGAGAGAAGGTAGCTGATAAAGAGGAAATTTGATCTGTGGAGAATGGAACCGAAATCAATTGACTCTCTTTCGGAACGGAGTATTCGATGTCCGGAAGGGCTATAAACTTGGTTGGGGGGGAATATTTTGTTGCGCGATCAGGCCTGAGCATCTCCGTATAAGACAAAGCCGAGGGACAAGGAGGAGGGTAATGGAGGAAGATGGGTAGGCCGATGGAGCCAACCCCCCAGAATGTGCAGACAGGGAAGTAGGTGAGATCGTCGCTGTGACCGAGGCTCCAACTGGGGAGGCCGCCATACCGAGGCCCGTCGGCACAACAGCCCTGGAGAGCGAAGGAGAGGGAAGTGAAGAAAGGGCGCTTGCATCAGTAGACACAGGGGCGCCAATGAAAGAGAGCCAAAACCTGAAGGCGCTGGAGGCTGCAAGGAAATAGCAGCCTGCTGCGACGCGGGGGCGCACAAAAGGGGGGGGGGGGGGGGGGGGGGGGGTGGTGCGCCAACAGAGGCAGCCTGGGTAGCCTCCGTAGACTGGGCGGCGTCGAGAAGAGGGAAAGAGCATCCCGAAGTGTCCAAGGTCCGAGAAGCAAGGGACGGGAGGCGCGCACCGGGGGAGCACAGAAAACCATCAGAGGAGAAGAGGGGTACTGGGTGGCTAACACCCAAAAGAAAACCCTTACCGGAGGAGACTGGAGCACAGGAAGATGGGAGCTGACCGACGCGAGCCACGTTCACCACGGGGACGATAGGCGGAAGCACCACTAAAGCCCTGAATGAGGAAGCTCGTGCCAGATCACAAGAAGAAAGCGTGCCTAAGGAACCACGGCCTACCGTGCTATACAACAAAGGAAGCGCGCCACCAGAGCCTGGAACAGCGCGCCACTCAGCAATAATGCAGATTGTGCTCCCTAATCACCAAGGACAGCTGGCGCAAACCTGTCCACGCCAGACAGGGGGTAGGAGGTGCCTAACGAATGAGTTATGGGCCGACCCCGAACAACACCAAAGGGATTCGAAATATGTAATTCAAGCAAAGGGCGGGATGGGGGGCGGGGCGAGGAGGGAACAACGAGCACAACAACCGAGGAGCACAGGTCCTCGGAAACTGGGAACAAGCAAGTCCCATCGTGAGGGGCCTCCTCGAGGCTGGAGGAGGGAAGGACCACCAGGGATTCGCAGCAGGAGGGGGATGTGGAGGGGCCAGCCGGAAGGCTAGCGGCAAGGGCGGGCAAGACGGGGGACGACGAAGCAAAGCTGGGCTGCAGCAGCGACCCAGGCGAGGTCGCGAGCGGGAGAGGGTGAGAGGATGGGCGGGCGGGGAGGCGAACGGGATGGGAGCACAGGCGAGGAGGATCAGAGGGGAGGCCGAGGAGGGCCAACGTGTCAGGCGGCCAAGGGGTTGATCGACTGCGGAGCTCCGAGGACGATGCGCTCTCCATGAGGGAGCAACACCAACACCGGGGAAGAGGGTGGCTATATATATATATATATATATATATATATATATATATATATATATATATATATATATATATATATCAACTTACCACTTTCCTAATTAACCCCAAACAAACTACCCATAACCGGCTCCACATGGAAGAAACCCTTATATTTCTGCCCAAGAGCAGCCCCCCAACTTGGCTAAAACTTTGTGGAAGGAAATAAATAAAAAATAAATAAATAAATATATATATTTATATTTATATATATATATATATATATATATATATATATATATATATATATATATATATATATATATTGAGGTGGGATCGGCTTCACCCCCTATTTTGTCCACCCCCTTATCATCCTTATATAATCCGTTGGATTTGATTTAATAAACGGCTAAGATTAAATTAAATCTCTTCTCTAAAATTAGAATAAAGGACTAACCAAAAATAATACTCCTCAAAACTAGCGTACAAACAGGAGAGAGGGAGAGAGAACGGAGAAACCTAACAAAAAAAAAAAAAAAAACTTCTCCTTCTCCTCCGCTCGTTTTGTGCTCGCGTGCGCTCGGGGAGGAATTCCTTGTGGTCCACGAGCATATTCTCTTCTCCTCCGCTCCTCCTGGCCCCCTGTAGGCGCCCTGATCTCCATCGGGTTCACCAACATCATCGGCTACACCGTCCTCTTCGGACTCGTCACCGGGCTCGAGCCCCTCCGCTCCCAGTCCTTCGGCTCCTACGACCGGGACCTCCTCTCCCTCTCCCTCCACAGCATCTTCCTCATCCTCCTCATCACCGCCGCCGTCCCCATCTCCCTCATGTGGCTCCATCTCGGACCCATTCTCCTCCTCGTGGATCAGAACCCCGCCATCACCGCCGCCGCACTCGGTTGGTGAAAATTAAGGTATTTACCTGGCTCTTTATTGTTTATAAGTATAGGTGATTTGTTGACTGCAACATGTTTGAGAAATTGCCTATGAGATAGATGATATGCATGTTTGGATGGTTGTTAACAAATACTTTCATATATTACTTCATATATCCGTCGGATTTGTAGAGATTGTAGTGGATGCATGTAAGGCGTGGGCTTGGAGTCATGCGTCGTTCGAACCATCATCTTTAGTCTGGAATTCATCGAAGACTTCGTTCTGTCATCTTATTAATAATTTAATTACACAAGTGACTGACTCCATTCGAGTTAGCAAGCATGCATGTCCATCTATTTTATGTGCATCAAGCTCTTTCGTTAGTCGGACACAAAGAATTCATGACTGAGTCTGCTTGCATGGTTTGTAATGTTATGATATCGAATTCTCTTGAGTACATAGCAAACTAATCTATCACACCAGTAGCAAAAGATGAAACATCAAGTTCATCTACAATGTCACACTGCAATATCACACTACATATGATTTACATGAAAATTACTCTGCTGACATTATTATAGGCTGCAGTTTCTTCGACGAAATTTAAGCCACCACAAAATTGCTTCTTGAGAAATATCACTTGAAATAAGGTTGTTTTGAAATGGTGGTAGCAATACTTGCTCCCAAGTTTAGAATCAAATTCATTACAAACTGAAGGTAATTCTGAGGTCCGCCTCACAATATTAGGGATAAATCTAAGAAAGAGGGCCAAACAAAAATTAAATTTGTTAGAAAAATCATCAGCATCGAACAACATGCATCAAGAATATAAATGCTGAATGGTTTGAATAACAAAAATTAAATTAGATTTCATCATTTTTCCAGTAGAAGAAATTTAAAAGATTTAAACGGCCAAAACCTAAAAGATTTAAATGATCGGATATTTAACAAATTTAAAATATTTAAAATATTTAAATATATGGATGGGTACTAATTAGAGGTATTTGATTGAACACTTACGCTGTTGGGATCTTCAAAAATATATAATATATCTTATATGACCGAAAGTTTAAATGACCGAAAATTTAGAAGATTTAAATTAGGTTGTTGCATGCTCGAATCTTAAAATATTTAAATTAGGCTTCAAATTTATTTTAGAGAAGGTCAAAAATTTAAATGACCATTTTTTTAAAATAAACTAAATTAGGCTTCAAAATTTAAATGAACGAAAAATTATAAACGAATTTTTTTTTAAAGAATATCGAAAAATTAAAATATTTAGATTAGGCCTCAAAATAATTTAGAGAATATCGAAAATTTAAATGACCATTTTTTTTAAAAGAAACTAAATTAGGTTTCAAATGATCGGAATGTTTTGAGAGAATATTTTTTAAAAGAAACTAAATTAGGCTTTAAAATTTAAATATCCGATTTTTGTAAAAGATACTAAATTTTGTAGAGAATATCAAAAATTTAATAGATTTCAAATAGATTTCAATTTTTTTGTCGTGATTTTTATTTGTTGATAATTTGTTCCACAGATTACATAGTTGAATGACAAGTGTGGGCACCGTTGAAAACATGACTACTACAGCTACTGAAAATCTAGACCAAGAGGTATTGTCCGCACCACCTAACAATATTGAAGATGAGAAAGAAATATTTGTTGAAAAGATTTTTAACTCCATAGAAGAGGCAGAAGATTGTTATCAAACTTATGGAGCAAAGCATGGGTTTAGCATCCGAAGACAAAAAACATTTAGAGGAAAACGCGGTAGCTCAGACCCCACTGGTATGAAATTTTCATGTAGCTGTGAAGGAACCTACAAGAAGAAAAAGGCTAAGGAAGATGAAGGTATAATTAAAAAAAATACCGATGAAGGTGTAATAAAAAAAAATACTTCAACAATAAGAGAAGGTTGCAAGGCTCGAATGCGTATCGTCAATATTAAAAGTACAAATTTATGGAAGGTATCAATTTTTTTTTGATGATCACAGTCATGCGTTAGTTACCCCAAGCAAAAGGATTCATCTGAAATCTAGAAGACGTGTCCCTGTTATAGCAAAAGCATTGACAGAATCTTTTAGTCGAGAGAGACTTCAAATTAATAAAATTCCGGCACTGTTTGGCGGCTCTTCCAATACGGATTATGATGAGAGAGATCTTTATAACCATCTACGGAATGTGAGGGCAGCTTTAAATGAATGTGGAGATGCTGAAGCGGTGAGAGTGTATTTTAATCATATGGTGCAAAGGAATAAAGATTTTTACTATGCCATAGATACAGATGAGCAAGGAAGAGCGGTGAACTTCTTTTGGGTTGATGGACGTTCACGCTTAGCTTATAAACAATTTGGAGATGTGGTTACGTTCGATACCACTTATCGAACTAATAAATATTCTATGCCATTTGGACCTTTTACAGGCGTGAATCATCATAGTCAGTCGATTCTTTTTGGTTGTGCACTGTTGGAAAATGAAGTTGAAGCAACATTTGTTTGGGTATTTCAACATTGGCTTCATGCCATGGAAGGGCGACATCCAATCTCCATCATCACCGATCAAGATAAGGCTATTACTAATGCAATAGCGAAAGTATTTCCTAATACTCGTCATCGCTTTTGTCTTTGGCACATCAAGAAGAAGTTTGCGGAAAAATTAAGTCATATATTTTTTAAGAAATCAGAGTTCAAGAGAGCAGTGAAGCAATGTACTCGTTTTGCATGGACAATTAAAGATTTCGAAAATCAGTGGGCTAATTTAGTTGAACAATTTGAACTACATGACAATGATTGGATAAACGATCTTTATCGTATCCGTCAAAGTTGGATACCAGTATATTGTAGAAGTACTTTTTTTGCCGGTATGAATACAACACAACGAAGTGAAAGCATCAACTCTTTCTTCGATGGGTTTGTTTCGGGCAAGACAAGTTTGAAAGAGTTTGTGGCCAAGTATGATGAAGCATTAAATTCTATTTATGTAAAAGAACGAAAGGAGGACTATGTCTCAACTTACAAGAAGCGTGTATTGAATATTGAAGAAAATATATTGGTCCATGCTGCAAATACTTACACAAGAAACATGTTTGAGAAGTTTGAAGAGCAGTTCAAAGATGCATACAAGCTCAGAGTAGATGAAACAGACGTTGATGGTGATGTACAAACCTACGTTGTTCGCTACAGAAATGGAAGTAATGGGGAGAGGAAAGTAAGAATGAACTTGACTGCGAAAGAGGGTTCATGTGAATGTCAATTATTTGAGTTTGTGGGGATACCGTGCAAGCACTTGATAAGAGTCTTCGATAGGCTTTACTTGGACGAAATTCCTTCCTATTTCATAATGAGGAGATGGAAAAAAGATGCAAATAGGTCTGAAATCACTTCTCAATATGGGATGACTGCGCGTGATCCTCGTATTGGTGAAGAAGCTGCAAGAGCAAGTTTTCTCATACAACAGTCAACACAGTATGCATATCTAGCATGCAAATCTGAGGAAAGTTTCAACTTGTGCACGGATACACTTCATAATTTACACAAACAATTAAACGAATTGGATGACCGTTTGCTTCAAAAGGAGAATGAACATGTGGCTGAAGATTCACCTTGTATTAGTAGAGTTGAGAGTTTGTTATTAGATCCACAGATTTCACAAACAAAGGGTAGAAATAAGACATCCAATGTACTTGAGAATGAGTTGGTGATCAGTAACAAAAGAATAAAGAGTGGGTTAGAAAAAGCAACCCAAAAGAAGTACAAAGCAAGAGTTTGTAGGATGTGCAATGGTGTCAACACTGGTCATGATAGTCGTAACTGTCCTAATAATCCTAAAAAAAATTGAGAAGATGGCTAACCGAAATGAAACAGGTATACTTTCGTTACCAATGTCTTCCTCTCTTTTTTTTCTGGATATTTCTAAATTTTTTTCCATTTATAGACCTATGTGATGAAGTTACGGATTTGGATTAAGATTTTGTTTGGACACTAGTTGTGTATTCATTTCAGGTGTGTACTTCTTAGGTTCTCATTAATATTGCCTTGCATGTCATGTAGCTTTGTTCTTGAGTTATTTAATGCTATGATTTGTTTTCCTTTTTTGAAACCAGGGTCAATTGATCAGAATCTAGAGTTGCATCAGAGGGACCCTGAGGCATTCGATATAGAAATTGGCTCGTGAGAGACGCCCGAAGGAGTGGATGTAGAAAGTAGCTCTTTGTTCAACCCATGATGCTGATTACTAGAGAATATAAAGAATCAACTTGTCCTCACCAGACCATATAAAGAATGAGCCTATTTTTGTGCATTTTGACACATTTGAATATGCAAATACTGTTATGTTGATGCTATGATGGATATTTACTGAATGTGTGATATACTGTCTTTCTAGAGAGAGGAATAAATTTTTGCGACAAAAGGTCTGCCATATCGGTGGCACTGCTGATTGCACTACTATGACCATGTATAGGATGATTGTAATGGTGATGAGACATGAATTGCCCTTTCATTAATTTGCACAATATGCCCTTATAATTGCACTTGGCACTGTGTGGATGTGAACAAAAACTATTATACTGGTTACTTCAAAATGTTAGAAGGCTTTGATTTTTGTTTTGTGTAGTCATAAGCTCGTTCGTGTATGTGCAGGGGGAGCTGAGAAGTAGTTGGTACTTTTTTGTGTAAGCCAGTATTTGTCTCTGTTTCTTGGTCTATGGACATTTTCATATTGATACTTAATCATACTGATGATGTTGATAACTATATTGATAACTTGATCCAGTTGATAGTGGTGAGTCTGGAAATTGTTCGTCTTCCATGTGGTTATTCCTTGTCCATCAAAATGAGGTTGCTATCGGCTACCGAAAAGGATTGCTATAAGCTACCAAAAGGGATTGCTGTCCTGTACCAACTATGCAGTAGACATATGGCAAATTGTGAAGACATTTTGATGTACAATTTGTTACAAAGTATTTTATATTTGTAGTCAAGAAATCTGTATCACTCAATCTTTACTAAACTTTGAGATATTCTCCGTTTCAATGCAAGCTGCGGGTTCATCTGTATATTTTCTTTGAATTGACCTGAAGTACTCTTAGTTACTCATTATTTTTTACAGACCAAGAAGGTATCATAAATGGTTACTTGCAAGGCCTTGCGTCATTGATGCACGAAACAATATAACCGACTGGCTTGAACCAACTACCTGAAGCACTAGTAACATTTTACATATACGTGAAGAAAATTGCATTGCCATATATCATACAAAGTAGTTTCAAAAGACCCAAAAATTCAGATGTTAAATCCAGGTCTTCATGGAAGGAATACAAAGCAAATAATGTTACTGGTGTTCATTCAGGTTCTTCAGCTTCACAACAATCCAAGATCACATTCACATCTTTATTTATTTAATAGCACCAACAAAGTAAAACTGCACTATTGTCATCAAGAAAACCACTTACAAAATGAATTATTTAATAGTTTCCTTTCTAGTAATCATAAATTCAAAATTAGAAGATAATTCTAGCACTGAAGAAAAAATAACCGCATAAAAGTCTGTTACATATTGAATTTGGAGTTCAACTTTCAGTCAGATTGTAGAGAAGCTACAAATTTTAGGTGTCATCATAAATAAAATGCAGAACTCATCTAATAAAGTAGATATAAAGAGCACAATTGATAGAGAACGATTCAACTTCAAGTTACACAGGACACAGCTGAAGCCATTCACTTGTTCAAAAAAACACTTTAAGAAGCATTCCGGACCATTGAATTCTTGAATAGCGATCATTCACTTCAGCTACTACATGCACATGCACATGACAATTAACGGTTAGAAACTTTGTTCATTTTACACAAATAAAACTCAAATTATTAACTTATGACAATATTTAAAAAAAACTAAACTATAGGAAAGGAAAAAGACCTATAAAAATAAGAATCTAAGAACCCATTCTTGTTCTATAAGTTTGATAACTATGGAGTTAAAAATCTATCCAACAAATATTTCTTTCAACTTCAACATTCAGTGTGGTCAAGACCTCTTTTCAGTAGTTTTCAACAGTCCCCGCTCCTCATTTAACCATGTAATCTGTTGAACAAATTATCAATATATAAGAACATAAATATAGATGCAAGTAATTTGTTGCTGATTCATATCCCGGAATAAAAATAAAAAACTAATAACTGATTTTAAACTTTTTGACATCGTTCCTAAATCATCTTTCAATTCACGTTTTTGACTGTATTCCGCATCGGCATTGTGTTATTGTCCGAGTCTTTGGGAACGAAAATCATTAATATAAGTTCACCAAAGAACTTAAAACACATCGGTTTGAAATTTACAAAAAAATATGAAGAACCATGCACTTGCACTTTAGGAACAACAACACAAGATTTTTGAAATTGCATTTACCAAGAATTCGGTCTCATAGTACCAAATACCATAAACTCAAAATTTTAAACTTTATCCATCAATGAAAATAATAGAACTACAACCCTATTTATAACATTATACTGTCAACGAGGGAGGAGAGGAGCGCAGGCGGACTGCAGGCGGAGGGTTTCTCTTTTTTGTAGATGGAGCACAGGCGGAGGCGGAGCACGGACAGGCGGAGGGTTTCTCTTATTTTGGTTTCAATCATAGGTGTTCGCGTTCGGGTTCTTCTCTCGGTTGGAGGGGAAGAGGTGATGGAGAAATACGAGGAGAAGGGGCGATGCTTGAGGCTGCATGAGGAATCGGAGGTGGAGCAGATGCAAAGAGGAGGATTAGCGGTGTATAGGCGGAGCAGAACGGAGGAGAAGGTACCGTTAAATTTTTTTTGTTTCTCTCTGGTTTATATTATGTACGGAGGAGGATGGCGGCGATGAGGAGGATGAGGAAGATGCTGTGGAGGGAGAGGAGGTCCCGGTCGCAGGAGCCGAAGGACTGGGAGCGGAGGGGCTCGAGCCCGGTGGCGAGTCCGAAGAGGACGGTGTAGCCGATGATGTTGGTGAACCCGATGGAGATCAGGGCGCCGCCGGCGAGCTACAGGGGGCCAGGAGGAGCGGAGGAGAAGAGAATATGCTCGTGGACCACAAGGAATTCCTCCCCGAGCGCACGTGAGCATAAAACGAGCGGAGGAGAAGGAGAAGTTTTTTTTTTTTTGTTAGGTTTCTCCGTTCTCTCTCCCTCTCTCCTGTTTGTACGCTAGTTTTGAGGAGTATTATTTTTGGTTAGTCCTTTATTCTAATTTTAGAGAAGAGATTTAATTTAATCTTAGCCGTTTATTAAATCAAATCCAACGGATTATATAAGGATGATAAGGGGGTGGACAAAATAGGGGGTGAAGCCGATCCCACCTCTCTCTATATATATATATATATATATATATATATATATATATATATATATATATATATATATATATATATGGAAAATTCTTCAATACATTCCACGGAAAAATTTGTATCAATACATCCCAAATCTGAACTATTGGATGTTCATCCAATGGTTCAGATTAAATAACTTTTCTTAGACTATTAATAGAGTAGGGAACATCATTTAATGCTGATGTTGACTTTTGATCAGCACTAAATGATGTTCCATACTCTATTATTCAATCCGAACCATTGGATCAACATCAAATGGTTCAGATTTTGGATGTATCGATACAAATTTTTCCATGGGATGTATTGTAGAAGGACCCTATATATATATATATATATATATATGCAACAACCCAAATCCTAAAACGTATCATCTACTAACCTACAACCGTACAACATCCCCTCCCTCTCCTTTTCAGTCGCCCAGGCAGCCCTCATCATCTCCATATCTCTCGTACATCCTTCCCATCCATCTACTTCACCAAAACCCTCCTTTACAACAATCTCTCCTCCCAAACTCCATTAAATCCACCATTACAATCACCTTCACCATAAAAACTCTATTAAATACTATTGCCATCATCTTCAACCCATCAAGAAGGTAATAGAAGCCAAGTAAAGCAAGGAGTGGTGTTCTTGGACAAGAAGGAGCACCGACAATCGATCTTTTGGAGGCTTTCGCTAAAAATTCTAACTTTTTTATCTCGATTCTCCATGATATTAATTCTATAGAAATATGAGAATTAATATTCTAAAATCCATATTTTGACGTCTTTCATGCCATATTGTCCATATAGATTGCATGCTAGGTGGTTGATAGATCGGCTTAAAGTAACACTAGATTGAGCCTTTTCGGTGCAATTTTTTGAGAAATTATCAAAAATTCTTAAAACAGAATTTATTGGTGTTTATTTACTATAAAAATAAGTATTCTAAAATTATTTTCATGATATCATCCCAAAAACTGAACCCTAAAAATATGGGCTAACAGACTAGGTTTTTAGCCAAATTGCTGATTTGATAAATAAGTAGGGAATTATTTTTCGAGTTATAATCAAAATTAAATATATTTTTGTATGTTATTTCATAAACGCATGCAATAACAATAGCTTGGTAATGTTATGTATAAGTTTCGGGAACGACTAGTTAGCATAGAATCGACATAACTACAAATTGTACCCAAAATCCTAAATCTTTAATTCAAAGGTTAAATTTAATATAATTATGTTTAAATCATAATTTTTAGGTGATTTATATGTTTGTCCTTTTCTTAGGGACTTAACCTTGAATTTAGGAAGTCAAAC
The DNA here is from genome assembly GCA_029216955.1 of Iris pallida. Taxonomy (NCBI): domain Eukaryota; kingdom Viridiplantae; phylum Streptophyta; class Magnoliopsida; order Asparagales; family Iridaceae; genus Iris; species Iris pallida. Next base: position 48,301,493 of record JANAVB010003400.1, on the reverse strand, counting down.
CTATGAAACTAGGTCTGTAAATCCTAAAAGCATGTAGACTTGTCTATTAGAAAACCCATGTCTAATTAGAATGCTACAATAATTCTTTTACTTGCATGTGGACTCTTGGTAGGTTTTGGTATTGCAAACTTAGAAGGGACTTGGACAACAGGCAAATATACCTTGCCAACTTATACAATATTTACATGTTTCCTCTTTTTACTGATATTACTATTGTTATGTGGTTACATGCTTCTTACATTCATGCTTGGTTTATCATCTATTGCTTTACCTATTTTCTAGCTCTATGTGCTCGTATTATTTTTTGTTACTTTTAATTGCTTGTTTTCATCATGCTTGAATTTCTCCGTACATTTATTATCTTTATTCACTACTGACAGAACTTTTCATCATTATTATTTTATTAGGATTTGGAAAGCTTCTCTATTTATAGGGTTTCCCAAGATCGAGTTTGGGCAGAGTTTGGTCATCAATGTTCAAAACTTTGACTGTTGTAAGCCGGATCATCAGGAAAGGAGGCTAACTAGGATTTCTATTTTGGGAACCCATGTTCGAACAAAATTCGGTCCAACTTCAGTTTTTCCAGTTCTAGGAAGTTCCTGCTTTGATTTGTAGCATATTTCGAGAATGGGTTGAATTTTGGTTTGAGTCAGGATAGAATTTGGGTTGGGTAGGCAATTTTTGAGTGGACTTTGAGTGAATCTAAACTTGTCGAAGTGCGAAACGACTCACATAAGTCCTAGACTCAATAAAATAAAAAATACATAATAAAATTTAAAAATATAAAATGATGGTAGCTATCTTCTTGTGATGTAGTAATCTTGTTTTCGAGTAAACTTTGAATCGAAGTAGTCTTTCGTTGTCTACATTGTAGTGTATAAAACCGTACTTTAGTTAATTATCGAAATCAGATCGAGTGTCACGTCCCAGTCCCAACTGAAACATGTGGCATGTCAGCAGACATACTCTATATGTATACCCAATTTAATGGACCAATGGAAAGTTGTCACCACCATATTCAAGAATAAGAGTATTTTGGTAATTTGTAATTTTTTTATTATTTTAAATATCTTTTAATGGATGAATTGTGTTAGTGTCATAATTGGTAAAACCTTAGAACCACCTTGCTTAGATATTGGACATGACCAAGAAAACCTACTTAGTGAGATTAGACAACCTTAGATTCATTCTATTTTAGTTAGTTATCTTCAAATCTTACTAAGGAATTAATTAGAAATGACTAAAACCTTAAGTTAGAATGAGCCTTTTCTTAGAGGGCTTTACATGACAAGTTAGGAAGGCCCTTAAGCATTGAACCGAACCAAACCCTAGCCCAACCCCTCTTGGCCGGCCACATGAGCCATTCCCCTCGCTATTAATAGCATACACTTCCTCCTTCTTTCCCTTTCATTACAAACCCAAACCCTAACCCTTATTTGTGTTCTTCCGTAAATTTTCTCCATCTCTCAAATTGTGTCCAAATTCCCTCAAACAAATTGCAAACTCTTCCCCTTGAAGAGTAGAAGCCTCTATTGGCTAGCTTAGGAGAAATTTGGCCATTGGAGCTTCGTGGAGATTAGATCTAAAATTTTATTCATTGGCATTCTAACTTCCAATTGGTAAGAGCCCTCTAAACCTTCTAATTTCCTTTTATTAGTGTAGATGCATTCATTTAGGATTCCCATTACATTAGGAATGATTTAGGTCAAGTTCGGATCCATTTTTAGTGCATATCACGACAGTATCAGATACGCACACCATATGTTTGATGAAATGTCGCATAGATCATTCCAAGGTTTAATTTTAGTTTGGAACTTGATTTTAGGTTTGTTTTGCCTTGTGTTTTCAATACTGGTATTTATACAGTGAATTAGAGTGGTAGTATATGTGGTTTCTTGATTTGGGGGTTGTGGGTTTAGTTGACTGTTTGATGTATATTCATAGATGGACTGTTAGTATATTATAGACTGTCAGATGATGTATCAGACCTGTGGAATGAGATATCAGAGTATGTGTGCTGTTATGGCATGTGTGTGTGTGTGTGTGGATTGGTTAATTTAGGACTAGTATCTCTGTTCACTCCACCGCCTTGATGTATCAGACACTTTGGACATTAGATTAGTCATACACTGTCCTGCTATTCTACCTTGAATCTGTCCACAAATTATTATATTTAGTCCCTTAGTCATGACATATGTTCTGCCCCCATCCTCTTGGTCCTTCTTAATGTTATGTCCATGTTGAGTTCAGTCGAGACATATAGAGATTTCCTATGGCAATTTGACTTGGTTCAGTCCACTGTATGAGTTGCCCCGCATTCCCTTGTATGATGATTCAATCCCCTGCATCCATTTGCACTATCCATATGTCCCTTGTTCAGACATGAACAGATGCTCAGTTATGGGAAGTATGTTCTGTCCATATTGCTAGGTGGAGCCTCTACCTCATATTTAGTCTACATAAAGTCTTGATGTCCAGTTAGAGAGGGAAATGGCTCGAGTAGTGAACCCTTGCTTCATCCCACATTGTATCCTCATGTTCAATTCCATATCATCTTGTTCAGACCTGCAGGCAAGTAGGTTCAGTTGACACTCCCATTCATTTCCATCAATACCTTAACCTCTGCCCCAAGTTCTTCTTACTGTAGCAGCCTTTGATACAGGTATCTGTCATCCATTCTAATGGTAACAATCAAGAGTTCATATAGAGTATCAATCCTCATGAATGAGGTCTCGACCTATAGCAGTGACTACTGTTATACTTGGAACAAATAATACTTTTAGTAGCATCTTGAATCCAGACCACATCTTTTAGATATTCAATCCCCTATCATACAATTGGTTTAGATATTGATAATAATGTTAAGTCCATGTTAGATGTTAGTCCCATTGATGAGTCAGTCCAAATATGTTAGTTGTTCAGTCACTTGATGTAGATGTGTGTGTATGTGTGTGTGTGTGTGTGTGTTTGGATATAGAGGAGAGCTCAAGCATATGACAACAATGAAGGAAATTGATTTACCATTGACCCTATGGGTTAGGGACTTCGAAGGAATTGGGGGTTCACCTTGACAGCAGGGGAAGTAGCCAGATCATAGTATACAAGTGATGCAAGGTGAGAGGCAGTAAGCTTCAGGGGCAGTAGAAGTAAGTATAAAGAAGGAGAAGTGAAAGGGTAAAGTGCGTCTTAGATACTCAGTTAATAGGTGAAGGGAATTGAGTTAGTGAGTGTATACTTGTGAGAGTTAATATAGCAAGTCTTTGGGGTTTATGTGAAGTGAGCATACTAACTATTTTGTGTGGGTTATATCTAGACACCCTAGATGTTCAATCCCTGTTTAGTTAGGACCCATCTATAAGTTCAGACACTTTGGTAACAACCCACATCATACTTGATTAACACTCCTAAAGTCCAGTTGAGTCACTACTTCATATATGTCCACTGTATTCCCTGCAGCAATGTGTTTGTACCATTGTTACATTTTCTTTGCATTGTTTATCCCTTGTCCATAGTATTAGGCAGTGAATTAGAGAAAAATTAGATGAGTGTCAAGAGAGATAAGCAGTCATAGAGTGAGAATAGGAACTGGTACATATTCATGTATCAGTATGAGTGAAAGGACTCATGGGTGTCTTGTGTGTAGTGCCAAATAAGTTAGGGAAGAAAGGCACGGGGGCTAAGGACTGATCTGATCTTGTGTATCAGTCAGTAGGTACTATTGCACAGGGGTGGCAGATGTACAGGTCAGGGAGAGTGAGCTATCTGAATGTGTAAATGCATATACGTTCTAGGATGCCTATATATGTGTATAAGTAATCATGTAAGTATGTCTACAGGAAGCTAGATTGGTAATTTGTAAGAATACACAAGAAGTATAGATAAAGGAATAGGTTATGCAACAACTGATGAAATCATTTTGCTATCCTTAATTGTTATAGAAGAGTGGAACTTGACAGGGATGTCACAGTTGAGGGGAAGGCAGGCTGTGTGCCTATGCACACAGGTTAAATAGGGGAGTTGTTCCCTGTTTACACAGATAAGGATGAGTCTAAGGTAAGGGAATGCATTATGAAATATGGAGAAGAATGGTCAAGGTATTGGGAATACCTTGTATCCTTATAATACTAGGGTAACATAGTTTTGGCTAAGATAATTAGTGTATCGACAATTAGGAAGAGAGGGAATGAAGTTATAGAGAGCAGCATATAGATGGACTATATATGTAAATATATATATCAGCTAGATATATATGATAACTAGTAGTAGTTAACTACCTAAGTAGCAAAATACCTATATAGTCTAATGTGCGGTAGTTGATAAGGAATTGGGATATGGTACCACATAGATATATTATAAGGTAATGATTATGTAATGTTCCATGTTGAGGTAAAGTTGAGATACCCTAGTGTCTTGACATTACAAGTGTGGCCTAGAACTTAGAGCATGGTTCCAATATCTTACAAGTTGACTAATTTAACCAAGTTTGACCTAGAATTGACTAGTTTGACTTGCAGTTATGACCTAGTTGACTTCTTGACCTAGAAAAGGGCCTAGAAGCATGTAATTAGTGCATTCAAACATACTTTTTATTCTAGAGCATCAAATAACTTTGTATTTCTCCAATATAGGTTTGTGTGACAATACCTTGGGCATCGATCATCATTCACTGCTCTAGACGACATGCGAGTACATTCTCTGATAGTTTAATTTACTTGGTGATTATTATGATTCAACTTCTAGTATAGTTCTATTTGATTCTCTGTCATAATATGGATTGGTATTCTGGATTCATTCATTTGCGACACATGTATTTAACTCATCTAGCCCCTACTACTAGAACCACTCACTGGAACTACCTACCAGAAACACCTACAAGCACCACTTACTTTCTGGCTAGACTCGTACTCTATTTATGTGTCAGGATATGGATTCACTTGTACTTGTTAGGACGGGAAAATACTTGAGTGGACATGTAAACATTCACAGTCATACAAGAACCACCCTTACTAGAAAGATTGTCGTTGCCGCCAGGCCAAGCGTGCGACGTGCCATATTCACTACAAGTCTAAGTACAAGAACCACCCCTACTAGAAAGATAGCCATTGCCGCTAGGCCAAGCATGCGACGTGCCGTATTCACTACAAGTCTAATCGTTACAAATAGTCGTCGCACGCTTGCTAATCGTACAATGTGCCGTATTTACCCACTAGCCGTTTATATGTCGAACTCGATATTCAAAACACACTGGATTAGTGTCTTGTACTAGATTCACATTCTCTCATGTTACACTGATTAGACTTACATCACATTGTTCTAATTTAGCAATCTCTATATATGGTCTTTATTGCCATGCTCTCCTATTTCACTGTATTTACTTTCCTTGTTCTAACTGTTATTCGAATTCAATTCATGTCTCAAACTTTCTATATTCGTCAAGTATTACTTGCTATAACTGTTTTATAGTCTTTGTCATTTATTTGGAACTGTTAGAGGAGATGTGCTCGTTCCATCTTGACTGGGTATATTTTTTAGATGATTGCTTAGAGGGTACGTTCCCTACCTACTATAGATCCGAGGAAGGGATAGCTACGTTGGGTCCAGATGCTTGGGTGTGATCAAGAGACCTAATTTTAGTTGTCTTGTTTTAGATTCTCTGTTTGAACTTGACTTGTAATAATTGGAGATTTTGACATTGTATTTGGGATTTGATTTAGAAATTATTTAGAAGTTGTTGTTGATGTTTAGTCTTTATAATTATTTTGATTCTTTGATATCTTATCATGCTTTAGACTGTGATTGAGTATTTACCATTATCCTTATACTTGCCCTCCATTTGGAGTTGAGATCTATGACAGGTACACTATATCATTGTTTGAGTTTTATAGTTAGCGACCTAGAACAACGTTCTACCGTCGATTCTGCGGCGTAGGCTGGACGCTGTTACGCACTCGTGCGCCTATACCGAGTGTGGGTCGTGACATGTTTTTAGTGGTAGCCCATGCAGGTCAAGATTCGCAAATGTGTGATGTTGTCATAGTACAACAATTTAGTTGTACTGCTGCGAGCCTGCGATAGAAAATAAGGAATAGGCTATAGAATGAGCGGATACTCAGTCGCAGTTAGGACTTCTTGAGAAGATTCTTGGGACGATCCTTAAGAATCTTATTATAAACTATCTCAAAATTTGATCCCAACTGTTTATGTCTACTCTGAAGAACAGATGGCAACTCTAGAGGGGGGTGAATAGAGTTTATAGCGATATTAGCCAATTAAAAATTAAACTCTTTCATAAGCTAAAATTAATCAGAGTAAATGCAGAAATAAATAAGGAGCAAGAAAGCATACACAAACACAGCCGATTTTAACCTGGTTTCCCTCGTGGAGGACTAGTCCAGGCCTGAGAACTCTAGCTCAGGATTAAATCCACTATTTGTGAAATAGTAGTTACACCCCGTGCCTTTTCTTCAGAAGAGCACGTCAACTTCTTACAAAGGATCGCAGTGGCGATGCTTGGAATTTTCCAAGCGACTTCTTGAACTCTTGCACAAGACTCCTAACTAAAAGATGCTGAGCACTTGAGGCTTAGGGAGCTTGCAGATGAAGAAGGGTATGGCTTGTATTGAGCTTTAGAGAGAAGAGAAGAGAAGATTGGATGAATGAAAATGAGAGAATTCATGGCCTATTTATAGGATATTAGCAGGCAGAATTCGGCCAGAATTCTGGTAGGATTTTTCAAATTCTTGGCCGTTGGACAACTAGCAACCAACCAACCCTAAAAATTAGGGTACTGATTTTTAGGGGACAGAGTTCGGCCCGAACTCTGTCTCCAGAGCACAGAATAGGTCTTAAGGTCCAATGAGCTTATTTGGATGTATGGAGCTTATGGATTTTGGATAGGTTATAGGTTAAGTCTCAAGAGCTCAGCACAACTCAGCTTACATCAGTCTAGACTCAATAAATTCATAAAATACAGACTCAAAAATGACTTACATTGCAAAAACTGAGATGTCGTCTGGCTTGAGCTGGATGTAGTCGTCGTGTGTCGTATTGAATTATTACAAGTATAATTTAGTCAATGTTATTAATATTTGGTTGACTGTGACTTTGTGTCAACAATCTTCCCCATATTGATAATTGACAAAATAATAATTGTATATTCAATATTCATACCTGGACACATGTAAAGACAAAAAGTATAGCTCCCCCATAATCAGTGCCGAGCTTAAAAATAGCTCCCCCGTAAACAATGCATCTTGTTGGCCTGATAAGAACATTCTTCCAAAAGTACATATAGACAAAAAGAATATAGAATATACATATCTTCCCCTTTTGGCATTTAGCAATTTAAGATAAACAAGTAATAACTGGCAAACACACCAAAAGATAAGAGAAGAACCTGCATATAAACTGATATAACGACCAAATGTCTCAAGAGTCATAATAGAAGTAATGACATAAACTGATAGAACCACCAAAGTCTCAAAAGTCACAACCCATAATAAGTCTAATACAAACCAAGTACAGAAAAGCAACTAAAAGCAAAATGCATAAACCATAATCTATGATCCTCAGTAGCAGTAGGAAGGAGCAGTCCATATCCATCATCGAGCTCGTGAAGGCCCAGCGTCGTCCAATAGATCAGTAAAGGAACGACGAGGGTCCACGAATGCTGCATCTGGATCCAAGTAGCGAATGACCCAAGGGTCATCGATACAATAGCCCTCACGACTGGGATCTCGCTCCATAGGAATGGGCATGGAAGGATGGCAAGACATGAAATACCGAATATCATGCAGCGAGTTGCTGATGGCACTCATCTGCAAGGTAGTTCGGTAATCCAGCTGAGTCCAACGATCGTCTTCCAAGGTGAAGCGATCTTGGAGCATAGTCTGAAGAGACTCGAGAGTGGCAGGAGGAGGAGGAGGATCCTGTCCAAGAGGAGGGCCATCTGGCTCATCATCAGAATGCTCAGACACGACTGGTGAGCCAATGGCCGCCTGAAGCCTCCTTGCCTTAGAGAGGAAGGCAGGGGCAGGTAAGAATGGACACTCATCAAGGGGTACATGAAACGCACGAAAGATCATAGGAAGGTATAATGCATAAACCAAAGATCTTGGTTTCTTCCTACAATTAATCATCCAATCCATCATTGTGCGTGAAAGATTAAAGGGAACATGAAAGTGGAGATGATACAATGCCGAGATTTCAAAATAAGTGACTTCATCGGTGGAACCCGCTTTGGGTAGAATGGTGTTGAAAATGATCCGATGAAGTTCATAGAAATAGGGATTGAGAAATTTAGCCAAAAGCTTACGAGGACGTGTGTTAGGGCTACACAAGTCGTCCTTGAAGCTTTCAAGTGAAATCCCTTCGGGAAATTGAAAAGATCGAGCTTCAACAAGCTTTTCCCATGAGTTAGGCTCTTGAAGTTCAAGATATTCGGCCAATTCGAAATCGTCAAAAGAGACATCAATTCCCGCAACCCGTGAATAAATATGTGTATCATTATGAGTTAAGTTGCAGTAGAACATTTGAATAGCACTACGATAAATGACCGAATTTGTGGTAACAAGTTCATCAAGGCAAATGTCATGAAAAAGTGTATCATATTGTGAGAATATAGTAAAGTTGATAGGGTGTCCCGCAAACACCAGACGTGTCCAAAAATCACTAAACCAATCATTTGATGCGTCTAGTGATACAAAACTTCGGTCGTCAAAAGTGTTTGGATCATGCGGACGTGGAGGATCGAACAACGGATGGATTGATGGTTGTTGTTCAACGGCCGGTGCAACGGGCGGTTCAACACGAGGAGGAACATTCGATGAGGATGATCCCTCGGTCCGAAATCTCTTCCCGCGGTTGAACAAACGTGGAGCCATAACACAATAAAGACAATGAAGGAAATTTGAGATATAGAAAAGTATGAAATTATACCTCAAACTAGTGATGAACAATGAAGGAGGATTGAAAAAGAGGCCTTCTTCTTGAGTTTAGGGAAGAAAAGAGCTCTAGAAGGAAGAAAATAGGGTTAGGGTTTTGAGAGAAAGGTGTTTGAGAAGTAGAAAATGTGGTAATAAAGATGAAGAGGGAGAAGAACCCGAAAATATGGGAAGGGTTTCAAGTGGTCGGAGCAAATAATGGCCATTGGATCTAAATTTTGATCAACGGCTGAGACTATTCCCGGTTCTGGAACAGTCAGGCCGAATTCGGCCCGAACTCCGGTAAGGACAGAGTTCGGCCCGAATTCCAGATCCTGGTCACAGAATAGGAATCAGGCTGATAAAAAAAATAGTTAAGTAAGAAAGACCAAAATAAGACAAGAGTATAAATACAAGAAAAGATCCAAGAAGTAAATAAATGAACAACAGAAAGTGAACTCGAAGCAGCAATATGAAGTTGAAAAAATAGTATTTCAGCATGTGATAAATAAAAATAATAAACAAGGAATTATATCATAATTCAATATTTTGAAGCTGCCATGCGTTAGCTGCAGGGGCCGGATCCCAGCTAGCGGTAGTCCTGAGGACTAGTGCACCGTGTCGCTTAGGCTTTTACGCCTTGTTGTCAGAAGGACCCTTTCGGCTTGTACCCATAGCAAGTTCATCATAAGAGAATCAAGATATACTCGATATTTAAGCAGGTTTATTTCAATTTACAACAGCTTCATCTAAAATTCCAAGTTCACGACAAAGAAAATTGAAGCGCTCTTCGGATAATGATTTGGTAAAGAAATATGCTAACTGATGATCAGTGTCAATAAATTCTAAGTTAATCGTGCCATTTTGCTGATGATCATACAAAAAATGATGACGTATTTCAATGTGCTTCGTGCGTGAGTGACAAATGGGGTTCTTAGTAAGATTTATAGCACCAGTGTTGTCACAAAAGATTGGAATATGCATGAAAGATAAGTTATAGTCTTCAAGAGTTTGCTTCATCCACAGAATTTGTGCACAACAACGCCCAGCTGCGATGTATTCAGCTTCTGTTGTGTATAGTGCGACAGAATTCTGCTTCTTGCTAAACCAAGAGACTAAAGCCTTTCCTAATAAATGATACGTACCGCTCGTACTTTTATGATCGACCTTGCATCCGGCAAAGTCAGCATCAGAGTAACCAATGAGGTCAAATGATGTTGACTTGAGATACCATAGGCCCACTGTAACCGTACCCTTAAGGTATCGAAAGATACGCTTAACAGCAGTCATGTGTGATTCCTTAGGATTTGCTTGATATCTAGCATGCTAAACATAATATCAGGGCGACTAGCAGTTAAATAGGCCTATCATACCTCGATACTTACGTTGGTCCAAGGGTTTGCCGCTATCATCTGGTTCAAGTTTGGTTGAAGTAGCCATTGGAGTGCTGACTGGTTTGACGTTGTCAAGGTCGAATTTCTTCAGCATGTCCTTTGTATACTTCGATTGACAGATGAAGGTTCTATTTGACATTTGTTTGACTTGCAGACCAAGAAAGTAGTTGAGCTTCCCCATCATGCTCATCTCAAACTCGGTTTGCATACACTTGGCAAAATCTTGACAAAGGGTTTCATCAGTAGAACCAAATATGATATCATCTACGTATATTTGTACTAAAAGAATAGTGTCTTTGAAAGATTTTATGAAAAGTGTGGTGTCAATTTTCCCTTTTAAAAAACCTTTCTCAAGCAAGAAATTGCTTAGCCGTTCATACCAAGCTCTAGGGGTTTGTTTGAGGCCATACAGCGCTTTCTTTAGCTTGAACACGTGGTCGAAAAATTTGTGATTTTCAAAACCAGGGGGTTGTTTTACATAAACTTTCTCCTTAATAAATTCATTCAAGAAAGCACTTTTAACATCCATTTGAAATAATTTGAAATTTTGAAAATTTGCAAATGCACAAAGCATCCGAATGGATTCCAATCTAGTAACAGGAGCATACGTCTCATCGTAGTCGATACCTTCCTCTTGGTTGTATCCTTGGGCTACTAGACGAGCTTTGTTGTGTGTGACTGAACCATCTTCATTCACTTTATTTCTAAAAACCCATTTAGTACCAATAATCCAGTGATTAGTCGGTCTAGGAATGAGTTCCCATACTTGGCTCCTCTCGAATTGGTTGAGTTCCTCTTGCATAGCAGAAATCCAAAATTCATCATTGAAAGCTTCTAAAATATTTTTCGGCTCAATTTATGAAATAAAGGCAGTGCTAGCAATAGAGTCTCTTAATGATGATCTAGTAGTTAGTCCACGTGAAACCTCACCGATCACCAAATTTTCTGGATGTGATGGCTTGAAAGAGAATTTCTTTGGCAAGCCCTCCAGAGAATTGGTTTCGGTTGTGGTATTCATTGGAGTAGAAGTTGATGGCTCAACATCATCATCAAGAGTAGCTGCTGCACTGTTATCTTCATCAAAAGTCACATTTGTAGACTCTTCCATAATTAATGAGCATTTGTTAAAAACTCTATATCCCTTGCTCTTGGCAGCATAGCCAAGGAAAATACCATCGTCAGCTTTGGCATCAAATTTGCCTAAGTTGTCTTTGGTGTTAAGGATAAAGCATCTACAACCAAAAACTCTAAAATAAGAAACATTTGGGGTTCTCTCAAACCAAAGCTCATAGGGTGTTTTCTTCGTAATGGGACGAATAAGCACCCTATTTAAGATGTGGCATGCTGTACTGACAGCTTCAGCCCAAAAGTATTTCGGAAGTGAAAACTTGTTCAACATGACTCTAGCCATATCGTCGAGAGTCCTATTCTTCCGCTCCACAACACCATTTTGTTGAGGAGTTCTTGGACAAGAAAACTCATGATCAAAACTATTAGAATCACAAAACTTTTCAAAATCAGAATTTTTGAACTCGCCTCCATGATCACTTCGGATTCGAGTAATCATGTAGCCTTTTTCGTTTTAAACTTTCTTAACAAAAATCTTGAAAACCGAAATAGCATCACTTTTATTTGTAAGAAAGAAAACCTAAGTAAATCTTGAAAAGTCATCAACAATAACAAAGGCATAGAGTTATCCACCAAGACTGGCTACTCTACTAGGGCCAAATAAATCCATATAGAGAAGTTGCAAAGGTCTAGAAGTAATTACAGAGTTTATAGAATGGAATGAAGACTTAGTTGCCTTATTCAATTCACATTCGGCACATACCGTGTCCTTTTTGAATGTGATATCGGGCAAGCCTCTAACTAGCTTCTTAGTCGATAGCCTGGATATAGTATCCATGTTGGCATGACCAAGACGCTGGTGCCATAATAATCTTTCATCCTTATGAGCATATAGGCATCTACCTGCATTGTTAGTATCTATAGACAAATAAAAAATATAAATATTGTCCTCTCTTATCCCTTCAAAAGCAATGTCTCCCGTTGACCTATCATAAATAAGGCATTTGTTTTGTCCAAAGTTAATGTCATATCCATGGTCAGCAAGATGACTAATGCTGAGCAGGTTATGCTTTAACTCGGTCACTAGGCAGACATCCTTTATTACGGGAGAGGAAAGATATCCAATAATACCATTACCTATAATATAACCTTTTAGGTTGTTGCCGAAGGATACATATCCTTCTCTCTTCATCGATAGTGATGCGAAAAGATTTGCGTCTTCCGTCATATGCCGCGAGCATCTACTATCGAGAATCCACTTACTCTTAGTTGAGGAGAGAAGGTCCACCTATATCAAGAGTAGATGTGACCTTTGGTACCCAAGTTCTTGAGGGTCCTGAAGAGTTAGTTTTTGGAAACCATGCATATATCTTTCTATCTACTAATCTTCTAATTCTACATTGTGGTGAAATGTGTCCATGTAAACCATAATAAGTATATGTAGCATTCCTATTTATATTAGGAGCATGCTGATGATGTCTATAAGTAGAGTGATGAGGAGAAGTATGATGATATATAGAATTAGCATGGTGATGATGACTATGTATAGAGTGATGTGGAGTGTCATGGTGATATTGTCTATATGGAGTAGCATGGTGATGTTGTCTATATGTAGAGTGATGGTGATGCTGTTTATGTGCAACATGGTGATGATTGTATCTATGTGTAGCATGATGATTTTGTGACATATGATAGTTATTTCTACGTGCCTGTGGTTTGTGTGCTTTGTGAAAGTGTGTGTATATGTAAGCATGATTACGTGTTGCAGGTGGATGACGTGGGTGACTGATATGAGAAGTATCATGCTTTGTGTGTGTCTCTTGGGTTTGAGGTTGAGCAACCTGTTTTCCCAATTTAGTCTCTAGTTTCTTAGAGACAGCTTACAGTTCAGTAACCTTAGCATTCAAACCATGCATCTTAGTAATAGAAATTTTGTGTCTACTCTTTTCTTCTGCAAGCTCCGTGTTGAGTGCTGTGATTTCTTGTGTTTGTTGATCAATGCGTGCTTCGGCATCATGTAAGCTTATTTTAAGCTTAGATGCCTCATCTGTGACATCCGTGGGTGAAGTGTCTCTAATGTTATCAAGTAATAGTGAAAGTCTTTGAATTTCGACTTCATGAACTTTGATCTTGTCCTTGGCATGTTTGTATTTACGAATGACCTTTTTGTGATCATTAAGCAAATCGGTGAAAGCATCGCCAAGTTCATCAAAAGTAAAGTCATCAAGAGTTTCGTTTGATACCTTGTCGGATGTTGCCATTAGGCACACATTTGCAGTATCTTGAGGAGAATCCTTTTCTTCCTTGGAGTCACTAGCTTCACTTTCATGCCAAATGCTCATGTTGGCATATTTCTTTGAGGAAGTCTTCTTGTAAGGTTTCTCATAGCGGTTGCTCTTCTTTAAGAATGGACAGTCTTTTCGGACGTATCCTGTTTTCTTGCAACCGTAGCAGGTTGGCTCTTCTTCGTCGTTTTTTTTGTGGTTCCTTCTTTCTTCGGTTGAAGCGAAGAAATTTCTTGAAGTTGCGGACGAGAAGAGCTTGATCATCACCTTCTGAGTTCTCGTCATCCGTCTCTTCGGGGTCAGCCCTCCGTCGGTGAGCTTTGAGTGCGATCTCCTTAGCCTTAGGAGCAGGCTCTTCGAAGTCCTTGAGGTCAAGCTCATGAGTCATCAGCTTTCCCATCAAGGTCTCCATGGACATGGTTGTGAGATCATTTCCTTCTATGATGGCTGTCACCTTAGGGTTCCAAATCTTTGGGAGTCCCCTAAGTAGCTTTCAAATCTTCTCGTGATTTGAATATTGTTTGCCGAGCGAAGACAGGGGGTTGATGATGTCGATGAATCTTGTGAACATTTGAGTGATCGTCTCATTTGGCTTCATCTTGAAAGCCTCATATTCTTGAGTGAGATGGCTTATCTTTGATTCCTTGACTTGGGTGGTTCCTTTATGCGTCACTTCTAGAAGTCTCCATACTTCGTGAGATGTGGTGCATGTAGATACCCTGTTGAACTCATTCCTGTCTATAGCACAGAATAAAACATTAATAGCTCTCGCGTCTAGACTTGCCTGTTTCTTCTCCTCGTCAGAATATTTGTCATGTGATTTCTCAACGAGATCACCATTGACAACTATTCTGGCGGGCTTTTTGTAACCGTCAGTGACGATAGTCCACAGGTCAAAGTCTAGCGACTTGAGATAAAAGCTCATCCTTGCTTTCCAATATGTGTAGTTAGTTCCATAAAATAGGGGAGGCCTATGAGTGGACTGCCCTTCACCGTAATTAGAAATCAAGGATTGTGTGGTTGCCATGGATCAGCTCTAGGATGTTAGTCCTTGTTGAGAGAACAGAGCTCTGATACCAATTGAAGAACAGATGGCAACTCTAGAGGGGGGTGAATAGAGTTTATAGCGATAATAGCCAATTAAAAATTAAACTCTTTCACAAGCTAAAATTAATCAGAGTAAATGCGGAAATAAATAAGGAGCAAGAAAGCATACGCAAACACAGCCGATTTTAACCTGGTTTTTCTCGTGGAGGACTAGTCCAGGCCTGAGAACTCTATCTCAGGATTAAATCCACTATTTGTGAAATAGTAGTTACACCCCGTGCCTTTTCTTCAGAAGAGCACGTCAACTTCTTACAAAGGATCGCAGTGGCGATGCTTAGAATTTTCCAAGCGACTTCTTGAACTCTTGCACAAGACTCCTAACTGAAAGATACTGAGCACTTGAGGCTTAGGGAGCTTGTGGCTAGTAGATGAAGAAGGGTATGGCTTGTATTGAGCATTAGAGAGAAGAGAAGAGAAGATTGGATGAATGAAAATGAGAGAATTCATGGCCTATTTATAGGATATTAGCAGGCAGAATTAGGCCAGAATTTTGATAGGATTTTTCAAATATTTGGCCGTTGGACAACTAGCAACCAGCCAACCCTAAAAATTAGGGTGCTGATTTTTAGGGGACAGAGTTCGGCCCGAACTCTGTGTGGAGGCTGAGTTCGGTCCGAACTCTGTCTCTAGAGCACAGAATAGGTCTTAAGGTCCAATGGGCTTATTTTGATGTGTGGAGCTTATGGATTTTGGGTAGGTTATAGGTTAAGTCTCAGAGCTCAACACAACTCAGCTTACATCAGTCTAGACTCAATAAATTCATAAAATAAAGACTCAAAAATGACTTGCATTGCAAAAACTGAGCTGTCGTCTGGCTTGAGCTGGATGTAGTCGTCGTGTGTCGTATTAAATTATTACAAGTATTATTTAGTCAATGTTATCGATATTTGGTTGACTGTGACTTTGTGTTAACATACTCTCCCTTGTTCGTTGTTGAATTTGATTCTTGGAGTTCATTATTAACTTGATTTTCTACCAAGATAAATCTTACGAGATAAGTTGCCTCAGTTATGGAATCTAGAGTCTTCCACAGCCGTATTAGCTGGCATGGCGAAGATATAGAGTTTGATTTTGGATGTATTTCTCGGGTTGTGAGAATTTAAAGTTTTCGTAGCCAAGCATGCGGCAATGCAAAAATTTTAGATACCAGGATTCTAGAGGTATGTACCTTACTTGCGGACCCTATGGTTTATCGTATCCATATTTACTAGCGTAACAAGGATTCCAGTAACATGATTTTGGATAGACGGGTATGGTTATCAGATTGCAGGTTAGATACCCTATAGATGGTGCCCTAGTATAATGGGGTGAATACTTGAGTATCATGAAATAGAGAGAGGGAGCTAGGCCACATGTGGCGTAGCATCATGCCCCGTACTATCAGAAGGACATACCCTAGAGGGGCAGGGCTTTTGTGTTGACGGTCGAGGAGGCCGACGCTACGGGTGACGGGTTTGCATGTCTGTCTTTTCATGTCCTTCTTTTCCATCTTGTTGTGTGATTCCATTAGTACCTATCAGGATAATTGTGTTGTGCTAGATAGTGTGGTGACCCTGTTTGAGACCGTGAAATCACGACCAGTAGGACCATGATCTTGCATGTTGTTAGATAAACACTTCTTGACTTTGATTGTAGGGGTTTGACCTAGAAGGAGTACGACCAACTTTAAATTTCAAGGACAAAATTTTTCTAAGGGGGTAGATTTGTCACCACCACATTCTAGAATAAGAGTATTTTGGTAATTTATAATTTTTATTATTTTAAATATTTGTTAATAGATGAATTGTGTTAGTGTCATAATTGGTAAAACCTAAGAACCACCTTGCTTAGATATTGGACATGACCAAGAAAACCTACTTAGTGAGATTAGACAACCTTAGATTCATTCTATTTTAGTTAGTTATCTTCAAATCTAACTAAGGAATTAATTACAAATGACTAAAACCTTATGTTAGAATGAGCCTTTTCTTAAAGGGCTTTACATGACAAGTTAGGAAGGCTCTTAAGCATTGAACCAAACCAAACCCTAGCCCAACCCCTCTTGGCCGGCCACATGAGCTATTTCTAATAGCATACACTTCCTCCTTCTTCCCCCTTTCATTACAAACTCTAACCCTAATTTGTGTTCTTTCCCAAATTTCCTCCATCTCTCAAATTGAGTCCAAATTCTCTCAAACCAATTGCGAACTCTTACCCTTAAAGAGTAGAAGCCCCTATTGGCTAGCTTGGGATTATTTGGAGCAATTTGTCTATTGGAGCTTGGTGGAGATAGATCTAATGTTTTGTTCATTGGATTCCAACTTCCAATTGGTAAGAGCCCTCTAGACCTTCTAATTTCCTTTTATTATTGTAGATATATTCATTTAGGGTTCTGCATTATAATAGGAATGATTTAGGTCAAGTTCGGATCCATTTGGAGTGCATATCACGACGGTATCAGATACGCACACCACGTGTTTGATGAAATGCCCCATAGAGCATTCCAAGGTTTCATTTCAGTTTGGAACTTGATTTTAGGTTTGTTTTGTCTTGCGTTATCAATATTGGTATTTATATAGTGGTATCTTGATTTGGGGGTTGTGGGTTTAGTAGACTGTTTGATGTATATTCATATATGGACTGTTTGTATATTTTAGACTGTCAGATGATATATCAGACTCGGGGAATGAGATATCAGAGTATGTAGGCTGTTATGTGGTGTGTGTATGCGCATGTGGATTGGTTAATTTAGGACTAGTATCTCTGTTCAGTCCACCACCTTGATGCATCAGACACTTTGGACTGGATTACTCATACACTGTCCTGCTATTCCATCTTGAATATGTCCATAAATCATTACATTCAATCCCTTAGCCATGACATATGTTCTGCCCCCATCATCTTGGTCCTTCCTAATGTTATGTCCATGATGAGTTCAGTCGAGACATGTAGAGATTTCCCATGGCAATTTGACTTGGTTCAGTCTACTATATGATTCGCCCCGCATCTCCTTGTATGATGATTCAATCCCCTACATCCATTTTTATTGTCCAGATGTCCCTTATTCAAACATGAACAAATGCTCAGTTATGGGAAGTATGTTCTGTCCATATTGCTAGGTGGAGCCTCTACCTCATGTTTAGTCTACATAAAGTCTTGATATCCAGTTAGAGAAGGAAATGGCTCGAGTAGTAAACCCTTGCTTCTGCCCACATTGTATCCTCATGTTCAATTCCATATCATCTTGTTCAGACATACAGGCAAGTAGGTTCAGTTCACACTCACATTCATTCCCATCAATACCTTAACCTCTACCCCAAGTTCTTCTTATTGTAGCAGCCTTTGATACAGGTATCTGTCATCCATTCTAATGGTGACAATCAAGAGTTCATATATAGAGTATCAATCCTCATGAATGAGGTCTCGACCTGTAGCAGTGACTACTATTATACTTGGAACAAACAATAATTTTAGCAATCTCTTGAATCCAGTCCACATCTTTTAGATATTCAATCCCCCATCATACAAGTATTAGCCTCTTACATGATTGTTTCAGATGTTGGTAGTAATGTTAAGTCCACGTTAGATGTTAGTCCTATTTATGAGTCAGTCCAAATATGTTAGTTGTTCAGTCACTTCATGTAGATGTGTGTGTGTGTGTGAGTGTTTGGATATAGATGAGAGGTCAAGCATATGACAATAATAAAGGAAATTGATTTTCCATTGACCTTATTGGTTAGGGACTTCGAAGGAATTAGGGGTTCATCTTGACAGCAGGGGAAGTAGCCAGATCAGAGTATACAAGTAAGGCAAGGTGAGAGGCAGTAAGCTTCAGGGGCAGCATAAGTAAGTATAAAGAAGGAGAAGTGAAAGGGTGAAGTGCATCTTAGATACTCAGTTAATAGTTGAGGGGAATTGAGTTAGTGAGTATATACTTGTGAGAGTGAATATAGGAAGTCTTTGGGGTTTATGTGAAGTGAGGATACTAACTATTTTGTATGGGTTAGTATCTAGAAAACTTAGATGTTCAATCCCTGTTTAGTTAGGACCCATCTATAAGTTCAGACACTTTGGTAACAACTCACATCATATTTGATTAACACTCCTAAAGTCCAGTTGAGTCTCTACTTCATATAGGTCAATTGTATTCCCTACAGCAATGTGTTTGTACCCGTGTTACATTTTTTTGTATTGTTTATCCCTTGTCCATAGCGTTAGGCAGTGAATTAAAGAGAGATTAGATGAGTGTCAAGTGTGATGAGCAGTCATAGAGTGAGAATAGGAACTGGTACATATTCATGTATCAGTATGAGTGAAAGGACTCATGGGTGTCTTGTGTGTGGTGCCATATAAGTTAGGGAAGAAAGACATGGGGGCTAAGGACTGATATGATCTTGTGTATCAGTCAGTAGGTACTATCTGCACAGGGGTGGCAGATGTACAAGTTAGGGAGAGTGAGTTGTGTGAATGTGTAAATGCATATACATTCTAGGATGCCTATATATGTATATAAGTAATCATGTAAGTATGTCTATAGGAAGCTAGATTGGTAATTTGTAAGGATACACAAGAAGTTTAGATAGAGGAATAGGTTATGCAACAACTGATGAGATCATTTTGCTATCCTTAATTGTTATAGAAGTATGGAACTTGACAGTGGTGTTACAGTTGAGGGGAAGGAAGGCTGTGTGCCTATGCACACCGGTTAAATAGGGGAGTTGTTCCCTGTTTACACAGATAAGGATAAGTCTAAGGTAAGGGAATACATTATGAAAGATGAAGGAGAATGGTTAAGGTATTGGGAATACCTTGTATCCTTCTAATATTAGGGTAATATAGTTTTGGCTAAGGTAAGTAGTGTATTGACAATTAGGAAAAGAGGGAGTGAAGTTATAGAGGACAACATATAGATGGACTATATATGTGTAAATCTATATATCAGCTAGATATATATGATGACTAGTAGTAGTTAACTACCTAAGTAGCCAAATACCTATATAGCCTAATGGGTGGTAGTTGATAAGGAATTTGGATATGGTACCACATATATACATTATAAGGCAATGGTTATATAGTGTCCCATGTTGAGGTAAAGTAGAGATACCCTAGTGTCTTGACATTACTAGTGTGGCCTAGAACTTAGAGCATGGTTCCAATATCTTACAAGTTGACTAATTTAACCAAGTTTGACCTAGAATTGACTAGTTTGACTTACAATTATTACCTAGTTGACTTCTTGACCTAGAAACGGGCCTAGAAGCATGTAATTAGTGCATTCAAACATACTGTTTACTCTAGAGCATCAGATAACTTTGTATATCTCGAATATAGATTTGTGTGACACCACCTTGGGCATCGATCCTCATTCACTGCTCTGGACGACAGGCGAGTACATTCTCTGATAGTTTTTATTTACTTGATGATTATTATGATTCAGCTTCTAGTATAGTTCTATTTCATTCTCTGTCACAACACGAATTGGTATTCTGGATTCATTCATTTGCGACACATGTATTTAACTCGTCTAGTCCCTATTACTAGAACCACCTACCAAAAATACCTACAAGTACTACTTACTTTCTGGCTAGACTCGTACTCTATTTATGTGTTGGGATATGAATTCACTTGTACTTGTCAGGGCTTGGAAATACTTGAGTAGACATGTAAACATTGACAATCATACAAGTACCACCCCTACTAGAAAGATAGCCGTCGCTGCTAGGCCAAGCGTGCGACATGCCGTATTCTCTACAAGTCTAATCGTTACAGATAGCCGCCGTACGCTTACCAAGCGTGCGATGTGCCGTATTTACCCTCTAGCTGTTTACATGTCGAACTCGGTATTTCAAAACACACTGGATTAATGTCTTGTACTTGATTCACATTATCTCATGTTATACTGATTGGACTCACATCACATTATTCTAATTTAGCTATCTCTATTTACAGTCTTCATTGTTATGCTCTCCAATTTCACTGTATTTACTTTCCTTGTTCTAACTGTTGTTCTATTTCAATTCA